>JANRMT010062803.1:9392936-9422503 GCA_026402145.1 Polypterus bichir lapradei | reverse complement strand
TCTATCTATCTATCTATCTATCTATCTATCTATCTATCTATCTATCTTAATTAAGGATCTGAATTCTTATATGAATGAGATCTTTCAGGTTTTGATTTTGATTAAATTTGCAAACCTTTCTAAAAACATGTTTCACTTTGCCATTATGGGTGGTCTGGTTTAGATTGATAGGCAGAAATGGTAAATTTATCAATTGAATTGAAATTAATTAAATCAACACAACAAAATGTTTCATAAACAGTGAAGGCATCTGAATACTGTCTGAGTTCACTGTATCCCTCTCTTATAACCTTGGCAGAGATAATAAAGCAAGGGAATATGGTACTAAGAAAATAATATTTTTAATACAACTTTCATTCCCATACATGAACAGCTGAAGGACACCCATACAACAGTACAGTTGTCTTCAAGTCCTAAAGTGAGGTCTTTGAATGTCCATCTTTAGGAGAGTCAGAGGCAGGGGTTGTCTTTAGTTTGTCCTCCTGTAGGCTTCAGTCCATTAGGATGTGACAAATCACTTGATGCCCTTATAGTAGTCCCTTTGTTTCAAAAGGTAGACAATCAAATAAGAACAAACTCTCTGCTGACCATTGTTATAGATGGAATTCTATAATCTGCTAAACAGCAATAAACCTGTTAGCAAATCTTTTGATTAGCCCAACCCCATATCCATTACTAAACTCAGAATGCTGACCAACATTGTACCTGTTTCTTCTGTGGGCCTCATTAGTTTTTTTTTTTTTTTTAACAAAAATATCATCATGTGATACAGTACCTGCCAAATAATACAAAAGTCCATGACAAGTGGTTTGCCTTTATTGGGGCTTGTCAGGTGTATGCACCTTTGTTTCTCCTTCGAACCTCGGACATCAGCACCTGAGGTGAAGCCTCTGATGTGGCACATGGCGGCTGGTTCACTTACTTGAGAGGGTAAAGATCGGAGTATTACATTCATAGGTGTGAATTGTAATCTGATAATTTTGGATTTTTACCTTCCATGTAGCTCTTGTGGTTGGTTTGCCAGTCTGCAAGCATCTGCCACGTCTTCTCAGTTGTGAGAAGCAGATATTAGATATATGATACAGTACCTGCCAAATAATACAAAGACACGTGTTTATAATTTCATTATATATGTATGGAATCTAAGCGTAGGTGTATTAAACACAGCCAGGCTCCTTGACATCAGTGACACCTTGATCACTGGATGTTTTTCACCTCTAGTTGAATTTACTTATTAATTTTCCATGTTTAATATTAATTTTAAGAAGAGAGAGAATTATCAGTTCTCTTCAATGGGATGCCAGGTCACCTGTTCCTACTTACTTCAGCTGACATTTAAATCTCATTAATTTCTCAGAAGATTCAAAGACTTCCGAAAGAGAGGAATTCAGCATTCCAGTAAGCCTATTTCAAGTATAATGTGTCTAATTAACAAATTAGACCCTAACTCTGAGGTTCCATAGCTGCTCCCATGCCAGTTGTTTTCAAGTCACATTTATTGTTGACACCTTTCTTTTACTTTGTGCTTATCGTTGATGTTATTATCTTGCATGCTGCGTTTTGTTCATCTGCATTGTTGCGCACTCGTCCTCTGCATGTATGCACAGACATCTCACATTGTCACAGTCATCTTTTCACTTGAAAGGAGCTGGGATATGGAATTTAAGGTCAGCCTTTTTGCAGATATGTTCGGCTGTCGTTGTGACCTTTTCCAGTGTGCTTTTTGAGATTTGTTATCATTGGCATCCTCTGCTCTTTTATTTTTGCTTAGCCGATTATTCCCTTTTCCTAAACAAAAAGAGCACTGAAGTGCGAAAAAATGTTTAAAATAAGTGGAAGTTATTAAAAGAAAGGCTAAGAACAATAAGAATAATATAAAGTACGCCTAAAAGAGTATAATAAAGTATGTCCCACAGGGCCAGCCTGTACAGTTAAGAGTCCCTTATTATTATGGTAAGTGGGGTACCTGGCACAATGCCCACCGTTCTAATAAGATCTCCTATCCGACCCTCCAATATACTGCTTTCATGTTATTATTTTCCTCAAGATGGTAAGGCCAAAACCATGAAAAACCCTTGCTAATTTGAAACAGCCAGTTTAATCATTTTCTTACTAAGTCTATTAATCAAATAGTTTGTTAATGAAGAATATCATAGTTAAGGAAAGAAATCCAAAAAATGTCTAATTCACTAGCTGACTCCATCTAATAAATAAGGACTTGAATTAATAAAGAAGAAGCAAAATTGTTATGCACACAACAGTTACAAGACGAAAAGAACCAAGCAAATGAATAATAAACTCATTTAGGGTGGTTATACACAATTTAATTTTAACCCATCTTGTAAGCTTCCAAGTGGTTTTCAGATAGCCACAAAATTGCAAGGAAGTCATTGCTACTGGCAAGTTATGAGAAACGTTACAGCACAATCCGAGTAGCATACGGGATCTCGGGCATCTTGACTTCTCAAAAACGTTCAGGCAGTGTTGGCTTGAGTTTGTCAGATGTGAGAGTTCCTACAAGCCAATTTGTCATTTCTGTTGACCAACTTCATGTTCAGACCTTTGTAATGCTTAACTGCAAAACGCTTGTGGATGCAAAAGAAGGACAAAAGACTCATTAGGTTGTAGCAAGAGAATCATCTACTGTATATTTCTTCAGAGAAATACCTTGAACGAGTTTTTAAAAGAGAAATACTGAAGAACATTGTCCAACAGATACTTTATAAATTCCTGCTAGCCTTGCAGAAGTAACATAGTCTGTAATACTGATAGCATTCTTAGTTATGTTTATACTGTTGAAGGTAAAATTTCACAAATGTTGTATCATTTGTCCCAGTGTCAAACTGCGTGGTGCTGTAAAGTCTTCCTCATTGGTCTTGCCACAAAATTATGCCTTATTGTTCAAAAGACTTCCACATTTTCTTGAGCTCATAAAATTGCGTAGTGTATGCCTGCTTTTGATCGGCTGTCAGTTGTGGAATAAATAGCCTCGACACACAGAAGAAGGTTTGGTCAGCCATCTGTGTACTTGAGCCCTGGCTGCAAAAAGGCAAAATTAGTTGCACTGATGTGTACAGACTCGAGTCCACCATTGAACTGAGGAAACATAGGAAGTGGTCTGGGTGGACCCGGAAGTGATGTCTGGGTGGTCAGAACCAGAAGTGACGTCTTTGTAGCCGGAATCAGGCAGAATGTTTGGTCTGAAGGGATAACAGAGAAAGGGTTAGCGCACCCCCTGGCCTGGCTTGGAATTACCTTCGTTTGGTCCTTTTAGCTGCCTCCCATGCGCATGTGTGTGACACAGTACAAGTGACTTGATGAGCGTGAGAGAGTAGCCACACTTCCAATTTCATAACAATAATAGTGTGTACCTTGTGATGCATGAGTCACTGTCTTGCATATTAGAGAAGACGCCGAGTCCACTGGCTTCAGGAAAAGCAACTTTATTTTCTATCAAAACAGGCACAGTCAGGGTCTTTATTGAAACGGGAGCTACCACTTTAATACATACAGACACAGCAAACAAGGTTAATGGCCAGTTAGACTGCTCCCCGCATCAACCATCTGCCAACCATCGCGTTATGTAGTGAGGCTGCGAACCTCTGATTGCCTCTGCGACAGACAAGAGTTGTGGCGCACTGCACAGCCGGGGGAGTTTCAGGGTCTCAAAAACCTCAAAACCTTACGCTAACAAATATGGTTAGGACGAAAAACATAATAAAGTGCAATTACCAATACTAAAAAGGAATTCCTTAAAACATAATTCATAGAGGAAGCAAAATTCAGAAAATTGAGAAATCCTTAACAATAAATCCAAAAAAAAAACCATGCAGCTTAGCTTTTTAAACAGTCTTGGAAAAGCAAAGGTAAAACCAAAAACAAAAAGGGCAACACACAAGGCAAAAATCTGAAAAGCCAGAAAAATTCACAGAAAAGCCAGTAATTACTAAAGATAACTAATAGGTTCACGAAACTAGGGAGTATTAACAAGGCTAAGCATCTAAAATAAGCCAACGTGAGAGCGCCAAACAGAAACACAGCAGGTAAAGCTGGCTAATGCCACAGCAACAAGTCTGTAGCCTTTAGTTGAAATCTCAGGTCATTGCAGTACCTGAAAGGGCACATTCAGGTGGTGTTTCTGTCCCTGTAATATCAGAACAGTTTTGGGATTAAGTGAGCAAGGAGAAAATACAACTAGAAAAGAAAACATTAATAAGATAATGTAAAGAATATGGAAAAATTGAAAAATATAAAGGAAAATGTCAAATGAGATGAGTCCCAGATGCAGTCTTGGCATTTCCAATCTGTTATCTTCTACTTCTGCCCACCACTTGATCGCTTGTGAAATTCGCACATACAGACTAAAGGGCTTACTGGTCTTTAGAGTGGAAGGGACTTTTTATGTCAATAAAAATTATTAATTTTGGGGACCTACATTGCTGTGGAAGTTCAGCCTGGACACAGACAGACAGACACCAATAAGTCCAACACACACTTTTATTTACACTATTTACAAGTCCAAAGTCCTGCACAATACACAGTGCCCCTGCACAAATCACCCTTCTTTCTCGGGCCTTCCAATGGTCTTTTGCTGCCTCCGTCTTCCTTCCCGAGCTTTGCCCTCTTCCTCCCTACTCCGGCTGACGACTGGAGGGAGGCAGCCCTTTTTATTCCCACCCAGATGTGCTCCAGGTGCCTCCTGATGAGCTTCCTGCGGCACTTCCTGGTGTGGCGGAAGTGCCGCATTAGCACCCGGAAGCACCCGAAAGTGCTGACGTCCAGGGCTCCTTACTCGTCCGGGTGATCCCTGGCGGTGACCACGGGCCCCTATAGGGTTAAGCTTCCATGCTCCTTTCCCGTGACCTCCACACCAACCAGGGAGGCTGCCCTCTCGTGGTCCGGGGGAGGCACAGTCCCTCTCCTGGTCCATCCAAGCGTCAAAACTACATATAAATGCCCAGGAACCTTCAAGAATGATCTCCAACTAGTAGCCCCAGGTCTTGTACATCTGGGCTAGAGCTACCATACATAAACCATCGGAAGCCCCTTTCAGGCTGTCTTGAACTGCTTGATAGTTTTCCCCAGTGTCCTGTCACAAGTTGGAGGGTGACACCTCACCCTCACCACTGCCCTACACCTTTCCTACATTTTTCTTACACTGTTCTTATCTTTCCACCCTTCACAGTTTGTTTCAGGAGCAGTAAATACTGTATATAGCTCATGTACAGTATGTGCACTGCAGAATGAAGTCAGAGTAGTGAACTGCTCCATGGAACTGAAACAGAATGGACAAAATGTCTTTGATAAACAATCTCATTCCTTTATTTACATCTAGGTGGTCATCATTGCACCTTTTAGTCAGCGGTCTGTAGCATTTCCCTGTTTCCTTTACTATTTCCTCTGTCGAAAGGGTTGTCTTATTCTTGGAGCAGTCTTATAGCGACTATATAATTATTTTCAGTGGTGATGTCTAATCATTGTATGGTGCCTTGGCCCAAAACTAAGCCATTTTCATTATCATCCACTGACTGGTATGTTAATAGAAACATTGCAAGGATTGTCATTAAAGCAGCTGCATGTGTGCAAGTAACTTAATCTTCTTCAACTTATTATTCTTTGTATACCCATAATCAATGGAAAATAGGCTCCTGTAGGTGTTCTGTCTTGCATTTGGGAAAATTTCTATTTAAAAGTTGTAAATGGAAGTGAAGTTTATCTGAGGCAGTGAGCAAATAGAACCCTGTTGGTGCACACTGATGACAAAAAATATAGACTGAGTCTGAACAAATGAGGACAAAAAAAGTTTCATTTTAGGAATTGAAATGCTGCTGGAGCCAACAAATCCTTAAGTAAAGGAGGAACAATTTAGAAATCAATATAATACTGTGGTCTGCAAAAATGTTGCCAATGTAGATATCCCATTGTGAAGAATAAAACAAGAAAAGAGAAAGCTAAGAAGGAATCTGTCACACTGATTAGAAATCAGAGTGTTATAATGGACTAGAAGAGTTAGAGCAAATGGGTAATATTTTTCTTGAGAATGACAGAAAAGAAATCATAGAAATTGTTTTAACTTGAGTTCCACAAAGAGTCTCAAATCTGTGCTTTTGTGCAAGATAGGACAAGATAGAAGTCCAAAATCTGGTGTGTGTGTGGGGTCTTCTGCCTTGTTAAGGGCATCTTGTGCTTTTGGTGATGTTACTGTACTTTAAGACTGTTACTAAAGACAACTACTTCTACTAGAAGATTAACAAAACTGCCCTAAGGGGTATTGGACACATAGCTTGTATCCTTTGAAAAGAAATAACAATATACTAAATTATTTGGACAAGAATGTATTTTTGAGATATACAGGTAATTCACTTTGCTAAGTTAATTTACTCAACAAGGGAATGCCATTACTGACGGCATCAAAAGAGTAAAGGTCTGCAAAAGGTAGTTAGACAATGTACACATCCCATTAAATTTAGGTGTATTTGGGCGCTAATTACTTGACTGAAACGCTGGAGCATTTTAAATTTTTTAATTGTTTCAGCTAGTCAGTTACCACATTTTTGTTTATTAAATACTAGCTGTGTATGCCTGTGCTGTAAAAAGCCCAGGGTCCCAGAAACTATACTGAAATGGTCAGAAAAAAATTGAAATGTAGAGATGACAGGTAATCGAAAGGAAATACTCTGGGCATCTCTCTCCTCTGAGGTTTTGATTTGCAGACGTGCTTGCTTTGCTTGCGTATTAGCAGTGGGAGGAAAAGTAAAAGGGATACTGTTTTGCCAGTGTGCTTGCTTCGCTTCTGTATTAGTGGTTAAGAGAGTGTCTCTTTCTTCAAAGGTTTCGTTTTGCTGACATCCTGGCCCCGCTTGTGTTTTTAGCAGCTAAACGAGTTTCTGTTTCCTCGGAGGTGAAGCCCTTACCCCGACTCCACCTCTCACTTCCGAGCCGGACAGACAGACACACACACTTCCACGCGTAGACTTTTATATATAAGATATCAATGAGTCATATTCAAAAATGTCTGTGATAATAGAATGCAAGTACCTGCTTTTTAGTTAAAAATGTAGCCCAAATAGACTTGTGGTGGCTCAATAGCTTACATTACCAGCAGAGTCCAATTCAAAAATGGCATTGATTGTTGTCCAACATTTAGTTGTTGTTTGTGGAGAACCTATGACTAACTGTAATTAAAATGTCTTAAAAATAACACGTTTTGAAAGACGTACCCGAAGGAAGAGTTTAAGTCTCAAGGTAAAATTGTCGGCAGGTTTGGACTATGATGGCGAGCAGGTTGGGGACTGGCAATAAATTATAGTGTCAGAGAAATATTGAATTATTATGATGTGTAGATAATGCAGCTGTGAGGTTTTTTATGTCAATGTAAATACTGTGTAAATATTTGTTCACTCTGTGCTAACAAAGTGACACATACATAATTCTTGTCGTTTTACATTCATTTCTTGATACGTGACGTTTATCTTACCTCAAACAGCAGGAGAAGTCAGCTGATTACGTGCGCACCCACCTCTTCTGTTGTTTGACTAATTCGGATTTGGGATATTGTTTTACCATCAGATGTGGCGAGTAAAATAGGAAAATAAGCAAAATACACATGTTGACGTGACGTTTGCTCAGAATATTTCCCTGTTTTAAGATAAATTTGCCATTGCTTTTCAATGGGAGATTTTTAAAATTCAAAAATGTGTGCAGCATACTGTATACAAGGTATCACAATGTAAATTATTGACAGTGTTCCTTAAAATAAAATTTCAACAAAACTGATCCACTGGGAGTTGTTTTGTTCAGACAGACATGGCAATCGCAGTAGGTGCTTTTCACATTATATATGAATTAAAATGGAAGCAAATAAGACCTAGAAATTATGATAATGTGTTACACGTTTTGTTAAAAAAGAGTGAATTAACAAAATGAGCTGCTCAGATATTTATACTTTGATGTCACCCTTAGAGCTATAATACAGTCGATTCCTGTTAATCGGACCACATCGGGACACGATCATTTTGGTCCTATTAACTGGCTGGTCCGATTAGACGAACATGCCCTATACATGTGCAACAAAGACTGGACGTGCTATAAGTAACATATTAAAATGTCATTATGACTTTTATTGTGCTGCACATGCGTATGGCGAACGTACAAACAAGAACTATGTACATGTACATGTACATGTACAGTTGCTTACAACTTTGTTTATTGAAAAAGAAATCTACAAATTCTTCAAAATGATCTACACGACACTCAGCATGCGAAGCACAATAAAAAAGGTTACATTACTAAATTCCAGTCAACGTTTGAAGAACTTGTCTAGTGTGATCTGACACATTCTGTTTATGCACTGCACTTGTTTGCGCTCGACTTCATGTCGCCGGCTACTGGGCGGTCCTTTTTAGAAAAGAAAGGGCAGGCATGTTCACTCCCTCTGGTTTGTACTTGGTATAAATTTTCTGACTTCCTGACCTTTGATAAAAGCATAAATTCTCCTGGGGAGCCCAGGGATCCTCTTCATGTCGCTGAACTGCTTTACATCCGCTTTCCATGGATGACTTGTGGCTTCTTTTTCTTCTTCTCTGTCACGTTCTTTGGTCCGATTAAACTGAATTTTGGTTCAAATAAGCGAACAATATTAGGCTTATTTAATATGATCTGTTTTGGTTCTTTAGGATTTGGTCCGAATAAGCAGCTGGTCCAATTAACCGGTGGTCCAATTAACCGGAATCGACTGTATATATTGTGATATATATGAATGTCCTGTGCCATTAATTTAGCCTCTTAGATCACAAATCCCTTCATCCTCTTGTTTGTGTGGAGTTTGCACATTCTCTCCTTTTTTCTTCCCAAAGATGTATGTTAGGTTAATTGGTGATTCTAAACTGGCCGTGTGCACATCTCAACCCAGAAGTGGCTATGCCTTGCACCTAGTGCTGCCATGATAGGCTCTAACCTCTCGTGACTTTGAATTGGAATAATTGCAAACATGAAAGAAAACATAATTTGTTCTGAAACCGTATGGAAAGCAAATGTAGGAAGAGTTACACCCAGAATTATTTTTGACAGTGTTATGGCCAAGTTATTTCCTATTCCTCTGGCAAATATGGTCAAAATGGATTGTGGCTAATAGGAGTATTAGAGTTGATCCCCCTGTCCGACACTCAAAAGCCAGGAAGGCCAAAATATAAACTGTAAACGAAGGCATTTATTACAATAGAGAACGTTTTAGTAAATATATGCATGGCTTAACAGTCACGTGTATTCAATGAGTTAGCTAAATGAAAGTAGGACCATTTTAACATTTATTTCATAAAAGTGACAGATATTACATAATTTTGCAACAATGAGTCATATTCCAAACTATCAGTGTCACTTAAAATGTAATTATAAGCATTAGTAGAGTACATAAAATACATATTAATTAATATTGTTTTAAAGTATCATGTACTTAGCCAAAATAGGCTGTTGGTGGCTGAAATAGCTTTCCTAGACCCAAGATCCCTACTCAACTGATGTATAAATTGCGAGTCTTCTGCCGTTTCAATAATTTGTACTGGGGGATTTGCATTTCCATCAGGAGCGGCTATCATATGTGAAAAAGAGGAAAATATACTAGTTGAAATAATGTCTCTCAGGGTAAATCTGAAAGAGTAAATTAATCGGTAATTGAGGTCGCACACAATGGTTTTCTGTTTTAAGATAGATGGTTTTGTACATTTTCCAATGCGATTTAAATGGAAGTTTTTGAAATTTTAAAAATGTGTACAGTGTGCTTTATTCAGCTGCTTGGTGCATTTTATGAGAACACATCAAATAACAGAACAATAGCAAATGTTATATATTCAGTACAATAATTATAAATGAAAAAAACAAACAAACCAATAACTGTTTGGGCATATTTATACAAGAGTTCAGACCCAAACTAGCACATGGAGGGCAGGGGTTCTAAAGGTTGTACCTATGAGTATCAAAGCAAACTCTTTCCCTTTGCCTCTCTCACTCCTCTGGTCCACTTCCTTTCCTTGCCAGATCTAATTCTCCAAACTCCAAGCGTATGGGCCATATGCCTAGAAGGGGCTTTTACACTTTGGAAAGTAGCTATTTATGAGGGATTTTACAGACATCCCATCCCAGGCCTGGAATGACTTACAGAACTCCTGGGACCGTGTTCCTGATTTGGTGACTGCAATGCCAAATCTCAATTGTCCCTTTAAGGACAAGGCCACACCTGGACATTATCTATTATACTGGGAAGTAGGCCCTCTGTCAGTTTGGTGGACTTCTACTCCACTTCCTGCCATCCCCCAATGTTTCCCATGGACTTCCCATGGACTTCCGGTTTGAGGAGTGGACTTCCGGTTTGAGTTTCTCTGTTTAACTGAGACTTGGCAGCAACCTCAAGACTTCTCACAACTTAATGAATCCATCCCCCAGGGTTTTCTGATCCTACTAACTTCAATAATTTTCGCCCTATCTCTAACTTGCCCTTTATCTCCGAAATTCTTAAAAAAATAGTAGCTGTCCAACTTCACACCCACTTATCTCATAATAATCTATATGAAAAGTTCCATTCTGGTTTTTGCCCTCTTCATAGTACGGAAATGGCACTTGTTAAAATTACCAATGACCTTCTTATGGCTGCTGACTACGGCCTAATCACTATTCTCATCCTCCTTGATCCTTGATCTGAGTGTGGCCTTTGATACTATTTATCATACTACTCTCATTAATAGATTATCTTTGATTGGAATTACCCACATTCCACTTGAATGGTTTAGATCCTACCTCTCAGGCCGCACTCAGTTCATACAGCTTAAAACCTTCACTTCCCAACCCACCGCTGTTACTTCAGGTGTGCCCCAGGGCTCTTCCCCTTGGCAATATTTTCCATAAATATAATATTAATTTTCACTGTTATGCTGATGACACCCAGCTCTACCTTGTTAGTAAACCCACCTACTCTTTTCCACCACCTTCGCTTATTGACTGCATTGCTGAAATTAAATCCTGGTTCTCTTCGAATTTTCTTAAATTAAACAGAGACAAAACTGAGGTTCTCCTCATTGGTTCAAAATCATCATTACCCAAAACCATTAATCTTTATTAATTAATTATTGATCACTTTGTTGTTTCCCCATCACCTCAGGTCAAGAGTCTGGATGTCATCCTCGGCAGTACTCTGTCTTTCCGATCTCACATTAATAACATCACCCGGCCTGCTTACTTCCACCTACGTAATATTAATCGCATTCGCCCCTCCCTCACTCCTCATACCACTGCCATTCTTGTTCACAGTCTTGTTACTTCTCGGCTGGACTACTGCAACTCACTCCTTTTTGGTCTCCCTAATAAATCTCTTCATAAGCTTCAGTTAGTCCAGAATTCTGCAGCACACATCATTACTCAAATCTCATCTATTCACCATATTTCTCCGGTCTTGCAGAAGCTCCATTGGCTCCCGATTAAGTTTCAAACTGATTTTAAGACTCTACTATTAACATTTAAGGCCATTCATAACCTCGCCCCTCCATATCTGTCTGACCTCCTTCATGTTGCCATTCCCTCCCGTAACCTTGGATCCTCTTCCTCCATCCATCTGACCATCCCTCTTGCCCGTCTAACCACCATGGGGAGCAGAGCATTCAGCCGTTCTGCTCCCAAGCTCTGGAATTCATTACCTACCGAGCTTAGAAATATCAAATCATATTCATCCTTCAAATGTAAACTTAAAACGCATCTGTTTAAAATGGCCTTTTCTTTATGATTACATTGGTTTTGTTTGGTTTTAATTTTTTTTTTAGACTCTCTGATGTTTTAAGTTGTTTATAATTGTGTCTTTTGTTTATTCATTTATTGTTTGTTAGGTGTCCTTGAGTTCTCAGAAAGGCGCCTTGTATAAATAAAATGTATTATTATTATTATTATTATTATTATTATTATTATTATTATTAAATACAATGCCCCAGAAATAATGATCTCCAATGGAGCCTTTCATTACAATGCCTGAAGCACCCCCTATTGGTGGTCAAGTGACAACAACAATGACACTGCTGCCAGAATACAATTCACCAGGGTATCTTGCATGCTAAATCCTGCCTACACTGAAAAATCCTTTGCAGTTTGGCTTCATACTGGGCCCTCTGTCATAATGTACTATTTGGGTAATGTGGTTTTATTTTTCATTCATATTAACTTTCTAATATTTTTTTATTTTTATCATTGTTTACATTTTTTTTATTGTTTTGCATTGGTCTCAGTTATGTGCCAACATTATTCCTGGACACTGCTTCTTTACTATTTTGAGTTCCAAGGGCAATATGTACTACAGTACGTGATCATCAGCAGTCCATGACATTGTTGGCTATAAAATGTCAGTGCCCAGCATCTCAGGTATACCTTGGTGGATTAAAAAAATGACAAGAAGCAAGTTGTTGTACAAGTTAGAAGAAGAGGTCACTCTCTTGAATCCTTTGTTGCTGTGTTGAGTTTGAGTTTTGGTTTTGTCATTTTGCTTGAATTATTAGTTACTGACCTTTTGTCTTTTCTTTCATATCCTGGTCAAATTCATAAGCAAAGTTCAGAACAATTTGGCAAAATTTAAACAAATTAATTTTAAGACGCTTTCCATTTCATCTGCTTACTGGTGTAGTTTACTGTGTTTGTTTTTTAATAAATTTAAGAATTGGTGATGTATTAATTAGCAGTCATATTAATGCCTTGGCTGTGAAATAAAAAAGATGTTGTGTGAGACCACAGGAGATTCTGAGATCTGCTTTTAAATGTGAACTGAAATGTCCAGTTTCATATAGTTTATGTACATTTGGTCTTGCCTTATCGGTTCCAGTTTTTCCTTTTTAGTCCCAAGTATGTCTGAAGGCATTTTTGGGGGTCAGAAGCAGGACCAAATAATGCTATTGAAGTGAGTTTTTTTTAATAAGGACCTAGCTATGTCAACATCTTCCCTGGTTGGGTGGAAGAGCGTTGATTTTCATTCTATCTAGGCTTTGTACCAGAACTGTACACAAGACTTTTCGATGATTGTGTTGGAGCCACTTCTTCCTCCAGAAGCCAGCAAAGCAATTCATTAATGATTTTACTGGTTTTCAACCACCTCTTAGGTTTACAGTCAAAGTTTCTACCACAACATTTTTAGATATCAGTCTTCCTATCAGCCTTCCAGAACTCAACACCTCTGTCTACTCCAAGCCAACAGTTTCTTTCTCTACAGCTCTTTCCATCCTAGGCATACTAAAAACTCTCTACCTCATTAACAGTTCCTTAGACTCCAACCTCAGCATTGATGATTGTGACTTCGGTAATGAAGACCTCAGAATGAGGAGTTTCTTCATTGACAGAGGATACCCTTCTCATATTGTGGACAGGGCACTCAATCAAGCCAGGAGTGGTCATTGTAAATTCGATTCTAAGAGGAATCCAAATAATGAAACCCACATCCCATGGGTCATCCCATTCCACCTTAGCACTCTATTTTTCCACAGGTCATCAAACAAAATTTCACCATTTTGCAGACTGATCCTTCCACAGGAGCCCTTTTTCGTGATCTCCTTTCTTCAATCACCTAACCTATGCAAACTTCCCATCCACAGCTCGCTTCCCAGAGAAGAGCCATGTTCTTATCTAAGCACTTTCAGCTACAACTGGACCCGCTGTGTCAGTTGCATATTTGTCACCGATACCCTTATGTCTATCCTCCTGGTAAATTCAATATTAAACAACGGACCTTTTGCTAGTCTAAAAATCTTACTTACTGCATTTCTTGTAGGAAGTGTTCAGCCATCTACTTAGGGGAAACAGGGAGACGGCAAGCACAACGTTGCAGGGAGCATGTTGAGCCGTTAAAATCAAACTACTTTAGACATCCATTTATCATAGCCACAATGATGTGTCTGTTTTCTTTTGCAGGGCTTCAAATATACTTTGCAAAGAAAAACAAAAGAAGCTAAGCTCATTCTCAGCCTGGGATCTCCAGGTGTTAATGACTGACTAACTTTTTAATTTCTCCTTTCATCTCCTCTAATGGCAGGTTTTTCTCACCTACTCTCACCTTTTCCTCCTTTCATCTGCCCTGCTTTTTCCCAGTTCTTTGTTACCTACTCTTTCATTTTCAGTAGCACACCTGATGAAGGCCATACCACTGAAAGATTCCATCTTTTACCTTCTTTACTTTTTTGGAATGGAAATAACCTTTAACCCTTTTTTATAATAATAATAATAATAAATTTTCTTTATATGCTCAAATTGTCCACAAGTAGGATAATAAAAATAATACCAATAAAGTAGGATAATAATAATATGTCCTTACATTAATCTAGTGCTTTTCTCACTACCCAAAGTTCATTTCAACCACTACATAGCATCCACCTGCATAATGCGACGGCAGCCATTTTGTGCCAGTACACTCATCACACATTAGCTATTAGGTATTGAAGTGGTGAGAGAGAGATAGCCAATAAGAGAAAGGACACAATTAGAATGACTAGGCCTTGAACTATCATTTAGCCTGGACATCAAGATAGACCCTGCTCTTTATGAAGGATGCCCAGGGATCTTTTATGACCATAGAGAGTCAGGAGCTCAGTTTTATATCCAATCCTAAGGACTGCACTATTTTTATAGCACAGTGTCCCCATCACTACACTGGGGCACCGGAATCCACATTCCGACAACTGGGTAACATCACCAACATCTCTTCCAGCAACAACCTAAGCTTTTTCTAGATGGTCTCCCATCCAAGTACTGGCCAGGCCTGAACATGCTTAGCTTCTGGTGGATAACTCCTTCTGAAGTGCATGTGATATGACTGCTGGATAATATTGACCAACCACCCTGAATTAAGGCTCTAAATAGAGGCATCCCAAAAGAGCCAAAGGCAAGACGCCATTTATCCCAATGAACTGTGGTATTTAACATGTACTCTAAAGTGTTACATCACCTTGGGCCTTTGTAATTGTTAGCATTTTGTGACAAGAAACATACCCTTGTTAAAATGAGACAACTTTTGCCTAGCCAAACTTCAATATCCTTGTCAAATCCACTGGCAAACCTGGCACACTTGCTCATTCAGTGTCCTGTGCAGAATGAGCGAGATATAAGTGAGATATGTAAAAGGAACTGCAGAGAGTTAAATCATAAAGCGAAAATGTATATGCTGATGTTTTTTTTGATGAGAATAATTCCTAAGCTAACTTGCAGGTGTTATTGTCTTATCCTCCATTTGGTCCACTATTAAAATGCATTACCTAACCTGCCCCATTATTATGTTTGATGCAAAAAAGCAAAGACACCTTCTTTCACTTTTATGGTTTTACATATCACTGGCAAGGACAGTCATATAATCTTTATTTGAAAAATGAAGAGAAGGTGTCAGACATGGCAAGAAGGGACATGTGTTATAAATATGTTAATATTCCAAGTTGTTTTGTAATCTGATGTACGGGGAAAAGAATACTAATTATTTTTAATTTTGGCCCAGTTTTTTAACGTTGATTTCCTAAAACTGGCTGATCAAGAGTTGGTCACCCTACTTACAAAAGTATGTAATGAAGAAGAAAGTGAAGGCGTTCACTCTTCTTGTGTTAATTGAATTTGTGAGTGATGTTACTCACTGGCTTTTTAATGTAAACATCAAATAATAAGGGATTTGTTGTTCTAGAACGTAAGTGTAGGACAGGCTATAAAGATCTATCAAAACTTGTCTTGATTTCAGCCTTTATATAGAGCTAAACCAGAAATTTCAAAAACGGTGTGCAGATTTGTACTATTCACTGTAAGTTCTGTCTTTATAGCACAAACAAGCATGTCAGCCATTTATCTGTTCAAAACGTGGATGAGCTTAAGACAGTTTTGTTTTTATATTTGAGCACAATGAGGCAGATAATACACACAAATAAAGCCATCGAAAGCCTATATGGCCCTAATTAACAGTGCTGGAGTCCCTTTCTAACAGGCGGCCTGGATAGCCTGTTATATCCGTGTACCTCTCCACCTCTGCTCTACATGCTGGCTCTAATCTTCATCCTCTGGTCACCTATTCTGCTCCAAAGAGCTACTGTCCACTCCCAACTAGCTCTAATTTCTGTGAGCTCTGATAGTCAACTTCAGGATATCTCCTGGAATCAGTCTGTGGTCAGAGGCTTGCCCATAACATGCATGGTCCATGTAGTCACACACCCTTTTATAAACCCTGCCTGCCCTGCACCACTTAGGCCTAATGGTAAGTAAATGGACAAGATCCAGTGAACAACACTCTTCAGCAGGGTATCAGTAGCCACCCTGCGTAGAAATTGAGCCCAAACGCTTCCATCATATTACAATATATTCCAGATTTCAGGCGGCTAACTATTCTGCTTGGGTTTATTGCCTGTTTGCTGCACATTTTTAGTACAAATCCTGTACTCTCTCTACCGTGGTCTAAGAGAGTTCTAGCACAGAGTGGGTCTCATGTGGGAAATCCATATCTTATTATGCATTATACATGATTTTCATCAAGAAACCACCCACTAGCTTCCCGTGTCACCACCTAGGTCAGGTCACTCTGTGAAAGTCTTTCTTTCATTTGACATGCCTGTCCATCTTGCTATCCATATGAAACAACAGTTTGGCAATTTTTTTTTTAATTTGGCTTGAAGGAAACTTGTGGGGAAGGTTCAATTTCCTTTGAGATATCTGTAGTACATCTTGCCTGAAGAAGGGGCCTGAGTTGCCTCGAAAGCTTGCATATTGTAATCTTTTTAGTTAGCCAATAAAAGGTGTCATTTTGCTTGGCTCTTCTCTACTTTGAGATATCTCAAATACAGAACATAGAGCACATTTTTTATGTTTCAAAAGCATCCTTTGAAAAGTATTGGAGAATACTCGACTCTCGTAAAACAGTGAAACCTTCAGTGCGACTTCAGTTATGGATTAGTTTACAGTTTCAGATTTATCTTGAGAGTGGTCACTTCAGCTTGTATATCTTGTATGTTTTCCTCTTTTTTCACCTCCATTAGCCGCTACTGACGACAAACAGATCCCCAATACCAGATAGTCAAACACTGGGAGAGGCACATGTGCAAGCCGTTGACGCATCAGCTCACTTCAGTTTAAAAACAAACAAAACAAATGTCACTTATCTAGAAACGAATTACACAAGTGCCACTCCATAATCATAAATATGTACTCAGCAGTTACATTACTAAAAACAGCCTCACAGCTGCATTATCTGCATATTGCAATGATTCAGTATTTCTCCGACACTATTATTTACCTGCAAAGCTTCCATCATTGTCCAAAGCAGCCAACACTTTTACTTTGAGATTTACACAAATTTTAACGTTTCAGTCGGGTTCGACAATGTTAGGTGTAAGGAATTGGAACTATAGTTAGTTACAGACTCTCCAGAACATACAATAAATAACAAACGCACATCAGTCAAAGCCATTTTGACTTCAGATGAATTGAAATCTGCTGTTCATGAAAGCTGTTGAATCACCACAAGCTGAATTTTTTAACTACGTGGCCTTGTAAAGGAATATTAAACAGCTTTTATTTAATTCAGGCTACTAACAGGAGTAATTGCATTCTTTTATTACTTTTATTTTTGAATATGTCTCAATGTTACAAAAATATTTAATAAGCAAAAACTGTGATAAAAGACTCTTTGAACTAACTAAAAATATAAAATGTTCAAATCAGTTAACACACCTAAATGTTATAGATATATTTCATATCATCCTTTCACTTGGAATTATAACAATAAAATCCCAGAAAATGTTTTAGTGTGACTGATAAGCAGGGTCCAAGAAATTGTGTTTCTGAAATGAAGCTCATAAAGGCAAGTCTCAGACTTCTCCTTAGTGTTTATTGCTTCCTTGCTTTCCTTTTGAAAAGCTAATCGTTTTCAAAGATCAGCTATTGTTATTCCTTTTTCATATCATTCCCATCAATCTGTCTGATCAAAGTGGGCAAACTTGTACAGATCAGTAAAGTATGAGCTCTGTCATGCAGCACATGGTGGAAAGCACTTTGTGCTCCAGATTTCAGAATTTGACGACGCTGCTGCCTACGGAAGGTTAAAGATAAAAGGCAAGAGGAGCCGGCAATCAAGCGAAAGCTTATGTACAAATTAGAAAGTGCAATGTTTTGTATCCATGGCGCACCCAGTTATTTCCTTGCCTTCTTTGCTCTTTCCATATTAGATTTGGACCTGACATCCTAAGACGAGCTTGCCCGCTCCGCAGATCACAGGCTAGCTGGATTGAAGCTGGGTAGGCAGAGATTAGCTGGAGCTCTAAGAGACAGCAGCTGTGTACAGTGATGTGCAGTGATGAGCTCCTACATGTCAAAAGCTCAAACACTAATGCTTAGTATTACAACAACCCCCCCCCCCCACCACCACCACCACCACCACCTGAACCCCGTCTTTGCTTACACCCTCATTGTGAGCTTGTCTGCTGAACCAGAACAATAAAGCCCAGTGCTAGAAGATGGTAAATTGGGACTGAACGTTATGGCACTTCTCAGCCGTTTAACAAGTTCTCCCATTTGAGTCGAAGCCGGCATATTCAGCTGGAAGGATCGGTGTGTTGTGTGGTGCTTGTTAGCGCTGACTTTGTTTCAAGCCGTCCCAGATTTGACATTTGATCAATCAGCAGGCGCTCAATAGGAGGTATTCTATAAAAGAGGCATCTATAATTGCATCCCATTAAGCCTAAGCAGGCTGTTGTGTGATGAGGCCATCCCTAAACTGCTGCTTTGCTGTGTCCCTTTCGCTGACATCAGGAACTTTTCAGTCAGAGAGCCCCAGCTTGACAGCAACGCATTGCGTCGGAGGCTCTGGGTGGAATGTTTCCTGATTCCTGCTTATCCACAATTTACTGTATGTGTCATGAGTGAAAAGGTTTCTTTTTCTTCATGTTTATGTTAATCATTGCTTTTCACATTCTTGTATGTGCTGTATTTGTATATGAAATATGAAGCAACCCCCCTAATACACCAAAAAGAAGCTAGCAGTTCTGGTAAAAAACAAAAAGATTCAAAGAGACAGGGAAACAGAGGAGGAGGGTTAGTGAAATGGGACAAAGAAAAAAAGAAAACACAGCGGTATAAATCTTTAAGGAGAAGTGCACAAAGGAAGCTACAGAAAGCCATGTTGGATGTTTTGAAAATACTGTTTATGATCAGATATTCTTCCGCTCATGCCTTAGTTTCTTTTTTTATTCCTTTTGAATATTATTTTGTAGAATTTATGATTGAATATGTTTGTTCCTTATTGTATTTTTTATTTATTATATCTAGTGATCATTTTATATTTTATGTGATTTCATTTTTAATGATCCTAGTTTTTTATATTGTTGGCCTAAGGGAGCTAGGCCCCCTGACACTGAAGCTGAGCGACCACTCCCAGGCTGATAAAGGGACTAGCGCTGAGAGAGATTTGCTCTTGGTCTTGTTTGTTTGGCTCTGTCTTGTTTTTTAGGTTTTTTGGAATTATTCTAACCGATTAAGGCTTTTCAGGTTTTCGATTCTTTGACTGTAGTTTCTGGCATTGTTTCTGGATCATGAACTTGGTGTTATCTACTTTATGCTTTCTTCCTGGCATACCTTTCTTTTTCTGAATCTTTGTTATTGTGGGTGCATCAATTTTACATTTCTTTTCTGTTATGATCAGAGATATTAAAAATTTATTGGGATTGTTCCTGGGAGGATTCTGACAATCTATATGTTTTCCCAGGGGTTTTAACACTCACATTTTAAATCTTACATCAGATTTGGAGTAAATCGTATATTTAATACTTTGAACATTTGTCGGACGCAGTGCCATTTTGTTTTTCGATGGATGTCACCATGGTAGACTTTGGTATAAGTCCTCTGCATAGCAAATTCTCAGAATTCCTCATCGCATGCTTGCTGGTGACATCTTCATTAGCAACAGCAAAATGTTCAACTTCGGCAGTTCTGGATTATCCAAGTTTACAGATAGAACCCTTGTTCTTGGAATTTTTTTTATGGTTCCTAATCCTTGACTTTGATTCTTGTTTTGGCTCTGATATCTGTTCGAGCTGACTTTCAGTTTGTTGACTTATGCATAGCCTGGTCATTGCCGTCTCTTTCGCTATCTGTTCCTCAAGTCAGTATGCTCACTACCTTTTGAATTTTCAGTCTGGTCCTTTGCGACCTGTGCATTTAAGATATTTTTTTTTTATTCTGA
Source organism: Polypterus bichir lapradei (assembly GCA_026402145.1). Lineage (NCBI taxonomy): Eukaryota > Metazoa > Chordata > Cladistia > Polypteriformes > Polypteridae > Polypterus > Polypterus bichir. The sequence goes on along the minus strand of JANRMT010062803.1, from coordinate 9,402,291 downwards.
GGCCGGGCTGATTTTTCTTCTAGGACTTATTGAAGCCTTGAGACCTAATTCTTAAAGTGAAGCCTATTTTCAGATTCCTGTAATTGTAATATGATGTTTAATTGATAATAAACTGTTTAACTTTAGCTAACCTTGAGTTTTTAATGGAATACTCCATGCAAATTTTTTTTTATATGTTACTTACCTCATGTAGTTTAAAGTGATAGCTGAGAAAAATATCTAATCTCATCTTTTTATGGAGAACAGACATAATGTTTCTAATTGAATGCGACCCCAATGGTGACCAACGCTGGACAACCACAAACAATATAAAAATGTTCATAAAAAAATCTCACGTTACTTATGTTGCATAATCCACATGTCAAATCATCCAATTATATGATTAAAACATGCAAAACACATGTATTCTTTGCTAAAATATTGCTAAATATATATTTCTAGAAAATACCCAAAAACATGAAGGCTTCTCACATGGCGTCGCACTTTTGAATTAAAGACCTGCCTCTTTTCCTCAATCATTGGTCAAGAGTCCTGTCTTCAATTCAGTCGTGCAACCACATGTGAATGGGCTTCCTGTTCATGGACTATATGTATTTTTTATTAAAATTCCATTAAATTGACTTAAAAATATAGCAAAGACATTATTAGTGCTTCTAGTGGCTTTTAACTGCTTAAAATGACTTTATTATTCACATGTGAATGCCACTAAATTACAATGCAGATGACCAGAATAACAGATTTCACTGGTGCTACTGTAATTACAAAGGTTTCTTTAATAACCAATTAGTGTTCCTACATCAGTAATTAAGGGTAAGGTAAGGGAGTCTACACTAAGGGACACTGAGAGGAATGCTTATGAAAATGTGGCTTTCCCATATATATATGGGAATGGGACAGTTCATCCCCCAGAATGAGAGGTGACATTGCTTTGCTGACCAGTGCCCAGTTTGGACACCCACAGGGTTGTCTGGGATTTGTAGTGTGGAAGGGCAACCCTGTTGGTGACCTTGGGTGCTGCCAGGGGTGCTGTAGGGAGAGGACCTTCCCGTTATGGGCAACATCCATGTGACCCGGAATTGCTTCTGTCATGCAGTGCTGTGGCACTGGAAGCACTCCCAGCTTTCACCAGGGGATTTGGAGTCAGAAGGCAGTGGATAAGCCTTGCCTAGAGGAGAGTGGAGACATTGTCATATTGGTTGGAGACTGATTTGTATTGAAAGAAGAACACTTTTGTTTGTCCCCTTAACTGTGTTTGCACACTTGTGTTTAGAGTCAGGGGCTATGGGGCACCCCTTTTGGTCACTGCACAGTAATAAAATGTTAGACATAGTGATCTATTAGAATTAATATAGATGTATGTACAAGGCAGGTGTCATAGTTTCGATAGAGTATCAAATTCATGGTGTATAGAAGGGCCAACATATTGCATACTGGTCAGATATTCAGGAAATAATTTCACTGCACTGTGTACATGTGAGAGTGAACCTGTCTGTGCAGTTAATGCTTTCATCACAGAACTGCTTGTGTGCTCAAATCCGACTGAAAGTCCCCATCCCCTTCAGCCAGCATCTACGTAAAAGGATGCCGAGCACACTGAAAGTACTGAAGCCTGGAATGGGTGTAGATATTAAACGCCTACTATCTCATTTACATTTAAAGTTGAAATTTGTCAGTTGAACTTGATAAAGCTAAAAGAAAGAGTGTGTTTTAAATGCCAGGCTGAAGACAGTTAACAACGCAGCATTTACATAATGAAATATCCATTTTCATAATTATAAGCTTTAGTCAGATGCTACAGATATGTAAAAAATACAATCAGGAAAATAATTTCTTGGTGATCACTCCTTTAGATAACATGCAAGTGATTTATTTTCTTTGTCTTAATTATTTGGCAGTACCCAGGAGGGACAGTTTAGTTAGACCATCCTGTGGACTAGTATCCCTAAATATATTTTTCTTCTTTTTTCTTAGTCTTTGAGGTGTAATAAAGGAAAATTTGAGCAGGGAGAGCTGTAGTTAGAATTTTCTTAGGAGGAGTGAGAATGTAGCTCGATGACAATGACAGTATTGAAAATCTCTGACCTTTTAGTTTTGACAAAAGATTACTATTCAGTACTTTTCTCCTGATCTTGTGAGTCTTGTGGCGTGAAGGATTTTTCAAATAAATAATGTACTAAATGCATGTCTCAGAAGCATGGTAACATTATTATAGTGGGTAAATCTCCAGGATCTTCCACATTTTTTTAAATATAATGCACCCACAGGTTATATTTCTACAGTGAACTCAGTTTTTTTCTTTTTCTATATTTTGGCTTGTGTGCATCATAGACTATACTAGAAGTGGTGGGATCAATGCTAGGACTGGTACCCCCTCAGGGTTAGTTAGCACCTTGGATCTCAAAATAAATGAGATTAAAATGATATTCTCAGACCCAGCAGCCCAATTCAAAGTTACAAAGTGTGCATCCCGGTAGCATCAGGCACCAGTCCATTACAAGGCCCATTCTCACTGTGTCAAGTCACCTGTGAACCTAACCTGTATAGGAATTTGGGAGAAAACCATGTGAACAAATAAAGAGTTTGTAAACTCGACATTGACAATGGCTAAGCCAGAATTCAAATCAAACATCCTCGAGCCGTGAAGCTGCAACTCAAACCTCTGTGTTGCCTTGCCTCCCCTTACATAAAAAAATATATCTCACAACAAAGCTGTACAAAATGTAGAAAACCAAGGTAGAGTAATAAGAAATTTGAGTGAATTCCAAAGGTTGAACCTTTCAGGTTCATTACTTTAACAAGAAAGTCCCTCCGCTTTTCTGCAGAACCTTTAATAATGGCAACAGATTTACACATATTGTGCATTTATTAGCTTAAACTCACAAGGTAAAGACGATTTGTCAGGAGCTGACAGAGACTCCGCCCCTAGCCCTTTCCTCCATCCTGCTCTTTGCTTTTGGCCCCACCCACTGCTGTACGTTGCTATGCAGTGCTAATTGTGTGACACTCACATGGTGGGAGAAGCAGAGGAAGTAAAAAGGTGGCGCTCTCTCACTGTGTACTTTTGTGCCTCTGCAACAGCCACCATGATTGAGCTCTCCTAGGGCTTTATATTGTATTGTTTTCTTATGATTTTTATGGCTTTGAGTTCTTCTGATTTTACAGTTTTTGCCTACACTTCAGGTACTTTTCCTTGTTCTATCCTGCCTTCTGTTTTGATCTCTGGTCTGTCTTTGCAGGGAAGTTTGTTGAAAGAATACTAACCTAGGAAGTCATTGGGTCATCAAGCTCTCCATAGTCAGGGTTTGTTCTGGTCACCTCTAACTCCTCCTGGTCATCATCCTCTCACAGACCCATCTGCTTGTCACCCATGCTGGATGTGTTTCTGACCTTTCTTAATCAGGCCGAGAGCTGTTAAGTCCAAGCTGGGTGATCCGCATTGCTCTGGGACTCTGCCTCCCTCACTTGCTTCTTAATGAGCTTCCTTTTTGTGTGTGAATGTTGCAGCATGAGCCTAAAACAGCTGCACTTGGCATAATTTCCACGTAAAGTTCAAACTCAACATTTGCTGCTTTGCAAAAAAAGTTCAGTGACCTTCTTTTTTCTCTTTTGGCAAAATCTCTCAGTCTTATTCCTTATAAACAGACACTCATGAATTTAAATCAGGTATTTCTCCAGATACAGAACTACAGAACATGCATATCCCAGCTTTCATGAAATGGTGTGCATGCCAGATAAATGTGAATTTGCATGTTCATTTTTTCAATTGTAGAAGGGTGAGTAAGGCAGGAAACAGCCATGTATAGGGTCTCACACTCATGTAATACACACTTTGGGCAGACGTAGTTGTCAATCAATCTAATCTGTACGGTTTTGAAAACTGTAATATAGTGTAAGGAAGTAAACACTATGGACACAGGGAGAACATGGAAGCTCCACAAAAGTAGTGAATGTGCCAGAATTACAGTCTTTTCAGATTTTATGGATACCTACAGCTAGTGTTGTACAATATAAGGGCATTGGCTTTAAAGGGCTCAGTTGGTCCCAAACATGTCTGATTAAAGAAAATCGAAAGTTTCCTGTAAGACATTTTACTTAAAAACTTCAACAAAATATATTGCAGCATGAAATTAAATTAGGAGTTATTTTTGCAAAAACAGTATACTACATGGTAGCACCTTGGACAGAGCCACTCACGTTAGACAATATGTTCAGTGGCCATGTGTGGGAGCATTCCCAATTCACAAGAGTTTTGTCAATCCCTGGGCATACAGGACTTGTAAAAAATATTCACCCCCTTGGAAGTTTCACATTTTATTTTTTATACACCATTGAATCACACTGGATTGGATTTATTGACACTGATTAACAGAAAAAGAACCTTTCGTGTCAAACTTAAACCAAATTCTGCAAAGTGGGTTAAATTAGTTACATACGTGAAACACAGAATAACAGTTCTCAGAAATATTCATTTTCTTCCAGTCAGTATTTAGTACATTCACCTTTGGCAGCCATGACACCCTTGTCTCTGTTTTCACAGGTTTCTCTCCATCAGCTTTGCCCATAGGCTCAAAAAAAGTCAGGTTTAAATGCCACATGCTTATGCCAAAGCAACAATTAAACACAGTGTGACAACATTCTCTCATCAAAAGATGTAATGCATGTAGGACCACAGCAATAATTTTTTGGGACAAAAAATGATTGTAATGAATGTTCAGACAATTCTTTTTTATGCAAATTACAGTAAAATACACAACGTGCTTTCTGGACATTAAGAGAAGCCCAGTACACTGCCAAACACAACTACTACATGAAAGCAAAACACAGTCCTGTCAGTTTTGTGGATTTGGCCGTAGGTTTTCTATATCACAGTTGATGTTTTCCCTGGCCAAGCAGCGTGGAAAAATCTCCTAGCATGACAGATCTGTGCTTCGCAAGCATCTGCACCAACATCATGTAACGTTGTCACAGGTCTCTTCAGTTGGCTAGTATAGACTGACTTGCTCATAAGATGTATGGTCTTAAATCTTCCATTTCCATGCTGTAAAATGTTTCTCCTCTATACTGAGGAATGGAGAATATGGTGGGTGACCAATAAGGGTGGATCTTGAGGAGAATGCAAGCGCAGAATGACACTCAAGACAACACAGAACTGCCAACAAATGGATTTATTATAGGGAATCATTACAGCATTATGCAGAAAAAGAAAAACAGCAAAATAAAAAGCCCCTCATGGGCCTTACTTTCAATTTGTTCTGGCAAGTGCCTACCTTCCTCCTCCTTTTCCACTCACTTATCATGTTAATGAATCCTCCTCCCTCTCCTTGTCGGGTGAACCCAGGCCTCCACTCTGTGCCCAACTCCATGCTCACCTCACTGATTGATCAGAGGTGCTTTTTAGGACTGACCCTGGAAGATTTCCAGAGCATTGGCCATCCAACCAGGAAGTACTTTTGGGTTTACTCAAAAGCTCTTTAGAGACCTACACCCAGCCACCTATAACTGTGTCCAAGACACAGCTGTAGCCTCCAAGGTGCTCGGCAGACTGATGGTGCACTTGTTGACCTCTTCTGACAGCCCTCAACATCCTATTCATACTGTTCACAGCCCCCTGGTGTCACATCTGGGTAGGGTTCAATCTGGGTTAGCATTCCTTTCAGGGTGTGGTCCACAACAAACTCCCACATTGCTCTATTGCATCCTACTTAGGCAATGTTCCACCAAACTGCTGGACTGCTGTTTGGAATCCGGACCAAAGTATGGTCCATTACCAATGCTTGGAGGAAAATATCACCACAATGAGCCTCAAGCTATTCTTCACACTTAGAAGGAAGACAACCTGGATTTGATGGTGGTTGGTGTCAATTCTCTGACAGCCATTGCATGGTGAAATTTTACATTGTCCTGAATAGCAAAATACATATAGGTGTTATCTGGACTTTTGACTTGGAACAATCAAGTCATGCAGTGCGTCAAGCAATTCCAGCAAATGTTTTCTAAGGACCAAGAGTTGTATGTCAGTGGACAAGCCCTTGGTGACCAATCCCCACCTCTTTGATCAGGGACCTCCACAATTACTCCCTGACCTATGATATTATGTTCCCGTTGTTACCTTGTAGGCAGATTGAATCCTCCCTCATCAGAGATTTTACCTCATTTGTGGCAGCAATTGCTTCGAGCTCCAAGATTCTCTGAACAAAGACGCACACATTCAGGGACAGTGATAAGAACATTGTGCATTTTTCTCACATTACTGTACTCTATAACACTACTCCCCTACACCTTGGTGCAAGACAAGTGCACACCACTGTGCTACTATATAAGCACATATAAATAACATATCTGTTTTATACAATCACTGTTTCTCTGAAATAACACACAGCATATTTTTTTCATAGACATCTTCTATTTTCTCAGCACAGAATGATTGGTGAATATGGATATGTTACTGGCAATGTGTGAAAATCAGGTATTGTATAGAATGCCTAGGCATTCTTTAGAAAGTGTGATGTTTATAGGCAAAGCATGGAATGTCTGTTACTTATATACTTTCTATAGGCATTCTATGTGATACCTAGGAATTCAGAATGACTTGCCGGTTTGCCTTTTCTCCTTTCATAGAATGCCTAGGAAATGTTTGAAATTTTAATTGTTTCATATTTTGACAGCCCATTTTCTGCATTCTGTAGATTTCCTAAGCATTCTCTACAATGCATAATTTCCCAGATTGACGGTAACAGATCTGTGTTGTTCTTTAGTATATGGCCAGCCTCAAGGGGGCGCTGTATCCAGTGATTAAGATACTGTTTTCCTTTCTGATGATTCACTCTCTCTCTCTCTCTCAGCATTTTGTGTCTGTTTCTATGGCTGCCTGAAGTGCTACATGTTTGATATCTAGGCTGGCACTTGTTTGCTTTATTTTTTAATGTTGTGCTTCTAGTGAAGCATGACTCTTATGTGAATCACTAGCAGATCAGCAAGTATCTGAGAACAGACTTGAATATAGTATATTCTACTCTTTTATGGTGGAGGGTTACCTTGGTGAAAGAGGTGACATGAGAACAACATGTCAAGGCCAGTGGTGAGTTTCTCAGTATGGGCGATAGTAGCCAATAGGAGCAGAAGGAACATACCTCTTTTGTTAAACCACTAGACCAGAGTGGTATTGGGGTGCTGGCTTGTTTTTCATGCACCTTCTTCTGGCCAGTTGTTAAATGGGAAAAGATTCCTGGACGTGGCTCAGACGTAAATGCAAATTTCCAAATTAGTCTCAAGTGGGGAGAAGAGTATGAGCTGAAGGCTTATTGGTGGAAGGGAAGGGGCAGGTGTCATAGACACACAGAGAGTGAGATACAAGGTGAGAAGGTGGGTACTAGCAACACCTGCTACGCAACCATCTGACGTCCCTGTGTGCCATTTGTGTAATCTTACATTGATGTTGCTCCCAAATCCGATTTCTCTTCTTTGCCATTCTTTGGATTTGACTTGAATTACTCAATAGATCACTGATCAACAAACCAGTTCATTTCAGTGAGTATGGTCTCAGTATTTTCATGGAGTGCAGCGCCTTTAGGAAGTACCATTTTTTTCTCCTAAGTGTGGCTTTTTCACAACTCACTTGCTTTTGGAGTGCCTGAAATCTACTGCTCAGGACCCGAAGCCAGGCCTCCTGTGCTGCAGTCTGCTAACTGGCAGGTGGAAATATATTTTGAAATTTTTTATGTATTCTTTTTCTTTTTTTTTTTTTGTTTTGCACTTTAGTGAAATGAGCAGGGCACATATTCACTGAGCTTTGACAGGCGTTGGAAATAAAATGCAAAAAAAGAAGCTGCGATAGTGCTTGTTTTTATATGCTTTGAGCATTTTCTGCCTGATTGCATTCCTAATCAGAGATACCACAGCTTTGGATAACCATGAGCCGGCCTCGTCCAACTGCTGTACATCTCTGATAGGCAACATATTGAACTTTTTTTTTTTTGGTTTTTGTACCTGATGCCTAGAGCCCAGTGTTTAAAACAAGCTGGCAGAAGTTGTGAAATTACTGATGAATAAAGAAGTTATTAAGCCTGCTGTACTGGATGAATGGACCAGAGCACCATAACACGTGTTTTGTTTTGTGGGAAATTAAAGTGACACGGCTTACTTTACCGACAGAATCATTTAATGAAAGGAAACTGCATTCCAGATATCAGGAGGAGAAGAAGAAATGGCACGTTTTTGTAAATCTGTATATATTTATACCCTTTAATGGACTGGTGCTCTGTCCAGGGATTGTTCCTGTCTTCTGCCCTAAGCTTACTGGGATAGTGTCCAGCCTCCTGCAGCTCTGCTCAGGATTAAGAAGGTTTATAAAATGGTACGGTATGTTTATTTATATCTGTGTAGGGCAACACAGTGGCACAATGTTTAGTGGTGCTGCCTCGCATTTCAAGGTCAATTCTGATCCTTATCCATATCCTCGCATTGAACTCATGGGTCTTCTCTGCATAGCCCAGTTGCTTTCAATCTCAAAGATGTGCCTGTTATGTGAACTGGCAACAATAAATTGACCGAGTATGAGCAGGTTTGCACAAGTGGATAGTTGTGACCATGTGTTGTGTCTACGGTTGGCTCTTGCCTGGTCTCTAGTTCACTAAAACTATTAAATGGCAGATAACAAAAGTCAGCGATTCTGTGATTATAAAGGATTAATGACTCACCCTTGTTTATTGTCTCCAGGAATTCTGTTACATGAATGCATTCGAGTTTAATCCTGTGGCCTGCTATGAGGGACAGGCAAGGTCAGGGACACTAAGGGCACTTGGCTCTTTAGGTGAATGTTGGCTCTGGGGAATGACTGGAGCTACCAGAGGGCGCATTGCTCAGTAGGGCCTTATGATTTCAGGAGAACAATTCTGATCTCAGAAGATGTTTCAGGGATCTCTTTGAAAACAGATCTATGGTGAGGTATAAAGCCACCTCAGTATCACAACACCTACACACATGGAATTAGAAGTTTTGTTCGGATAAGCGGAGAGGGAGAGAAGTGAGCTTAAAAGGGAAAGCTATTTGTGATTGTGCAGTACCTTGTTCAGTCAGCAAGCGAGATGGCCACAACAACTCTACAGAGAGTTCATCACCTGAGGAGCAGACCCAGAAAGGCACCGGAGTTTGCCTTTTGTTAGTCTGTTTGGTACATTGGTGCAACTGGGCTTGTTTATGAAATACTGAATATCATATGTGTATTATTACTTTGATCCCAAAGGCCCATTTTAGAGTTTGGGGATTTGTCAAGTGTGTTACATTATCTATCTATCTATCTATCTATCTATCTATCTATCTATCTATCTATCTATCTATCTATCTATCTATCTATCTA
>JANRMT010062803.1:9373996-9392926 GCA_026402145.1 Polypterus bichir lapradei | reverse complement strand
CTATCTATCTATCTATCTATCTATCTATCTATCTATCTATCTATCTACAGGGTGGTCCAGATCTAATTATGCAGATCCAGATCATCTGAATGACTTTGACTTATGCAGGGACAATTCCAATTAGGCCCGAAGACGATTCTTCATGTCGTCAGTTCGCACACTTCTTGATGGTCTGGGATTTTTCGGGTGATTTTCTATGTAATAAACTTAATAAGTTATAGTGTAATAATCGTTTATTTTTTCTATTAAAATTTAATTATTCATAAATTTCGTGCCTTTAATTTCTAGGAATCTGTAAAGGCTATATCAACACAAAATAAAATTTGCCTCTTTATTTTTCCTAATTATGTGGTTGGGAAAGGAACAGAAAATCTGTTCACTTTTCGTTTTCACACAATGCATGCTTGCATGTAGGCAGTACCCTCCTGAAACTTTTCAGCTGTCAGTCCACTAAGCTAGTTTGTTTAGGTAATAGCTAAGCTGTCCCAACATCTCATCCAGTCACATCATAAAGGTGGTCAAAATTTCTGCTTCAACTACATGTCTCAATAGTTTGTTCCAGATTCCCACAATTCTTTGCATGAAGATGTGCTTCCTGGCTTCAGTCTAAAATGCACTTCCCCTTAAAGTTTGCGGGTGTCCTTGATTCACCATTAAGTTGAAGGAATTATGCTGGATCCTCTTTATCAATGTCTTTCACAGTTTTAAAGACCTGGATTAGGTCCCTGTGTAGTTTCCTCTGCTTGAGACTAAACAGGTTTAATTTTTTGAGTCTGCCACATTATGACATGTCCTTAAGTCCTGGGATGCACTTGGTTACTCTCCTCTGCACAGTGTCCAGTGCTGCTAAGTCTTTTTTTGCAATGTGGCTACCAGAACTGCACACAGTACTCCAGATGTGGTTTTACTAGTGTATTATGTAGTCTGAGCAAAATGTCCCTCAATTTTTACTTTCTTGTATACGAAGTATAGGGAAAGTATTGTAATCATCCAAAAAATTTGATGTTGAGATTTTGAGGAATCTTGATGTTTTAGACCTCCTGACTTTCTCATATACAAAATATAGGGAAAGTATTGCAATTGTCCAAAAATTCCATTTTGAGATTTTGATGAATCTCAACCTTTTAGACCTCCCTGAGTCTGAAAATACCATGTTTGTGTGTCTGTGTGTGTGTGTGTGTGTGAACACGATAACTTGAGTACACTTTCAGTTAGGTCAACTAAATTTTGCATACAAGTATTAGGTAAAAAAAAATAGAATTCTATCAACTTTTGAATTATTTCCGCTAACCAGAAGTGGTGCTTTTTTATTCATGCTGCCACAGAGTCCAATTTATTAAACTTTTCCTTTATAATTGTTCAATATATTATTAATTTGATTTGATTTTTTGTTGATGGTTCTTTAATGTACATAATATAAAAATATAATCATTGTCTTCCGGTTTACTCCTTAAATATCCATCCCCATATCTGAGTATACAAGAATGTCTAAGGAAGACCACTCCCAATTTTTATTTCACTTATTTTACTATGTAACCTAACATTTTATTTGATATTCTATTAGCTTCTGCATATTGATTAGATGATGAAATTGTTGTGTCAACTGAGCCAGGCAGTGCTCTCTCATTGGTTACACAGAACCCAGTGAGCTCCACCCACAGCTTCAATTAATGGCCTTCATATGCATGAGCTGCAGGCTCCGGGCAGCCAGTTCTGTGTGCACTCCCAAGTGCCAATGCGAATGTCATGTTAGTTACATACACATACAGACAGGTCACCACACAGCCGAGACACTACAATGTATAAATACACAGAATATATATATACAGTATAGTCCAAGTTACATACATACCAGGCCAATTTAAGTGTGAGTGTGTGCATGTGTGTGCACTCTGTCCAGGATTCCTGCCTTGTGCTTAGGGCTGTTAGATAGATAGATAGATAGATAGATAGATACTATGTAAAACAGATAGACAGATAGATAGATAGATAGATAGATAGATAGATAGATAGATAGATAGATAGATACTGAGAAGTTTATGATGTATATTGTACCATACACAGAAGGTAAGACTACTTGGAGAACTTGGAGGAAAGAAGTTCACGTAGTGTGGAGTTGGCCATGTCCCCTTACAGGTTGCATAACTGTAATGTCTTCTGGGAGCACCTAGAAGTAGCATTGCCTTTAGGTCATGATAGCTTTAGGTGTCCACAAGACTAGGTGTAAATATGAAATGCAAGCAACTTATTCCATGTAGCAAGAAAAAGGGCTAAACTAAGAGAGATCAAAAGAGTTGTGAGTGTCGGGTGGGAGAAATGTGATATTGGGAAAGATTGTCCTGTCTGGTCGCCTGTTTCCTCCTTCCCCTTACATCCTTCCAACATTTACAATACTTACCCACACATATTTATGTGCATATATATTTGGTTCCTAAGGTGTTGATGCATTTCTTCACCCTTCAAGCCATTTGTTAGGCGTAAAAGAAAATTAAATCTGTTAAGACCTGCAATTGCTGAGCATAATCCTCCGCTTTACCTTAATTATCACAATATGCCACTTCTTAAACTGTGCTTCAGCTTATAAAAGGACGCAGTTTTGTTCATTTTAATTAGCCCTCCTATCTTTGCCAGAGACCAAGGGGGATGCCGTTGTGTAAGTGTATTAATAATATTTACATTTTTAGATGGATCTCAAAGGCACTTTGTACTAACAGCAGGAAAAACAGAGGGACAAACAAATGGTACACTCACTGCCATTTTTTTGGGGCCTTTTTGTGCACTTGATACTCTGACTGAAAAAAAATCAGAGAAAAAATTAACAGTAATTGAGCACCATGGATGTGTGGACCTGCTGATCCACATACAGTCAAACAGAAGGTACCCCTTTAGTGGTCTGAAACTTCTAAATTATAGAATGAAATTGGAAATTCAAAAACACAGTGTGTGTGTGTGTGTGTGTGTGTGTGTGTGTGTGTGTGTGTAAGATAACAGAACATAGCCTTGTCAAAGCTCCTTAATCCATTTCAAGGTTTTGGTGAGCAACAACTTACCCTACAACAAATTGCACAGACCAACACTGGATGAGATGATGGTCCTCTGAAGGGCCCACAAGCACACACATAGCCACAAGTCAAACTGAGGTAGCCAGAGAAAACCCTCATAGATAAGGAGAGAATGAGCCAGCAGAAGATTTGAGCTTTGGGTTCTAGAGCTGTGAGACAATCTCGTATGGATAAAAATAAATGAAACATTTAAAATGATGAATTTACAACTGAAGTTTGAGGTCATATATTAAACTCCTAGGATGTAAAGACGATTACTATGGACAATGAGAAATGTCTCAAGAAGTTCAAGGTGCATTAAGGCGTGTGGAGAGATCTCACTGGACAATGCCAAATCCAAATGACATTGTTGTCTTGGTGTGTGATGCCTCATATTGAAAAGACCAATTTGAGGCATTTCACAAGCTTATGACTAATTTATGCTGGCTCATAAAAATAGTTTGCTAAAGCTATGTGCTCGCACTTTGACAGAAGAAGAGAGGACTCTGTGACCATTAAAATACATTCTCAAACCTGCTTAATCCAGGGCAGGGGTCAGTGGGTTTGGGCAGGGCGTTTTTTTGACAACATGTAATCTCCATGCCTGCATATTAAAACACAGAGTCTTAGCTATCTGTGGCTCAGCTGCAGCTTCAAGAATAAGGCAGGGATCGGCCACATTGTTCTCTGCCACATGCCTGGTACTAATGCGATTGTAATTAAGACAAGTGATTTGCTTCTTAAGACTATATGAATGCCCTGCCCGGGGTTTGTTTCCTGCCTTGCGCCCAGTGTTGGCTGGGATTGGTTCCAGCAGACCCCCGTGACCCTGTAGTTAGGATATAGCGGGTTGGGTAATGGATGGATGGATGGACTATATGAATTGCACCTCACCTTGAAAGGTGCTTTATAAACTAAAGTCAAGTTTTCAGTTTACAAAGAAATTTCCAATTGAGTTCATTCTTATGTAGCGTAAAGTTACAAATGCAAAACATTAACAGAAGAGGACATAACCATCGAGCATTTCCATATCGTATGTGAGCACACACATCATTTAAATGAACAGTACTCATAATGCAGAGCGAGCCATAACATTTATCTCAACTGTTCCCAGAGGAGAAATAAGAAAAAAATCAATCTAGTAATGAAATAGAAATTCTACTAACAGAAGATATAGTGGGCAGCATGGTGATGCGGTAGTTAATACTGATGAGGCCTTGGTTTGAATCCTGGCCCGGGTGATGCCTAAATGGAGTCTGCATGCTCTCCCTATGTCTGTGTGTTTTACTTTCTTGTGGCCTCCTTAACAGTATGTTTATACGCAGAAAAATGAGCCAAAAACGTTATTTTTTTTCAACAAGAAGAAATGGTATCATGTGTAACAGGAAGCATGTAATTACTAAAATGTCAAAATAAATACAGTGGGATGGGTATATCTAGTGTCTACTGCTGTACTGATGTATGTTTAGTACACGTCCTTCATGCGACATGTTTAAAAACAGACACCAGAGCACAGCCCTACGCTGCAGTCAGGACAGCAGAAGCACATATCTTTGCTCACTTATCTTATATTTATTTCTGTTGTTTGCACATGAGAGGGTAGAATGTTGGTACCTGACCGGCACAATCGACACTCCCCATGTGTTATTGTTGGCAGTGAAAGCACAGGGCTTAGTGACTTCCACAGTGAAGCTTCACAGGAAATAATTCACCTTGCATGTCATACTGGTCCAGTCATACAGAGCTGTATGTAACGCTGAAAATCTGTGTCATCTTCTGATGACATTGTCATAACTGTCTCCTGATTAAACTAATGGTTTAGTTTCAGTTTGTTCTAAAACTGGCTTTACAGCTTCTTGTTATCACGCCATTGTGTTTTGGTTGAAGGATCCGCCCAACTCATGAATATTGATGACTTACCTTAGAGTGATAAAACACATAGAAACAGCTTAGATAGTAGCAGAATACTGTCCTGAGAGTTATGTAAGCTTAACACTCTATAACAGATCATTAAACCTCACCTATAACCTCAACAATAATAACATGGAATTACAATGCCAAGTAACGCCAAGGAGGTTAATACCAACATCATAAAAAATTGTATGTTGGTTTAACTGGGGACTTTCCCACATTTGTGTGAAGTTTTCCCATAGGAAGTTTCCAACCATATCCTAATTTATATTAAAATAACTGCTGGGATGCACCATACTAAGTCTCTTCATAATTTGAAACACTCTGATCATCTCCCCTCCTAATCTCAGTTTCCTTATTCTAATCCGTCTCTCCTCATAGCTGATACCCCTCAATCTATAAATCAGCCTAGTCGCTCTTCTCTGGATTTTCCCTAGCACCATTTTTTTTTTTTGTAACATGAAGACCAAAACTGTACACAGTACTCCAAGTGAGGCCTCGCTAGTGTGTTATTTAAGTTAAGCATAACCTCCCTTGACTTGTACTCCACACGTCATGTCGTGCTATCTCACCTAACATCCTATTAACCTTCTTACTGGCTTCTGAACACTCTCATGATGTGTGACTATGACTCCCAGTTTCTTGTCATATCACCTTATTAACAAGCAGTACACTGATTTCCCGCTTCCAAGACATGCTGATTAGAAAATGGATGGGAGCAGGCAGATAAACAAAGACTCCATTTAAGTACACTTGAAAGACTGGGTCCTCTGGTTCTCCTAAGATCAAGGTTCCAGCCCCAGTAGTTCTGAAGTACCATCAGATTGCACCCAGTAGATGCCATGAATGTCATTCTACTTCTGCTTCTGCAGTTTGCATTAGGCTCAGCAGAATGTTGCTGCTTTTCTTTTTCTGTCTGCCATGTTATCTTCTTTGATCACTTTGCTTATGCAGTTTGCCATGAGAAAGATCCCAGGTAACTTCACTAGCAGCATTTCACAAGTACTGGCAGACTTCGTGCTGCGAATCGTTATACTGTCATTCTTCATCTTTCTATCACATAATTGGCTTCTGCAATTTACTTCACGTTCAGCAGATGTCACTGCTCTTCTTTTTCTTTCAGCCATGTTACCTTCTTATTCAGTGTGCCTATGTGGTTTGCTATAAGAAAGGTATGAACCCCAATAACTTTGCTGAGGTTGTCACGTTTTTTTGTTTCACCAACACATATCATGTCATCAGCTTTCAACAGCTCTTAACATTTTATATACTATTGTGAGGGATGGGCCGGCATCCTTACTTGGCTGGCATGACCTCAAGATGGATTTATGGGGGGGTTAGGCAGAATCTCCCGGTTATTGTCTCCCCTGGGTTGCCAGATGGCAGCCCCCAGAGTTGTGGCTCTGAGAGGGTACCATGGGAAGTGGAGTTCCTGGGCCAAGCCTTCAGAACACTAGAAGTACTTCCCTGGACAATATGAAAGAAACTGCCTGCCTAAACTCGAGGATCCGGAGTCGGGAGGAAGAAGGACGAATCTTGCTGGGAGAGAACAGAGGAGGCAGCGGCCAAAAGAGAAAGAGAGAGAAAACATTTACAGAGCATTGCTGTGTGCTTGCTATTTACTGGCTATAATTTGCTTGGTGTTGTGGGAAACACTTACCTGAAGGGTTCCCCACTATAAAAACTATTTTGTACATTTACACTTGTGTCTGAGCTTATCTGTGTTGAGTGCTTGGGGAGCTGGAGTGCCCCCTACAGTTCACACTGTGTACAGATATAGATTCCCTCCATGGAGTCAATGACTTGTGAATAAATCAACATGGCATAGGTCAAGTGGTTAGGTCTGCCTGCCAGGCACCCTACAGCGTTGTACAACATAAACATGTTATAACAGCCAAACTTGCTAACCATTGCCAGGTAATTCTAAATGAACAGGCCCTTACACCACACACTGGAGTGGGCTATGGTGTGGGTCGCAAGGACCCACATGATGGTGCCCAAAGATTAATTCATGGCTGTGCTAAAAACAGAGAAATACGTTTTTTCACACTTTGCTTGTGATAAGCAGTTAAAAAACTGGAATAAGTAAATTAATTGATTAATAAATAAAGGCCTGCAATGCAGTCAAGTAAACAAAGTAAATAAATTATCAGGTGCGTAGAGGCATATGTAAATAACTAGCAGGCAGGTACCGTGGTAAAGGAAGCCCAAGCCATTCTTTTCCTTGACATTAAAATTTCAGAGGAACACTTAATTAGCGTGGAAATGACAAAAAGCCAACTGGGATGCTAGTTCATACCAATTACTGTTATACAGAACAGATGCTTAACTCGCATTTTAAGAGCTGCGACCTGGAAAGAAGCAGGAAGTACAGTGAAAAGCGGCAATCAGGACTCTCTGTTTTAAGAAGAAACTATGTCCGGCCCAGCATTCCCATTTGGGCCCAAGTGGACTGTCTAGTACATTTTTGGGGGCGGCATGAGTGAGATTAGCAACCTGAATAAGGTGTTCATGCAAGACAGCAAAGATGAATGAAGAGAAATGTGGCAGGGGTAACATTGGAAAGTTTAATCCACAGAGAATTTCCATTTCAGTGTTTGAAGAAAGGAAATGACCTTTCAAGGTCGATCGGCTAGGCATCTTTCACCTGGCTGTACAGTGTGAAAATAACTACATGTGGCCTTGTTGGGCACTTTGTCATTGTTAAGTCAGAGCTGCAGCTGAACCTATTTTTGTGAACAGAAATGTTTGTGTCCTCTGCACTCCAGTGCCCTGCCAAGAGCCTGATTGATGTCAGCCTCCTCTTCAGGAGCTCAAGATCAAGCTGTTCAGCTGCTCCCCCTGCAGGCATTTCATGGCACTACACACTCTAGCTTTTCTCTCTCTCTCTCTCTCTCTCTCTCTCTCCCTCTTTCTCTTCTTGCATTGCTTTTAATTCCTAGTAGAATTTTTAACTGATTCCAGCCCCATGAAACTGCAAAGCACATCCCGGCTTGTTAGCTTCTTGCTGGCACAGAACTCACAGTCTAACACACAGAAATGCCAGAGGCTGGGATAGAGAGTTGCCTTTTTTTATTTTGTTTTAGATGCTGCATTTCTTTCTTTTTTTTTTTCTTTCTTTTTTATTTTTACAGGTTATATGTAAACCTTCTTTTGTTGATGTTCCATTTTAAATGAAGCAATTTTACGGTGTAAGAAGAAAAGACTATGATTCACTATAATGAGCCAAGGGAGTGCATTTTACGCAAAAATTAAAAGCAGCTTTCTGACATTTTTGATTATGGAATTACTGATCCTGTAGGTTCTGGGATAAAATGGCAACTTTGGAATGGATATGAAGACTGAAATGTATGGAAATGAAAGTAAAACTGATTGTACTGTATAAACATTATCTCTTAGATGACTTGATGTTCATTTTCTAAGAAGAGATCTATAGATGAATAGGAAAGACACTATCTATCTATCTATCTATCTATTGTGGAACGGGACCTGGACACAGACACATGGACAACGGTTTTCACCCAACACACTATTTACAGTAATATTTACAGTTTTGTCAGTGCACAGCCCAGTACCTCCAGCACCGATCCCCCAAAATCCAGGCCTCACAGCCACCGATGCCTTTCTTCTGGCCGCCTCCACTCCTCTCTACAGCTCCATCCTCTTCCACCCGACTCTCACTCTCGAATGCCCCTTATATACAAGCACGGATGGGCTCCAGCTGCTTCCCGGCAATCCTCCACGGGCACACCCCCGTGTGGCGGAGGTGCCGGCTGCGCACCCGGAAGCCCTCCGGGTGTCCCCAGTCTTCTTCCCCCCCAGCACTTCCTGGTGTGGTGGAAGTGCTGAGGTCCAGGGTTCTTCAGGAACCGGGGCGCCCCCTGGCGGTGGCCACGGGCCCCTACAGGGTTGGGGTGCCAAGCCCTCTACCCTTGGCCCCCAACACAACCAGGGCGGTTGCCCCCTCGTGGTCTGGAGGAGGCACAAGCCCTCCTCCGGTCCTGCTGGGTGTCCCGGCTGGGCTCCACCCCCAGCTGCATGCCACACTATCTATCTATCTATCTATCTATCTATCTATCTATCTATCTATCTATCTATCTATATTGATTATTTTGTATTTATATAGCACCTCACATCCACGTCTGTGCTCTCTCAGTGTGCCTTCCTTGCACATCAAATGGAGGTGTCCTCCGACCCACCACCTCTGTGCAATGCTTAACTCTCGGAGCATCAAGCAGCTGATCAGCTCCTTCATGTTGTCTTTAGCTGTCATTTTGTAACTAGTGACAATGCAGCTTCATGTTAAGTGAGTGTTCCTTCAGCCAAATGGTAGAGTGTATTTAACTCACATTTTAATGCCTAGGTGGTATTTTGTCAGCTTCCTTAAACCTAGTAAAAAATAAACAATCATGATAGATAGATAGATAGATAGATAATGTAACACTCTTTACAAATCCTCGAACTCCAAAATGGGACCAAAGTAATGATACACAGATGATATTCAGTATTTCATAAACAAGCCCAGTTGCACCAATGTACCAAACAGACTAACAAAAAGCAAACTCCGGTGCCTGTCTGGATCTGCTCCTCAGGTGATGAACTGTTGTCGTGGCCCTCTCGCCTGCTGACTGAACAAGGTACTGCACAATCACAAATAGCTCTTGCTTTTAAGCCCACTTCTCTCCCTCTCAGCTCTGGTCTCTCTTTCTTACAGCAGTTAAATGCTTATCCGAACTAAACTGCTGATTCCAGGTGTGTAGGTGTTGTGATATTGAGGTGGCTTTATACCTCACCATAGATCTGTTTTCAAAGAGATCCCTGAAACATCTTCTGAGATCAGAATTGTTCTCCTGAAGTCATAAGGCCCTACTGAGCAATGCGCCCTCTGGTAGCTCCAGTCATTCCCCAGAGCCAACATTCACCTAAAGAGCCAAGTGCCCTTAGTGTCCCTGACCTTGCCTGTCCCCCACAGGATTACACTCATGTAACAGAATTCCTGGATACAATAAACAAGGGTGAGTCATTCGTCCTTTATAACCACAATATCATTGACTTTTGTGATCTGCCATTTAACGGTTGTGGTGAACTGGAGACCAGGCAGGAGACAACCATAGACATAATACATGATAGATAGAAAATGTATTAAAAGCTTTAACAAAGACTGTATTGTATCACTCAGTGAGATTGTTTCAAAGACTAAGACATTACTCAGTTATAGTGAAGAGTGCACATCTTTCAATATATACTCACTGATTGAGAGCACTATATTAATACTGGATAGGGTCTCCTTCTGTTCTTAAAACAGCCTCAATTATTCATGACTTGGATTCTGCAAGATGTTGGAAACATTCCTTTGAGACTCTGTTCCATGTTGACGTGATTGCGACACGCAGTGTCTGCAGATTTGTCAAGGTGGAGCGGTGGCTCTGTGGCTAAGGATCTGTGCTGGTATCTGGAAGGTTGCCATTTCAAATCCTGTTGCTGCCAGAAGGGATCCTACTTCTTTAGCAAGGCCCTTAACCTTACGATTACTCCAGGGACACTGTACAATGGCTGACTCTATGCTCTGATCCCCATGATAATTTCCTGTTGGGGATTAATAAAATATAATAAATCAAAAATGCTGTGATGGATTCAGTGACTAGGAAGGCCACAGGAGGGCATTGAACTCATTGTCATGTTCATTAAACTAGTTTCAGATGACTTTTGCTTTGTGTCATGGTGTAATATCTATCATACTGGAAGTACCCATTAGAGGATGGGTCTATTGTGGCCATGAAGGAATGCCCAAGTAGGCTTTGAAATTCAAGTGATGATTACTTAGTATTAATGGATCCAACGTGTGCCAAGAAAACATTCACCACACCATGATAACACCACTGTCAACAACCTGGAATCCATAATGAGTTATGGATTCATGCTGTTGGTGCTAAATTCTGACTGTACCTTCTGTGTGTCTCCACACAAATCAAGAATTTGTCAGACCAGGCTATGTTTTTTCCAATCTTCAAATGACCAGTTCTGGTGACCCTGTGCCCACTGCAGCCTTGTGTTCTTGGCTGACAGGAGTGGACCTTGACATTGTCTTCTGCTGTCGTGGCACATCTGCCTCAAGACTTAACATGTTGTGCATTTGAGATGCCTTCCTGCTCACCACAGTTGTACAGAGTGGTTAGCCTTTCTGTCAGCTAAAACCAGTCTGGTCATTCTCATGTGACCTCTTCTATCAATAAAGCAAGCATTTCCGTTCCCAGAATGACCTCTCACTGGATGTTTTTTTGTTTCTCGCACTGTTCTGAGTAAACTCTAGAGATTGTTGTGTGTGAAAATTTCAGAAGATCAGCAGTTACAGAAATTCTCAAACCAGCCCATCTGGCACCAACAGTCATGTTACAGTCAAAATCACTTAGATCACATTTTTCCGGTCCCCAAACTGATGTTTGATGTGATCATTAAATGAAGCTCCTGACCTGTAACCACATGATTTTAGGTATTGCACTGCTGCCATGTGATTGGCTGATTAGATAGTTGCATGGATAAGCAGGTGCAGAGGTGTTCCTAATAATTTTCCCAGTGAGCGTTTATCTGATTTCTGAGAGTTACAGACCTGTTCTTGTTCTTGTTAGAGTTGTTGTGTCATTCTTTCCTTGACTTAAATATACTGTATGTGCGAAATTAACTCATTATAGATGCATACTAAAAGCTTTTTGGCAGAAGATGAGCTATCAAGAGACATCTGCTGAACCTAGCAGGCTGCAGAGAGTAATACTAATGTGGCCGCAATGGGTTCCTTATCTTGGGATGCAAAACTGCTTGATAATTTTGGAGACAACCATGGGTACAGTATGTTGATATTTCAAACAGGTTTTTGATGATTCTGGAAATGCAAGGCAGAGGATGTCATTATGAAACCTGTTGACCGATTGTGGTATAAGCCTTGAGGGAATTAACAGAACCTCTGGGTTCACAGGTGGTACTTTCTAATGTAAGCTTCATAGAAAAGTCCAAGGGTGAGCACAGTGGCATAACTGTTAGTGATGCTGCCTCATTGATCTACCATCCTAGGTTTGCATCTTGATGCTGTCTGCATGAAGTCAGTGTGTGTTGTTCATCAGTACTGTGGTTTTCCTCCCATATTTTTAAGATGTGAGCGTTAGGATAATTGGAACTTTTAAGTTGTCCTAGCAGGTGTACGAATGAATAAGTCCTGCAGTGGACTGGCATGCTTGTCAGTGCTTTGTGCTGCAAGTTAAGCGCTGGTGCCCAGTAACCTAAATTGGATGAAGTGCATTTCAGATGTCATGCTTTGTAAAAACCGCCAATCTGATTTGCAAGGAGACCCCTGGAGACTAACAAGGTATAATATCAAAGGGATTGCGTCCCCATAACACCTAGTGTGCCCCACTGTCTCACTGTGGGGCAAGGAGAGTGTTGGGTGGCTGGGGGTTTGCAGAGAGCACCTATTTGCAAATGAATGCTATTAGGAGTCACAGGAGGAGACCTTATCCTAAAAGGTATAATCAGCCACAAGGGAGCAGTGCTAATATAAGGTGTTAGAAGAAGTCTGCCATGGGAGCAGAAGTAATCAAAATAGCAAAGGGGGGCTGAACTTCAAGCATGAAATTAAAGCATCGCCTCATTTTATCTGTTACTTCAGTGATGCACGCATAGGCCGTTACCCTTCTTTTGTCAGTGATTTTGGTGGTGTGGATGTGTGCAGTGTTGAATTGTGTTGCTTAGTGAGGTTAACCAATCAGAGTCCGTTAGACTGGAGTGCCAAATAGGTAAAATGGCTGTGTAAATTGTTACAAGCTTCAGTTACATAAAATATTTATTTTTATTCCAGTTATTAAAGAGAGACAGAAGATTGGTAGAAATACAAGTTCATAATTGCCCATCATTGCTCAAAATGAACATCAACCCTCATTATATTTATTATTTCACTTTCTATTTGTGTTTATTTTAGTCAGTTTGCCTGGCTTGTAAGAATCCATCCATTCATTATTAAACCCACAAAATCCAATTTGGAGTGGTGTGTTTTCACCCTTCCAGGCACAAGTATAGCAAGACATGAACCACCTTAGATGCATACACTCACAGATGAGTTTAGAGTTAGCAGTTAACCTTTTACACATTTAACCTACCTGGAGAAGAAACACACAAAGACACTGAGAGAACATGCAAACACCACAGCGGTAGTGGTCTTACAGCTGTGCTAACCACTGAGCCCCCAAGTTTATCACAAACTCCGTTCCTCAATGCAGATGTACCCATTCTAACACTAATATCCACTTTGATTCTGTGCACCTTCTACATCCACCAGCATGTCCTAGTAAAGTTACCACTGTTCTCCATCTTCTTATAAAAGTCACCTTCTCTCTATTGAAATAAATGAGAGATAACGGAACTGAGACATTAATTACAAAACGAATCTCCCAGCTAAATTGGACTAATAAATTACTTTAATCAGGCATCCATCATTGTTACTTTTGTGATCAGGTAGCAGCGATAAGATCTTGGGGCAGATGTCAGCAGACTTGATGAATGCTCAGCAGGTGGCTCTTGGACAGTTGCATGGGCAGCATGCAGAAATTATGTCTTGTTTGGTGATGGAGCCCCCAATATTTTTAGAAGGAGGAAGAACTTTTAATAAGTTACATTGTTAATTAGATTGTGATATCAGAGTTTGTAAGAAGGAATGGAGATTTAGTATAAAGAATGCCAGAATATACTAGCAAGAATGGAGTAGGAAAGCAGTGTGGCCAATGTGCTAAATGCATTCATGGGTGACGCTTAACCTGGTGTGTAACCTGTTTGGAGTCTCTTTATAATTAAGCTGTCAACAATGGATGAGTAAACAGCAGAATAACAGATGCCATGTTCCTTTGGTTCAGTGGGCTCATGGCCTAGTTTTGTCAAGGAGTAGCAAGCTGATCTTCAAACTAAGTTTGTATTTGAGGTGGAACTGTGGCTCTGGGCATCACCCTGACACCCTGGGGTTACATCAATAAAAATGATCTGGACGAGACAGTGAAATTTAAGTGTAAATTGGATTAATCGGATTTGAGAATGTAGAGTTTCATTATGTTATGTTTTATGTTAGCGTTCCTCAACTGGTGTGTCAGGACCCAAGGGTCATAGGCTGTTGCTGATGGGTAGCTGGTTGCCATCATAGTGTATGTGAATGGGTCACTCGTGGGTTGTGAGAGGTTCCAGGTTGGTTGGCCAAGCGATCGACACTGCTGCGTGATATTTATCCTCTTTTGTATTTGCGGATGTTTAATGATTCACCACGGGGGACCACATAACCTACTTTTATACTTACAGTATGTGTTACGTTCACTAGGTGGACCCCCACAACTTGTGGGTCGTCAATAAGCTTAAAAAGAGACAGTAAAGGTTGAGAAACACTGTTTTATTTAAAATTAAGGCATGTTGTACTAATCAGGCTATTCAGGAAATAAATGTATGTGTTATAGGGGATGGTTTTATACTGGCAGAATGATACAAAAGTGGACAGAGAGAGGGAGAACACAAAGTACAAATATGTCAGAGGAAAACCACTGTGGACCTTTCTTCATGGATTTTATGTCATATTTGTCAGTTGGGATGATTTTGTTTGCTCCTATTGTTTGACCAATTTTATATTGTAAATGCTTTGTCTGACTGCATTGGTCACTGTGGAGTTTTGCTACCTAAAATACAGCTCTATTGATTGATTAGTTTCCTCCTGCCAGTCTCCAATGGCCTTCATTCATGTGCCCACAGAATTATTATTTCTGGGATGTTATTTACAGTAAGTAATTATCTTTAAGGGCTTTACTTTTCCACATTACTGTCAACCGGGCATTACTAGTGCCAGTACTCAGATCTTTCTCTTTCCATTTCTGCAATATTCAGCCTCCTCATGCCTGTAATTCGCTTTGCCAGTCACCACCTTATTATAATATATTTACTTTCATGATTGTGCACATCTTGGCTCCAGCAATGACTGGCATCATGGCAAAGATGAGCTCTGGACTGGAAGTCAGTTCATCATAGGAGACAATTTAAAGATGCTATCCCATCTGTATTTGGATTAATGGAGACAGTGAAAGTTTCCAGAAGATACCTTCATGAGCACATGTAGAACGTGAAGACTCCACAAGGAAGACAACCTTTAGAGAAGAAATGGGAAATAACACATGAACTTGAGGAGAATTTACAAACTCCCCTCATACACATATCTTGGAATTGAATCCAGATAAGTTAGTGGTTGCCACCACTGTGCCACCCTGACTTTAAATTCTAAAAAGAATTTTTAAAAAGGTTTACATCCATTCATGCAGTAGCCACTTAATCCAATTTAGTGTCCCAGAGTAGTCTATCCTTCAATTGCTAGAAATATTACAACATAAAATAACATTCTCAACATTACTAAATCAAAATTAGGATAACAGGAGGCTGAAATAACATCAGGTGCAAGGCAAGAACCATCCGTGGATGATGTGCCACACATCTAACAAGACAGTCCTGGTGTGGCACTACCTGATTTAGAAATATTCCACTGGGCCTTTACCTTAGTATCTGTTTCCCCCATGCTGGTCTTCATTTGATTGTAACCTGCTCTGCCCCAGATCTCTCTTACTTCTTGTCTTTAATTTGCATGCATTTAAAACAGCAGTCACTTAAATGAGGTCCATTAATTTCATGAGCACTCACAGTTTGGTGCAAAGTAGATACAAGTATATGTCCCTCCCTAAGGTTATGGGCACATTACTACATTTTCATTTTAAAAAGTGTTTTTAAACCCAAACTATCTCTGTTCATACTGATGTTTTCACATGGTGTCAAAATGACCGAAAACACATATAACATAGATGTTCACCTACACTAAATATGCACGCATCAACAGAAAAATCCTTGAATAGGTGGTAACGTCAACAAGCTTGGAATTTTTCACTAAATGATTTGCCTTTTTATGTATGTAGGCGACATTCAAGCTGTATAAAATACAATTTAGATGCATATAGGTAAGAAACGCAACAAACACCATGGAAAGCAACTCTTCTGTGTCTGCTATGTTAGAATATGATTTTGTTCTGTGAAGGTTGACCAATCAGGGAATGGGATGTTGTAACGAGCAGGATCCAATCAGGGTAGGGCGACACAATAAGCACAAATAAATCACAGAGCGATTTGAGTCTATGTTGTGTGGAAGCTACAATATACAATACAGTGCTACAATATACGTATATATTATTAATGTACTGATATTGATATACTGATATAATCAATTGACTACTATAAGCATGTGTGTAAGCAAGGATATTTAAAGCAGGATAACAACAACTGATAACAAAAGAATGTTTTGTAATTTCCTAAAAGCAACCATTAGCAAAAGAATGTTCTATGCCTAAGAATAAAAATAAAAATGTGATGACATACAAAAAAGCTTGCAAAAAGAGGAAACACTGAAGCAAGTGTAAAAGTATTTTGGAAAAGGCCACAGAGAGGTAAAAAACTATATAAGCAGCCTGAAGATGGGGAGGTAAGAGTTTTTCTGACTTGCAAGCAGAAAGCTCCATACTACTCACCTGTTTATTAATCTATACTAATAAACGGCAAAGCCCTCACTGACTCACTCACTCACTCACTGACTGACTGACTGACTGACTGACTGACTCATCACTAATTCTCCAACTTCCCGTGTAGGTAGAAGGCTGAAATTTGGCAGGCTCATTCCTTACAGCTTCCTTACAAAAGTTGGGCAGGTTTCATTTCGAAATTCTACGCGTAATGGTCATAACTGGAAGTTGTTTTTCTCCATTTACTGTAATGGAGTTCAGCTGGAGGGGCGGAGTTTCGTATGACATAATCACGCGTCTCACGTAATCACGCATTACGTAGAAAGCCAGGAAGAGCTACAAAACGCGCTTTAGAAAACATGCATTATATAATTAAGAAGGCAGCGAAACAATTAGAAGCGAGCGAGTGACATATAAAACCATATTCAGCGGCTCACGTGAACTGACGCAGTGCGCAGACAAAAAGTAACAGTTCCAAAGAGTGCTGAACAAAAACCGAATTACACTGCTATGCTCAAATAGATAAACCACACGCAGTGGCGCGATAGTAAAGCATTCGCCTGTAGCGCCCACGTCCGAGGTTCGATTCCCGAGAGGGGATGCACTAAGTATGTACGCGCGCTTCTCGGTTTATTTTAACCTCGCATCCCCTTAGTTTGAGACGTATGAAAACGCATGCGGTTAACGCAGAAAGACAGATCACCTATTCACCTATTGAAGCTTCATGAATAATGGATACTTTATTCGCGATCAATGATTGCTTTGGTAAAGCCATACTCAGTGTATTCATTAGATGAACGGTAAAAAAGTAAGAGCGAGGGGACGGTAACTTACTGAAGCACACAAGCAAAACCACAATAGCACGCGGGCTCGATGTACTGACTTGCGCGATCACATTCCAAAAAATATTTCTTTTCAAGTTCTATTTAGTCCATATGAGTCAAACTCAAAGCCCACGGGCCACATCCGGCCCGGCGTGTAATTATATCCGGCCCGCGAGATCATTTTATATACTGTATTATTGTTATTAATGGCCCGGGTATATGAAGCGCTGGTAACACAATAAACTACAGATCCCATAATGCAGCGCTTCAGCTGCCTTGCCCAACACTTACCGCGTTGCTGCAAGTTATTGCGAAGCTAGCCCACACGATGCCGAAGAGAAAAGTTGATTCTGAAAATAGAGCCTTTAAAAACCGATGGGAGGCTGAGTATATGTTTACTGACATTGCCGGTAAACCCGTGTGTCTCATTTGTGGAGCTAATGTGGCTGTAATTACAGAATTTAATCTTTACAACGACTGACAAACACAGAATGTAACTTGAACACAACACATCGTACAAATACGACCCTGATTGAAACAAATAATGATAATCGAATCCTTGATCACAGCAACACTCACAAAGCAATTACTGTATATTGACAATCATGTTACGTTATTTTTAAAATGTTCCCTTTTCTTTTTCATAGCTTCTTTAACACACTACGTCTCCGCTGCGAATATATATATATACCCCGATCTACATACTCTCAAATAAATAAGCCACACACCGTGGCATAATTGTAGAGGCTTCGCCTCTATCGCCTTCATCCGAGGTTCGATTCCCGAGAGGGGATGTACTGAGTATGTACGCGTGCTTCTCGGTTCATTTTAACCTCGCATTTCCTTGGTTTGAGACGTATGAAAAAATATGCGGTTAACGCAGAATCATGTTATGTTATTTTTAAAATCTTTCCTATTCTTAGCACAAGCACAGCTGAGAAGCTTCAATGCATGTACTCCATAACAAAAAATAACGCATTTAATCACATTTTCAATTCCAAGCAAAGGGGAACTTTTGTCAATGCATGATTTCCTGGTACATCGATTACACTGATGCACACATCACAGCTACAAAAATGTTACACTCGGAATGAAGCGCGTTCCTGATCGGAGGAAAATTTAATTTCAAAAAACTACCCGAGCGAAGCCTTGATAAAAGCATGGTATTGTGCACAGTGAAAAGCAAGCAAAATTAGATGCATTACAGAAAGCGGACTTTGTGGCTGTTACTGGGGATCATTGGAGTTCCGTGACCGTTAGTAATTCTAATTACATCTAATTACAAAATGTTCAATGATCACACTGTTTTAGCCTAATGTACAAAATAATTTTGGCTAAGGTTACTCAGAGTTTAAAGATTAAGTTGGTCAAATTACCTTTTATGTTTCTGACTTATTTTTTTAAGAAGAAAAACTGCACTTTCTGTTGAAATTTTGGTTATTATTATTTAAAGACAATACCATTCTGAAAATGTACTTAAAAGTACTTAAACTACCACTTTATTTTTAAGTCTGCCCAATTTTAACCAGGGATGATATTTTTGTTTCTGTTTTGAATTCAAATGCAGTTTAAAAGCATTTTTTTTTT
>JANRMT010062803.1:9347940-9373596 GCA_026402145.1 Polypterus bichir lapradei | reverse complement strand
TATGTGTGTGTGTGTGAGTGTATATATATATATATGCCAGCAACACTCATGACAATGACAAAACAATTATATTGTCAATCATGTTACGTTATTATTAAAATGTTTCCTTTTCTTTTTAGTTCTCTGCTGCCAAACGCGGGTATTTTGCTATGTGTATATATATATATATATATATATATATATATATAGATATACAGTATATATATATATAGATATATATATATATAGATAGAGAGAGAGAGAGAGAGAGATATGACAACAACACTCATATCAATGACAAAACATTTACATTAACAATCATGTTACGTTATTTTTAAAATATTTCCTTTTCTTTTTCATAACTTCTTTAACACACTACTTCTCCGCTGCGAAGCGCGGGTATTCTGCTAGTATAAACATATATATACATATATATACATATATACATATACACACACACACATATATATATATACATACATTCCAACCAAAGATATTTGTGTCGACTAAACAGAACTTGAAAAGATATATTTTTTCAAATGTGATCGCTCAATTCAGATCAAGTTGACGCGCACTACATCGAGCCCGCGTGCTATTGTGGTTTCGCCTGCGTGCCTCATTCATTTACCATTCATCTAATGATTACACTGAGTATGGCTTTACCAAAACAATCATTGATGGCGAATAAAGTATGCATTATTCATAAAGCTTCAATTGGTGATCTGTCTTTCTGCGTTAACCGCATATTTTTTCATACGTCTCAAACCAAGGGGATGCGAGGGTAAAATGAATCGGGAAGTGCTGATATATATGTATGTGTGTGTATATATATGTATGTATAAATATATTGAAATAGTTTTACTGTGAAATAATGCAAAGAGTACGCAACACGTGTTTCACCCTAATTTTGGGGTCATCAGGCGTACATACTCAGTGCACCCCCCCTCGGGAATCAAACCTCGGACGTCGGCGCTAGAGGCGAAGCCTCTTCCATTGCGCCACTGCGTGTGGTTTGTCTATTTGAGAGTATGTAGATCGTATACTAATAAAAGGCAAAGCCCTCACTGACTGACTGACTGACTGACTCACTCACTCACTGACTGACTCACTCATCACTAATTCTCCAACTTCCCGTGTAGGTAGAAGGCTGAAATTTGGCAGGCTCATTCCTTACAGCTTACTTACAAAAGTTAAGCAGGTTTCATTTCGAAATTCTACGCATAACGGTCATAACGGTCAACAACATCCACCGTGTTGAACTTTCTTATTCATGGCCCCATCTTCATGAAATTTGGTAGGCGGCTTCCCTGCGCTAACCGAAACCAATGTACATACTTATTTCGGTGGTATGACGCCACTGTCAGCCGCCATATTGAACTTTTCAACAGTCTTTGTTACTTATGGGCCCATCTTCAAAAAATTTGGTACGCTGGTTCCCAACGCTAACTGAATCCTACTTACGTACATATATATGTCAATAGCCTGCAGCTCAGTCACCGTGTGTAGGTATTTTAGACTTACTTTACATTGTTCAGGTACCCATTTCCTTTAAACCGTACCTGCATTAACATGTCTATCGAGGTGATCATCATCGATCAAAGAACATATATATGTATATATGACAGCAACACTCATAACAGTGACAAAACAATTACATTGACAATCATGTTGCGTTATTTTCAAAATTTTTCTTTTAATTTTTCATTACTTCTTTAACACACTACTTCTCCGCTGCGAAGCGCGGGTATTTTGCTAGTTCTTTAATAAACTAACATTGATCAATTGCACTCCTGTCTTCCTTCCGCAGTTGCTTTTCTCAATCCTTCCTTTTAACTTTTCCTTTTCCCCTCTGAATATTGTGTTGTTTGATTTCTTTAATTTTTATGTAGCTGTTCTTGGTATGTGTTGTTCCGCCTTGGTATAATCACTGATATGTCTGCCCAAATAGTATCTTGTTTCTCTTTCATTTTTTTAATTTAAAGTGTCTGTTAATAGCAGCAGGGAGCAATAAATTGTTGTAACTTGTTGGAATGAAACCGACTGGTGGGTTAGATTTAGAAACAGGTATCTGGGAGTCCTCACGAATAAGATAGGTGTGGATTTGCACTGTCTGGCTGGGCGTCTGTTTCCTCCTTGATCAGTTTGAGCAGATGCCCAAAGACTTAACCTCATGAGGTCTTGGCACAGTGTTGTCATCGTCAGAGACAGAGCCTTCGTATAGCATCCTGCAATCGTCTTTAAGTGCAGAGACTTTTTTTTTGGCTTCTATTTAAGGAAGAAGTCAACTGAAGACCTGTAAGGCATTTGTTTCTCACACCTTATTTTTCTATTCTGGTTAGATCCAGTGTGCCATCTTCTTTCAAGGAAGTAATAGACATCTTTATTTAAAATCTTCAGTTTCTTGGCAATCCATCACATGAAATAACCTTCATTTTGCAAAAAAGAAAAAAAACAAACAAGTATTAGACTGACAAGTTTCTTGAGAAATGTTGGCCATTTAGAACCACCCAAAACTGAAATTCAGGCATGCTGGTACCTTGCATAGCACCCAAGTGGAGAACGTAATGGGTTTCAGTGGTGCTAATGCAAGTGCAAAGGTTTCTCGAATAACAAATTAGTGGTTATACACGACTAACTAAGGATTAGCTAAGGGTGTTCACCATTAAATCACTGAAGGAGTGGCTACAGAAAATGGGGTTTTGCAGCTATGCGTGAATGATAAATTAAAAATCAGTCATTTCATGTATTTATTTGGCTGACACCTTTATCCAAAGTGACTTACAACATTTATGGTACATTTCTTTATTTTCCAACTGGAGCCCAGGCAGGTCCAGTGACTTGCTCATAATCACAGTGTCAGTGGTGGGATTTGAACCTACAACCGCATTGTCTGAAGTCCAAAGGCTTAACCACTACACCACACTGCCTACTCTTTCAAGCGGTAATAGACATTAGTAAGACTAGTAATGTCCTAGCTGTTTTTTCTCTCCATTATATAAAAAAATCTTGGAACGAGACAAAACTTTTTCAGAGAGGCAAGACAAGACATTTTCAGAGAGATAATTTCACATCCCGCGAGACAAGACTTTGTGCCAAGAGATGAATAGAAAACCTGGGGCGAAAATAAAAGACAAACAGTAGAAGAAGAAAAGAGAAAGAGAAGTAGAACGTCATAAAGAGGATCAAAAACGTTGGCGCAATACACATGCAGAGCAGGTTAGAGATTATGAAAGTACTAAAATTCGAAAGTCTCAAAAAAACTGATTGTAAAGATCGCATTAGTGCTAACAAATGGAAATTATTACTCGGTGAAATAACAGAACAGTGAAAAGAAATCGAATATATGGACATAGGTGGTATGACAGAGCTACAGATTTTAACTTTTGTATTTTACTTTTGTTTATAATCTGTGTTTTGTCTATTGTTCGGTGTCCTTGAGTGTTTAGAAAGGCACCTACAAATAAATAAAATGTATATTACTACAAGTTTAATTTCAAAGAAACCAGGATTCGGTCAGGTTTATATTGATGATCACAGAGAAGCAATGCAACATAGAATTGAAAGAGTTAAACGATCGGATGTATTAGAAATTCTACAGCCAATAATGGATACAAATCCATACGTCCAAAAGTATTGCACTTTACTCGAAATTTATGTGAAAAACACAGGCAAAGAAGTTTTCTTGGATTTCTATATGAATCCGAAAGATCACGCTCGCATATATAATAAACCAACATATGACGAATTGTCAGCAATAATAGTTTAAAAAGATGGAGATATCAAAGACAGAGCTGATATTCGTGTTGAACCAAAAGCACAGCACTATTTGTTGCAAGCAGCAGATCTGGTAAATGACTAGTGCGTAGGGCCTGCACCGGGGTTGTCGAGCGCAGCGAGCAGGGGAAAGAGACCCCTAGTTTTTAATTAATTTAATGGTATCTTGATAAAAAGGGTATCAATATTTATAAAAAGCATTTTAACTGGTAGATTATCATGTCATAAACACAGTTTTCTTTATGTCCTTTTTATTAGCCAATTTTGTGTACATTTTTTATCGCAAAAATAATACAACTCAAAAAATGAGTCATACCGGTCTTTAGCAGTTCTATGCTCAGTCAAATGGAGTAACCTTTGTAAAATGGTGACCATTCTTTTCACTCAGAACCTCAGTTTTATGGTTTCCTCTAGTCATAGGAAATCTTTCTGTTGTTCAAAGCTTTATCACAATAGACTTCCATGATTGCCTGTAAGGAAAAGGTGAGTTAGGGGATCCAAGTAATCAAACCCTATCCTATCGCTCCCTGACCACAGTGTGTTTACCAAAATCTGACAGAACTCACTGCCTTAGAGCCGTCAAACATCCATAACCTTCCCCAAGCTATTCTGGAGTAGCCGATTTTTATTTATGTTCATTCCTGCGTTGAAATGAGTCTAAAGTTGGCAGAAGCAAAGTGATTTGTGCAGTGCTGTGTACCAGTCAAATCTGACAAGCTGCTGGGCTGAGACTTTGTTTAGATGAAACAAGGAGAACGTTTGGCTGGCTGATATACTTAAAGACAAATTAATTCCGACTGCTGGAATTGGTATAAGCAGGAAGGGGCCAAGATCCTTGTCAATAATGATGCCGAAAGGGTCTCTTTCAGGGTAATGGAGGGGGGGTCGAAGCAGCATGGCAAGACTTTTCTCTTTGCACTCATCATTTCTTTGTACCGACAAATTAACATGCAGCCCTCTTTTGATGATTCACATTCTCATCCGTAATTTGCAAAACGCATTTTCCAGAGATCCAGCAAGCAACTCTCATCCATACGTGAATCACTTCTTGCCATTTTATACTAAACTACGTTTGCTCCTTTGCATTTCTTCATCTATTGCTTGGCCAGTTTTAACTTGTTAATGCTTTGTGTGAACACATTGGTCAGTGTTCTGTCTGCTACCTAAAATACAGCTTTATGGATTGATTGATTGATGGACTGTGAGCCAAAAATGGCAGGTACTTATTAATGGATGCAGGGATCCGTCCATCCATTTTCCAACCCGCTGAATCCGAACACAGGGTCACGGGGGGTCTGCTGGAGCCAATCCCAGGGCACAAGGCAGGGACCAATCCCGGGCAGGGTGCCAACCCACCGCAGGACACACACAAACACACACACTAGGGCCAATTTAGAATCACCAATCCACCTAACCTGCATGTCTTTGGACTGTGGGAGGGAACCCACGCAGACACGGGGAGAACATTCAAAATCCACACAGGGAGGACCCGGGAAGCAAACCTGGGCCACATAACTGCGAGGCAGCAGCGCTACCACTGCACCACCGTGCCGCCGGATGGAGGGATGTCTGAGTGACGGTGTTTCTTCAGTCCATATAAGGTAACTGATGTGTATTTTTATGAGTGGAACATATTTTCATTTTAAGGAGAAACATACAACCCAGATGTATTTTATATAGTGCCTTTCAACACTATTCAAGGGAGGCTTATAAATGTACAAGTACTTGGCTACTTTCATATATATTTAGAACAACAAGGGAACTGACAGGTTAAGTGCCTGGCCCAGGATTAGGAATATGGCTAATTGGTAGTGCAGATTGAAAATAAAGGTGATGTGATCTTATATAGAACATCAAACAAGAGCTACAGAACCATTTTTGCTGTGGCAGATTATATTGCTCACTCAGGGTCAGGCAGTGAGTCTTTTAATTTTATATGGTGCCTTCCTGTAGTGAATATCATACGGATATTTTAAGACATATTTAGAATTACAGCACTGGCAGGTGTCGCAGGTGAGAGTGAGACAATTGTGGAGCTTGAATGATCAGTCTTGTAACTGTATATAGTGCCTTTATATACTGTCTAGGTTATATATATTGACTTCTGGATCTTTGGAAGTTGCGTATCTCCTCACTTCGAATGTTTGAATCATTTGATGTTTTGCTTTTCTAAAATGAACAAAAGCTAAGAGAGATTTTACAGCAATTTCAGAAGAGCCGAATGGTTCCATGCAGATTTAGAAAAATAATGTGGGCAGCTTAAGTGACATAATCAGGGTGTGACACCAAGTCACTGATGGGGACAGGACTATCAGTCTTTGATTTTCTTTTTTTTCTTTTTATGCCAAATCCATAGAAAAAAAGTTTGAAAAATACAGAGCAGTAGTGGGTTTAGAACTGCAGTGCTGGCAGATTAAAAGACGAAGTCAGGATTACACAGTGGGGGAGGCTGAACCATCAGTCTGATTTTATATTGTGCATTTCATTGATAACAAACATTGAAAATTACAAATACAGAAAACTGCTGCAAATTTCTTGTGTTATTGGTGTGATATATTTATAACACACAAATATATATGTTTGTATATCATGTGTATGATTGGAGTCCATGCAGTTTCAGTAACTCACTTAGAGTGGCAGTGAATCAGTGCTTGGGGCCATAATGACCACAGTCCTGAAGGGCTTTTAAATGTGCAGCATCATAGCATACTTGAATCCCACTCTGCGTTACAGTGAGTCAAAGCCGAGAATTCAACCAAATGATTTTGTTTAGTACCCTTAAATAGTGAACACCATCCCAAGGAGTTTCACAAAAAGGAGCTCTAGCGTATTTGTTTATACGTGTGCACTTGCAGAATTAGATGGCTCACTTAGGATCACTGTAAATCAATGTGTTGTGATTGAAGAATCTGTAGTCTTACTCTTTTGCAGAATGCCTTTGCCTGTATACGGATCAAATTTACCGATTTTTGGGGTGTCTTTGAATTCTGCCTTCTGTTGGTCGATAATTTTCATTTAAATCAAACGATATGTTTGTTTCATTCCTAACACATTACCCAGTCCATATCAGTATAGATATCCAGCAGGATTTTTTCCCATTGAGATCTGATGTGTTTTCAAAGTGTTCCTTGCCTCACAGTTTTTAATGGTCTTTTTGTAATAATTTTATATGTGCCCTTTTACAGTTTGCACCAACCCATGAAGTACAGTCATTTTCATATACTGTATATTGATAATTAGAGTAGTGATAGGCTAAGTGCCTCAGTAGTATGGACTTAGCCTCCTCTATAGTTGTGTGTGTGTGTTTACTGTATATATATTTTGTGGACCACAAGGCTGGCACAGTCGCCTCAACCCGACACAAACAGGCGTGGGACACAAGTTCAAAGTACACACAATTTTTTTTTTCCTTTTTTGCCGTGTGGGAAACGCCTTCCCCATTTCTTACAAGTACAGCACAGTCCCAGCACAACACAAAGCAATTCTCTTCCTTTTCTCCCTTTTTTCTCTTCTCCGATCAAGCTTCGCCTTCCTCCTCCCGACTCTGGCTCCTTGAATAGTGGCTGCTGGCTCCTTTTATACTGCACTCAGAAGTGCTCCAGGTGCTTGATGTCCTACTTCTGGGTGTGGTGGAAGAACTGCCCAAAAGGGTTCAGCAGATCCTGCTGCAGCACCCCCTGGCAGCACCTGCAGATCCCAACAGGGCTGCACCAAACTCCATATACTTGTATATATTGTAATGGACAGCCGGGTACCATGCCCGGTCAGGACGACCCTGCTGTATATGGTCCGGGGGAGCAGCCATGGACTTCTCAGTACCTCCCCCGGGACGCTTGGTGGCAGCCTCCCTGGTTGATGATGCCTCAGTTTCCCGCAGGGTTTCATGGGAAATGGAGTTCTCCCCAACCCTGTGGGGACCCAGGATGGCCGCCAGGGGGCGAGGCAGAGATAGTTAAGCCCAGCTGGTTTAATCATCTGCCCCACACGGGAGTGCAATTGGGAACAGGTGAGCAAGCAACAGGAGCACTCCCGAGAGGGCCATAAAAGGAGCCAGCAACCACCACTTTGGGCCAGAATCGGGAGGAAGAGGACGATGTTGCCTGAGAGGAGGAGGAGTGGTGGTGCCAGCGGAAGGATTGCTGTGTTTAAAAGTAAGGTGCTTTGGGACTGTGTTATACCTGTGGGGTTCACGGGGAAGACGTGCCCCACAGGGGAAGAGTGTTTGAACTGTGTTTAAGTGTTTGGGACTGTGTTGGGCCTGTGGGACACGGGGAAGACGTGCGCCTACGGGTGAAGAAAAAATAAAAAGATTTCTGTTCAATTTACACGTGCCTCAGTGTGAATCTGTGCTGGGTCGGGCGGTTTATATAGCGTCTTATTCACTATATATATATATATATATATATATATATATATATATACTGTATATATATACTGTATATATATATATATATATATATATATATATATATATATATATATATACTAATAAAAGGCAAAGCCCTCACTGACTCACTCACTCACTGACTCACTGACTCATCACTAATTCTCCAACTTCCCGTGTAGGTGGAAGGCTGAAATTTGGCAGGCTCATTCCTTACAGCTTACTTACAAAAATTGGGCAGGTTTCATTTCGAAATTCTACGCATAATGGTCATAACTGGAAGGTATTTTTCTCTATATACTGTAATAGAGTTGAGCTCGATGGCCGTGGGGGGCGGAGTTTCGTGTGACATCATCACGCTTCCCATCACGCATCTCCCCTCCCATTCACCTCATTTCGCTCTGAGCTGAGCTCCGCAGCTAACGCAGTCTTGCGGAACCAACTTTGTCAGGCTGCCACCAAATACTCACAGAAAAATCCATAAGTTAATACACACGCTGTCTCTAGAGTTTCTCCACACTGAATCCTCCAGGCACTACTTACAAAAGGTTACATTGACAATCGTGTTACGTTATTTTTAAAATGTTTCCTTTTCTTATCACAAGCACAGCTGAGAAGCTTCAATGCATGTGCTCCATAACGCTTTAAAAAATAACGCATTTAATCACACTTTGCATTGCAAGCAAAGGGGAACTTCTGTCAATGCATGATTTCCTGGTACACCGATTACATTGATGCACACATCAGAGCTACAAAAATGTAACAGTCAGAAGAAAGCGCGTTGCTACGACTGATTGGAGGAAAATTTCATTTCAAAAGACTACCCGACGAAAGCCTTGATAAAAGCGTGGTTTTGTGCACATATATATATA
This sequence comes from Polypterus bichir lapradei, assembly GCA_026402145.1. Classification (NCBI taxonomy): domain Eukaryota; kingdom Metazoa; phylum Chordata; class Cladistia; order Polypteriformes; family Polypteridae; genus Polypterus; species Polypterus bichir. The sequence goes on along the minus strand of JANRMT010062803.1, from coordinate 9,364,587 downwards.
TGTATATATATGTAGATGTATATGTATATATACTGTACATATGTGTGTATATGTATATATATGTTTATGTGTGTATATGTATATATATGTTTATGTGTGTGTGTATATATATACAGTAATCCCTCCTCCATCGCGGGGGTTGCGTTCCAGACCCCCCCGCGATAGGTGAAAATCCGCGAAGTAGAAACCATATGTTTGTATGGTTATTTTTATATATTTTAAGCCCTTATAAACTCTCCCGCACTGTTTATAAATATTCCCCGCAGCGTTATACAGCATAATCCCTTTGTATTCTCTTAGATATTAGGTAAGATTCATTGAAATTATGTATATAAACACACACTGTTTATATACAGTAAAACCTAAATATTATTTTAAAGATATTGAGTGTCTCCGATATCACATATGTTACAGCCATTACGATAGACAGGTCACCAGCAATAAATACGTACATTGCAAGAAAAATAGTATACAGTAAATGTATTAATTATTTATGGTTACTCACCAACAATGACACGATGACTTGTCCGATAACAATGAGTTTAATTTTACTGCACAACAAAGGAGAGCGTTACAGCCCTTGTAAAGGAGCCACTTCAGGCGATTGTGTAGCACTGCCGTTGTTCTTCTTCTGGCAGTCTTCAATCCAAATCCCTAAAGCAGATTCCATCCAGACTACTGCCTTATTACATCCACTTACAACTCGTTTTGCACCCTGGTTAAAAGGACGCTGCAGCCGTAGATCTTATATTCCTTTCCTACTTTTTAAATAAAAAGAATCGTAGCCTTCAACAAATCCAAAACGTTTACCTTTTCGGCAATCGTTAACATCTTCTTCTTGCGCTTGGGCACGGCACCTGAAGCAGTAGCAGATTGTTTTGGAGCCATAATGAAGGGCTTGACTATGCACAAAGATAAACACAAAAGAGCACAACTCTTTACACAGCGAAGCACGTTGATGCTGAATGAGCGAGATGAGACTTCCTGGTTAACACTGCATAGCTCCTACGTGCTCTGATTTGTTAGCTTCACAGTCAGGAGAACTTAACTGCGTGCTCTGAATGGTTAGCTTCTCAGCCATCCGCCAATAGCGTCCCTTGTATGAAATCAACTGGGCAAACCAACTGAGGAAGCATATACAGGAAGTAAAAAGACACATTGTCCGCAGAACCCGCGAAGCAGCGAAAAATCCGAGTTATATATTTAGTTATGCTTTCATATAAAATCCGCGATACAGTGAAGCCGCGAAAGTCGAAGCGCGATATAGCGAGGGATTACTGTATATATATATATATATATATATATATATATATATATGACAGCAACGCTCATGACAATGACAATGTCAATCATGTTACGTTATTATTAAAATGTTTCCTTTTCTTTTTCATTACTTCTTTAACACAGTACTTCTCCGCTGTGAAGTGCGGGTATTTTGCTAGTGTATATATATATATATATATATAAAACAGTATACATTAACTTATATTTAGTAGGAAGATTAAAGGTAACTGAAAAGGAAAGAAGGTTACAGACACAATATTTCCGCATCAAGACATGGACACGGCACAGTAAAGTGTTGGGGACTTCCTTAGATCTCCATTTATCAGCAGCAATGCTACTAAAAAGGTCACAATAAAAACACAAATACATGATGCTGAACACAGTAGTTGTTCCATGTTCTTCTCAAAATCAATGCTCTTGCAGCCTAGTATGGCTCCATCGGTTGCAGGTACAAAAATAAGGGATGACTTTCGGCCACCACAATGTTTATATAGGGATGGCACTAGTAGTGGCAGGATTTTGGGGAGAATCTGGGAGTGAGCTCACTATTCCTCTCTAGACTCTGTTCCTTCATTCTCAAGCTGGAAGTGAAAATGAACTCATTCCTGTTATGTTCTCCTTATAGGAGCTTCCAACACTCTCCCTCATTGCATGTGTGTGACTCTTTCTATTTCCCTTGTATACAATACTAGCCATCACCTGTGGCTTCACCCTCATATTAGTGAAAATTAGTGAAACAGGACAGTAAGGAGGGCCCCGCCCAGCTCTCTACTCCTGACGTCATGGCCCAAAGCCTCTGTCTCAGATAAGAGTGAATATATCGCTCCTGCAAGCAAACTATGACTTTTAGCGTAATGAGAGAAGTTGCAAAATCAATCGGAATGTTCAATCAAATTATAGAAAAAAATGATCTAAATCCATTAAGTAGTTCTCTCGTTTGCTAACTAAGCAGAGTTAAGGTTACGCCCCGAGGCAGACGCGTGAGTGAGGAGCCCAATGAGTCTCTCTCGGATTCAAGCTAATAAATCAGTACTGCAAGTGAGTTATGATACTTAGCGTGATAAGAAAGTCGCAAAATCAAAGGAATGTTCAAGCAAATTATAGAAAATACCCAATCTAAATCCGTTAAGTAGTTCTCTCATGAAAAGCGGACAAACATACAAATGGACCTAAAAAATTATAAGAAATTTCGCCATGACCATGAAATTTTTAAACCATTTCTTAGCGAGCACCTATGGGCCAAGGGTAATGTCCATTCCAAATTTCAAGTGCCAAATCCTCATGGTTCGGGAGATTTCTTGATGAGTGAGTCAGTGGTATTTGGCTTTTATATACTGTATACAGTATATAAAATATATGCTTTTATATGTCTGAAGATGAAAGCTGAAGTGCCTGACAAAGTATCAAATAGTGAGTTAATGATGTATCCATCCATCCATTATCCAACCCGCTATATCCTAACTACAGGGTCACGGGGACCTGCTGGAGCCAATCCCAACCATCATAGGGCGCAAGGCAGGAAGCAAACCCCGGGCAGGGTGCCAGCCCACCACAGGGCGCGCACACACACCAAGCACACACTAGGGACAATTTAGAACCGCCAATGCACCTAACATGCATGTCTTTGGACTGTGGGAGGAAACTGGAGTACCCGGAGGAAACCCATGCAGACACAGGGAGAACATGCATAGTCCACGCATGGAGGACCCAGGAAGCGAACCCGTGTCTCCTGACTGTGAAACAGCAGCGCTGCCCACCGCGCCACCATGCCGCCCATTAATGATGTATCTATACTAATAAAAGGCAAAGCCCTCACTCACTCACTCACTCACTCACTCACTCACTCACTCACTCACTCACTCACTTATCACTAATTCTCCAACTTCCCATGTAGGTAGAAGGCTGAAATTTGGCAGGCTTATTCCTTACAGCTTACTTACAAAAGTTAAGCAGGTTTCATTTCGAAATTCTACACGTAACGGTCATAACGGTCGATAACGGTCAACAACGGTCGACAACGTCCGCCATGTTGAACTTTCTTATTTATAGCCCCATCTTCACGAAATTTGGTAGGCGGCTTCCCTGCGCCAACCGAAACAATGTACGTATTTATTTCGATGGTATGACGCCTCTGTCGGCCTTCATATTGAACTTTCCAACGTCTCTAATTTTCCAACTTCCCGTGTAGGTAGAAGGCTAACCCCATCTTCACGAAATTTGGTAGGTGGCTTCCCTGCGCTAACCAAAACCGATGTATGTACTTATTTCGGTGTTATGGTGCCACTGTCGGCCGCCATATTGAACTTTCCAATGTCACTAATTCTCCAACTTCCCGTGTAGGTAGAAGGCTGAAATTTGGCAGGCTCATTCCTTACAGCTTACTTACAAAAGTTAAGCTGGTTTCATTTTGAAATTCTACGCGTAACGGTTATAACGGTCAACAAAGTCCGTCATGTTGAACTTTCTTATTTACGGCCCCATCTTCACGAAATTTGGTAGGCGGCTTCCCTGCGCTAACCGAAACCAATGTACGTACTTATTTCGGTGGTATGACGCCACTGTCAGCCGCCATATTGAACTTTCCAACGTCACTAATTCTCCAACTTCCTGTGTAGGTAGAAGGCTGAAATTTGGCAGGCTCATTCCTTACAGCTTACTTACAAAAGTTAAGCAGGTTTCATTTCGAAATTCTACGCGTAACGGTCATAACGGTTGACAACGTTCGCCATATTGAACTTTCTTACTTATGGCCCCATCTTCACGAAATTTGGTAGGTGGCTTCCCTGCGCTAACCAAAACCGATGTACGTACTTATTTCAGTGGTATGATGCCACTGTCGGCCACCATATTGAAGTTTCCAATGTCACTAATTCTCCAACTTCCCGTGTAGATAGAAGGCTGAAATTTGGTGCTGATTTCGGTGGTATGATGCCACTGTCGGCCGCCATATTGAACTTTTCAACGGTCTTTGTTACTTATGGGCCCATCTTCAAGGAATTTGGTACGCGGGTTCCCAACGCTAACTGAATCCTACTTACGTACATATATACGTCCATAGCCTGCAGCTCGGTCACTGTGTGAGGCAGTGTTGTGTCCCCCATTCCCACACCTCCCACGTTGTTGGCTGCCTGCCTATATAAGGCCATCAGTCGCTCCGGTCTCTACATTCCCTTCCTTGCTTCGCCATGGGATTCACGTTTCCCTGCTGATAACTACAGCCTTTTTATTTAATCCACGGCTTCTCCTCTGTTATATTGTTCATTTATTACGATTATAGTTATTGTTTAGGTATTTTAGACTTACTTTACATTGTTCAGGTACCCATTTCCTTTATCATTCCAACCGTACTGCCATTAACATGTCTATCGAGGTGATCACCATCGATCAAAGAACTGTCACTTACCGAGTGGTTTCCATGCCCGGAGATGGCACCTACCTTTTCCATTCTCTTTGTTACATATTGCACGGCCAGATCAGGCTCACTCTTCATATCCGGAAGAACAGTGTGTCTTATGTATTGATTGACTGGGACAGGTTCAAGGTGTGGTTTAATTTTCTTCTTAATAAAAATTTTAAGGCAGTACTTCACCGCTGCGAAGCGCGGGTATTTTGCTAGTTTATCATAAATTGTTTTATGACTTTATATAGTGCCTTTCTTCAATGAAAACCATACCAGAAAGCTTTGAAAGAGCAGAACCGTGGTAATGTTGCTTTCATGTAAATTTAGAAATATAGCTCAGGCAGGTTAGTTGTCTTGCTTAGTTGAATCAGTGGCAGAGATTGAACTTGCAGTCAGACTTGTAGTTTTATATAGTGCCTGTCTATCGTGAGTGCCATCCCAGTTTGCATTCGTATGGAGTTATAGTCCAACTATTTCCGTCATTCTATTTTTTGTAAGTTAGCTGACCACCTCCTGGTCACATTATGTTGCTTTCTGTGGCATCCTTAAACCACTGGTTAGCTAAATCTCCATTAATCTTTCCTAGCCCTCCCTGCTGGGAACTGGTTGCTGGCAGACCATGGTCACCTTTACGTGGGACTACACTCACTGAGCCTGAATAAAATCCTCCTAAACTGGAAATCCTTTCCTGATCTCTTAGTAGACATCTGATGTCAAATGGGACAGATGGGGATCAGTTAGTTTAGTGGGGATCCAGGTTTTTAGTGTTTCATCAAAGTCACATCCTGTGACATACAGGCGTCCCATCTGGGGCATGTTCCAGTCCTGTGCCCTCTTCTGCTGGTGACCCACACCAGGATGACCACAAGCTGGAAATGAGTGGATGTAAGCTTTGATGATTTTGCCTTTTTCTTTTTATTTTTCCATATTTGTCTTTTCCTGCTTTGACTGTCTTAAATTGTATTGAAGCGCCGTACTGTTTTTCTCACTGGCTGTTCGCTGTTATGCTGACCTTTAGAGATCTCAAGTGAAGTGGCACAATTGACTATGCAATGTCGTAGACATTAAGCAGCAACAGACAGAGGAGATGCAGAGTCTGCAAACGAAAATGGAGAAGAGGAATGCCTGATGAGTGCATGTCTCTGCCTGTAGTATGAGGAGGTTGTTGAAAGCGACATCCAGACACAAGTAGGAGCAGTCTCCTAGTGACGGGCGCTTTTCATTTTGTTTGTGTTTTGGCCGCCCAGGTGGTTGTCAGGTGTGTCAGCTCCTGCCTGGGTTCTCCTGCAATGTTTAGTCATGTGCACCAAAGCCTGTGACAAGCCCACCTGAACTCTTCACGACATCCATGGTGGAGTAGCAAGTGAAGACCTTTTTTTGGGGGGAAATTGGCTCTTTTTGTGCCTTTCGCTTGCTTGTCTGAGGAGGAGAAAAACATCACTTCTCCTGTCAGATTTAATTCCTGTCAGCACTTCCACAGGACAGTTTAGGCTAATGAGACAACTTCCTTTTTGAAGACTTCAGAAAGTAAAGAAGTTAGAAATGGGAGCCTGGCCTCATCTATTTAACTCGAGATTTAATTCCAACTATGTGTAGCAGACATGGGAAATGGAGGTGGGGGGAATACTGAATTAGCTGAGTCTCTCTGTAGTTCAAAATGAAGCCATTAAATGGATGAAAGGAGCAGCACTGCTGCCTCACAGGTCCAGAGTCCTAGGTTCAAGACTCAGCTTGTTCACCGTGTGTGTGTGTGTGTGTGTTCTGTACATTTTTCGTGTGCTTGTGTGGGTTAATTCATTTTAATTCATTTATGTTAGTTCATTAATTTTCCTCATAGATCCCAAGAGGAATGTTATGGCGACTGGCAAATCTACATTCAGTATGACAAGCAGGGATGAACTGGGATCAAAAGCTGACCCTATAATTGTGCCCACATTGGCCCACCACAAATGGCTGGATGCCAAACACCCTGGCTAGGTTCAAATCAAACACTATGTGGACCGTGAATAGCCATTGTGCTATTCATCCAGCATAAAATTGATTTAACTGAAATTTGGTACACTTATTCTCCAGAGAAATTTTGCCAGAAATGTTCAGTTAACTTTAAATAATAAATTAAATTAATAATTTGTTCATACAATGCATTGTACAAACTTTAAAAGTTTCCAAAACTTCCATTGTAAAAGTATTGACAAATTTTACAAATCATCAGTCTTGAAACAGAAATATTCTTTGTGACCTCAAATAGTAATTCATTTGCTTTTCTCAGTTTACCTCGAGAGGGGTTTGTGTATTTTGTAGGTCTTCCTCATTTATACGTCTGGTGGCCACAGATCCCCAGTACAAGTTATTGAAATGTCAGAAGAGTAGCAAGTATGGCTGGGAACTCGCATCACATTAATGGCTCACATGAGTACGGGTGGACATCAGTATAGATTTTATCTCCCCATTAGGTACTTCTTTCAAACGTTTTATTTTTAAAAACTGTAAACTACAATAACCAACAACTAGCAACAGTACATAAATCAATGGTGCCTATGAAAGCGACTGTGTTTTAGCTAGCTCAAGCCTATATGGATTTGGAGTTGAATGACATAGAGAAGCATTTTTTCACGGGGGAAACCAAAACACTATGTCGCCAAAATGGAAAAGTGCTGCTTGCTATATATAAAATGCCACACATACTCAAAGCCATTACAACGTCCACGGGAAGTGCACAGAGAAACTATTGAGAACACGTATAGTGTCAACAGCTCCTTAGCTTTTCCATCTATGGCAGCATCCCAGGGCCTGGTACCTACTGTACACATTCAGAATTCACCATCAGGTTTATCATTACATTGACTGACTACACCCCTTACAATTACCTTTCATTTGAGGACTGGAGGTCCGTGTGTTCCACTGGTTTTATGTATTCTGCCAGTCAGTCAGTTGAAGCAAAGAGGAAAACATCATCTGCGTAAAGCAACTGTGCTACCTTAACTGGACTCCCTCACACACTCGGCTGCACCCTGACTTCCTGTCATGGAAGACTCAAATAGGAGTGGTAACAAGACACAGCCTTGATTAAGCCAACACCCACAGTCAATGAATTTGACTTAATGCAAATTACTCAAATACAGCTCTTACTGCATTCATATAGGAAATGTGTAATATGTAAAACTGGCCCTGCAGCACTTCCTACAACACAAGTTGAGGGACACAGTCATACGTTTTTCCAAAATCTACATAATACTTTTAGACTGGGTTATCATATTCCCTCGTATCCTCCTGCTGCATGCGAAATGGCTGGGATGAGGATCTGTAAATCTAAGATCATACGTAGTTCTCGCTTCGAAAAGAATGGATTGCTCTCTTCAGGTTAGAGTGGAACTACTGCCCTTAATGGAAAAGTTCAAATATCTTAGGATCTTGTTCATTAGTGAGGAAAAATGGGATTGTGAGATTGCCAAGCAGATTGGAGTGGAAGCAACTCTTTTATGGGTTCTGTACCAGTGGACAAAACTCTGGGTTTACCAGCCAGTCGACCTCCCTGTCCTCACCTGTGGTTCTGAGCTGTGGGTAATGCTTGAAAGAATAAGAAAATTAGTACAAGTGGTAGAAATGAGGTTTCCTCACAGGGTGGCTGGGCTGACTCTCCATGATAGGGGAAGAAGCTCAGTGATTCTGGAGAGCCTCTGAGTAGAGTCACTGCTCCTCTGAATCGAGGTGAGCCAGATGAGGTGGTTTGGGTACGTCGTAAGGATACCGTCTGAGTGGCTCCCCCATAGCTGCTCTGGTCATGTTCATCGGGGAGGTGACCCTGTGGCAGACCCAGGACTCATATCTCTCGGCTGACTGGTGAACACCTGGGAATTCCTCAGGAAGAGCTGGAATCTGTAGCTGGGTACAGAGAAGTCTGGGCTGACTTGCTTGGTGATCCTCACCAGGGGAAGCAGTTTCAGAAAACGAAATGAGATCGAGGTGTATTCTACTAATACATACGATTAACTTTTATTATCATGGTCAATTGTTTTAATTTTGAATATGGCTTACTATTACAAATGAAAAATGCCCCAGTAAGTCCCTGAATGTTATACCATACGTATGCTTTCTAAAACATTATGTATTTGTTGTATTTTTTGTTTTTTCCTCCATGTGTGTAGTAATGATAGTGTGAACTATAAAGCTCTTATAAAGCCTGAAGTACTTTTATCATTCAGGGACTGCACGTTTCTGCTTTTTACAAATGAGTTTATCTACATGGGCAGGGGCAGATCAACAATGTAACCTTCAGATTTTCCTGGAGTTGTATTTCTTTGTACGATAATTATGTCACCTCCACCTTCTGAAAATAGCATGGCGCACCAAATGAAATGCAGGAATCAACTTGCCACTTTCTTCCCTGTGGTAGATTTCTGTACAGTAGGCAGAAGAGTATTAGGGGCCATGTAGTCCTTCGAAATCACAGCTTTTTTTGTTGTTGTTGTCAACACAAACAGAGGCAAAGCAGCACATAATTTGATGCAAATGCATGATGTTCAAAAATGAAAACATGTATGTGAATTCTAAAATTACACCATCACGTAATGGAGATTGCTTTCTAGCATTCACATGCTTGCTTACAGAAGTTGCTAATTTAAGATTGCTAAAGCCAAAAACAGTTTCAGTTCTTCACACAAATTTAATTAGAAAGACGTGATTAGCACATTCTTTAAAGCAAACAACACTTTCATGCTGTAAGTCTTATAAAGTTAACACGAGCAAAAAACTGCAACGTTATTCCACAGGCAGATATGGCATTGATATTGACTGAAGCTGTCCTTACCAAAATTAGAACTAGAAGGAGTATTTGAGGGGAGAGGTCATCTTGGAATCGATGTGGGTTGGAGTGTAGGGGGGGAGACATTAGGGCAAGTCTCCTGCCTTCTTTGATGGAATTACAGAATGAGATTACGATGACGCTCGTGAGAATCGTATGCAACTTTCTCTCTTGTCTGCCAAATTAATTTGCTTCAACAGATAAGAAATCACATTTAATCTTTGTTAGAATTAAAAGCTTCTGATAGATAAGGCCAGACATGCCAAAGTGATATTGAGGCTTTTCGGGGGAGTTACCTGAAGCTACAGAGATGCTGCCAGCAATCATCTAGCATCTCTCACCGACATCATAAAATGAAGTCTCCTGTGGGTGACAGCAGGTGTTAAGATCTGCTGGCTTTGAGGGTTTTATTATACGTGACATTTCCTCCTAGTCACCTTGTGCAAAACTGGCAGTGGACAAATTATATTCTTTTATTTAAGCTTTTAACTTTTATTGCACAGTGTACAGAAAACCATCTCCTGCTGGGCTCCTGGCTGTTATAAATAAGGCAGCATTACAGAAAACAAGAAATGATGTATTTTTAAATAGTAAATATTAGTAATACTCTATGTGCTGCTGTAGCGGCTACGTCACTTTGAACCTTGAAGTCTCAGCAGACTTCAAAAGCATCACCATGCAGTGAAGTGGTCTTAGAGGGCCACTAGTGGGCAATGTAGTCTTCAGTGTAGAATCTAAATTCAGTACAATAATAGGGAATCAGGTAGAATTTGCCAAGCTTTAGCTGATGTTTTAATAATAATAATAATAATAATAAGTAATTACATTTGTATAGCACTTTTCTGTTCAGATATTCTATTTCTCACCTATGATTAAAGATACTGTAGTACTTTTCTTCAAGTAGAAATTAATTATCTACTGCCAACTGGTTACTATGGCCTCTGGAAGACATCAGACTTGTTCAGTAACTCCTTATTTCTCAAGCAGCCAAGAATTCTTTTCTTTATATGTAATAACAGTAGTAGTAGTAGTACATGCTTATTCAAAAAGAATGTCCCAGTGGCATCGCCATTTTCATTCACTGTGACACCTGGCAGCAGAAAAAACAGAAACGCTTTTCCTCCCTGGTACCAGACTAAATTCGGACAGTTTTTCTATCGCTCAGCTGAAAATTACCAGAATTAAACTAATTTAAAATAATGACATTGCTTTTGAATAACCCTGCAGTCTTATTGTAATGCATCCTGAATACAGTGAAATTCTTTCTTCATTGTTCGACAAACACACAACACATCGTCCCTGTCTGGTGACAAGATAAACAAGAATGTATTAAAATACATAACTCTGTTTTACTTGAGAGAAAATATAAACCAGCTTACCAACTGTACTAATTACCCATCCATCCATCCATCCATCCATTTTTGGACCTGCTTATCCCCTGGGTAAGCTGGAGCCTATCCCAGCAAGCTGTTTCCATATCAATTGCTAGTTTTTATTTTCACTTAATTTCTGAAACCTTATGGAAATACCTTGAGCATAACTAGCTAAGCTGCTGAAAAATATTAGTGTTTGTGAATTAATGGAAATCTAATAACAGTGATACCTTTCACTTGAGTAACCCCACCCCCCCAATAAAATGCATTACCACAGTATAGTTCCTAATTATAAATTTTCTTTAATGCCGAACAGCATAATTCCTCTCAGACTAGGTGTTCAGGATTGGAGTCCTGTGCTCAGTTATTACCTCTCTGGACTCATTTTTGGTTTTTCTCCAGATACCCTGGATTTCCTTGCACATCGCAAAAATGTGAGCATTAAGTTAACTCTAAATAGGCCCTGTGTGAGTATGGCAATGATGTGGTAGTTAATCTAAGTCCACTTTCTGCCTTGTACCTATTGCTACTAGAATGGACTCCAGCCCCCCCAGTGACCCTGAACTAAATTAAAATATTCAAGAATGTGTAACTGTGTAGCTCCGACCACCAAATCATCCGAGATCAATCAGCATAACAATTAAACGTAAATGTTAGAGGATAATGCTGCATTTCGTTTACCTTGGATGTAGAAACTGGGAATAATGTCACGCTAGTGACGTGCGGTGTGGTTCATGACAGGTGAGGCACTGACTTCTTCACAGTTACAGTTACAAATATATGAACCCAAAAGAGTAGCTTATTCACTATTCAGCTGGCATCATGCACATTGACCACTGGTTATTTTTCATATCTTATCAGCATTCTTTACACACACATCGGTAAGGTACATATTTGGCTAAGAAAGAACGTTACATTTATAGCGGAGAGAGAGAGAGAGAGAGCGCATTTGCTCTGCACCCTCCATGAGTTCTAAATTTGCCGTTACAATTCCACAATTCATACTCATTCAATACAAATGAATGTATAGAGTGGTGTTCAAAAAAAAAGGATTTCAGTTTTGACCTTAATTAAAATATTTAGTTGTTTTTAAAAGCTTTTAATTCTGACTGTTCAACAAAATGATACCAAGAAAAACGAAGGAATAGTTTATTTAAGGTCAAAATTTAGCTTTTAAATATTGTTTTTTTTCTTAGTCTGATCCCATTTTTCATAAAATTGAAAATTGTTTATCGTCTTACTTTTATTTGTAAATGAAGTCAATGTGCCTATCCTTCTCCATGAAAATCTCCATTACTTTCTTGTAAAAGTCCCTCCTTATTTTCCTTTAGTTTTAAAAGTTTTAATCTTCCATTTTGGCAGTCAGTCAGAACAAAAAATAAAAATAACCAGACCACTGCAGTGCACTTGACTTTCTGATATCGCTAACTTGTACAGCCTCTGCATAGAAGAACAGCAGCAACAAGCACCTGTTGGGCTCACATGCACCCCCTTCAGTGCAGCACGGTACTGTCTGTCTCACCTTGTGCCTTTTCACTGTGGTTTTATGTCCAATCAGCAAGACTAGATATGTCACACACATTCATTAAAGATATTAGCCAGACTTTGGAAATTCAGGGTGTATAATAAACGTGTCTGCAAACATTATATTGGCGACATACAGAGAGACAGCAACAGGCACGCGCCAATTGCAGGCATCAACCCAGTATGTGAGGGAGAGCGGAGTCCGAGGTGAGGCTTGGCTCGTTGCTACTGCACCTCACGTTTCTGCCCTGTATTTGAATGGGAAATGCGCAAATTCAGCGATTTTGACTAGAAAAACATTTATTTTGTCTTTTCATTATTCGTTTTTTTACTTTTCATGAGGGGAGTTCTCTCCTTACTGCACGTCCCTGCGTCACACACGACTTGACTGCGTTCCAGTAAAACCAATGCAGATGCCTCCAGCAAAACTTGTGGTGGTTGCTCTTTTGGAATGCAGACAACTAATGAACAAGCAGCGCATTACGAGGTGATTTGCACATCCAATCACTGTAGCACCATGTCCACAGAAAGAAGTTAGATAGTACTGAGTGTACGGCTGAGTTAATGAGACACACAAAAAGAAAGAAGTGCTAATAACCAGTGCAATACTACAGCTTGCACTTCTGTTGATGCACATTGCAGCTGTCTTCTGCTTTAAGGCCAGGGATGATGATGCTCTCCTGACTTTCCAAGTAGAAAATCCAACATGTGAGAGCATTCCAGTTCAAACTTTCTATTTGGAATACAGAAATTCCTACTTCCCAGTTGAAGTGGAGTGCTGCATAACACCACTAGATGGTGTTCAGCAAAGCATTAGGCCAGGCTTATACATCACGCGATGCGTTGTACTTGCGCGTATACTTTATGTAAATCTGGAAGATTCCTCCAGGTGGCAGTGCAAGATGTCATCACTGTGAGAAAATGTTTGGGTTCGCTGTGCTGTAAATTGCCGGAAACATCCATTACATTCCAAGGACACCTTGCCACAATATCTCTGAAAAGGATGTTTAATGATTACATACATCAATCCAAGGGTGCACCCATTCCAGCAAGCATCAGGCAAGAGGCAGAAACAATAACTGGATGAGCATCAGCACATCGCAAGGTGAACACAAGCACACACATACACAGGCGTCATTTTAGCGTCACCAAATCCCCAAACCTTCATGTCTTTGGAAGGAAATCAGAGCATACTGTGGAACCCCACCAGGAAAACATGCAAACCCCAGGCAGGGAACACCAGGGACTTGACTTCCTACAATTGCGCTACCGCTCCACCACCCTACCGCCCCCACATGTGTAATTATTAACAGCATTCATTATTTAAATGAAGTTAACGACTTATCTGTAAAATGTAACATACATACTTTAATGCATTTCATCATGAAAATAATATCATACATTTAATATGTTCTGTGTGGCGATTGCTGCATGCTGGCACTGTTAGTTCAGGAGGAAGCACCAGAAGCATGTAGCAATTAACAACTTGGTTGGTTTTAAGATGACGTTTACGACGATCTACTTTAATGATAAAGTAAACTACAAGGTTAAAGTGGACATTTCAAGGTTAACTGAAATTTCTACTTTAATCACAAAAAATTCACCATGTCTTATTTTTTGTCTACGGCTCAAATACGCTGCCATACATTCTGATGCTGTTGGGAAGGTGAAAAGAAACAAACAAACAAAACAAAGACGGCACAGGAGACGATATGTGAGACCTTTAAAATGTATTGTGTCATTATCGTGTTGGGGATTATGCAACACTTGCATATAAAAGCACCACTAATGAAATTGTATGTTGGCATTTTGCTTCACCACATTGAGCCATTCATCAAACATCAAAGCACGTACATCGATCCTGGAGGATCCACATAGCGGCTTTCTGTCACATGTGCAGTAGATAGTAAACAGAGACTCTGACGTCACAATCAGATTTTTATCACATTGCGCCCCCTGACTTTTTGCTGGTACTGCAACTCGTCCTCAGAGGATGCTGGGAATGCGTTGCAGCCATGATGCATACACATTCTGAGCGTGAAGTATAAACGAGCCCTTAACATGAAAGAGTAACTCCACCACTATTAATTCATTTAAACATGTGATTTAACCTGCTGGGCCAGAACTGATTTGGTTCTCAGCTGACCATCGTCTATGTGACACATTCTCCTCTGTCCTTGTGAGTTTTGCAAGGTATGGCAAATCCATGCACCTTTATTACTCTCTTCAGTAAAATGGCTGGTTTATTGCTCATCTACTTAGCATTTCCCATATTAAGATAAGTGGGTTCTGGAAATGTCTGGATGATTGCTTCTGTATGTAAAACTGTCAGCTTGTTGCTTCAGTAAAACATTAAGAAGTGCCACAAATTTAAATATATTCATTACATAAGAATGAATTATAAAGGCAGAGCACCACAGATGCAGTTTATGGACTAAGTAATGAAGCCATGTGGTAGACAGCAGGACTTTAGGGACCTTCAAACCTTGACTGGATGTTATTTTATAGAAAATGGTGAGCATGTTGGGCTGAAGGGCCTGTTCATGTAAAAATGGTTATCTTGTTCAGTTCTCTACTCCGATTAGTCTGGTATTTCTGATTACCTTCCATGTCCCAGAAAACTGCACTTTGGACTAACTGGTAATGTAAAAAAGTGCTTCAGTATCAATGAGTGTGTCCTGTGATGCATAAGATGCTTCCCTCATAAGCTCTGATTCTTGTCACAAGAATGTAAATCATTTTCATCATGAAAATTTGGGGCAGCCACCCGTTTATTGTTCCACGGGTACAAAAATGAGTTAATCTGAACAGAAATGTTCACAGATTCTAGTCCAAAACAGAACTGATGTTAGTGAGGTAAGATGACGTCTATAAAGACCAGTAAAGGAGATGATGTCATTGGGGCTGGAACCGGAAGTGATGTCATTGGGGCTGGAAGTGACGACATCATTAACCCTGGTAGTGATGTCGTTGGGACCAGAAGTGACGTCATCAGTGGTGCTGGAACTGGGAGTGATATTGGCAGGACCGGAAGTGACATCATCATTGACCCCCGGCCAAAACCCAAAGTGGGGTTGAGAATGATATGATATGGAGGTGAATGGCACATGTTAAGGGTTTGGACTTAACAAATCCTGCTACTGACACTGAGCAACCATGAGCAAGTCACTTCACATGTCTGTGCTCGAATTGGAAAAACAAAAGACATATAACAAACTGTATGTACTGTAAGTTGCCATAGATAAAGGTGTCAGCAAAATAATAAGTAATTGTAATAGTAATATCCCACAGGCAATATGTGTACAAGAATAGCCCTTAAGCGGTCTGTTACTGTGATATCATCCCAAGAGGGCTGTCTTTACCTAAATAAACAGGCTCCCCTCATATTCACAGTCTAAATCTCCACTTTGTGCGCTCCAAGCCAGTTAAAGAGTTGTTAATGAAGTGGTATTATAGCTTAGTGGCTCATTAACTGATTTCATAAAGCAACGAGTATAGGTTCAAATCTCACTCCACTTGAGCAGACTGTGTATAGCATCCTTCTGTGCAATGTGTATGTTTTTAATAATGTAGCTTACTTTCAGGGGATCCATATATAAATCAATAGTTCTTTATTAATGGCTGTGTAGTTGTTGATAATTCAAAGGCATCCTTTACTGTTATAGATAGATAGAAAGAACGCCCATAGAATAGAAGGATGGGGCAAGGCAACTGATTTGGGCCAATACTTCCCCCAGGACATTAGATAGCAGCTTCCTTGCAGTGTAGCGGTGCCCCGGATTCCTGCTGGGTACCATGGGTGCTGCCAGGGGATGCTGCAAGAGAACCTGGGGAGTCCGCATGGCTCATAAGTACAAAGTCACGAGGACGGAAGACCCGAAGTACTTCTGGGCAGATTAAAGAACTGGAATTCTCCATCTAACCGGGTCAAGAACTATATAAAGGACTGCTGAAGACTCAACAAATGAGCCAGAGCCAGGTGGACAAAGCTTGGTGGGAGGTGTGAAGGAGAAAATAGAGAGCGAGATTTGTGTATTGTGCTTATTTACTTGCCTGTTTACTGTGGCTGTGGTGCTTGGGGAGAATTAAAAATACTTCTTTGTGCTTTTAACCTGTGTCCTATGCGTCTGTCTGTTGGGTTTAAAGGGGCAACAGTGACACCTAGCGTCTTACAATAGATAGATAAATAGATGTGCTTATCTATCTATCTATCTATCTATCTATCTATCTATCTATCTATCTATCTATCTATCTATCTATCTATC
>JANRMT010062803.1:9326552-9340678 GCA_026402145.1 Polypterus bichir lapradei | reverse complement strand
AGATAGATAGATAGATAGATAGATAGATAGATAGATAGATAGATAGAAAAGGCTCTGTGACTCAATGTTGTACCAGATAGATTCAGAAAATGATCTTAAACCACAAAGTTGCTAGTTTAGTCCTCACCTCTGACTGAAAGAACAATCTTGAGCAAAGTCATTTAATGCACCTGTGCTCCAATTCTAAAAAAAGATCTAAATAAGTGTACAATTTCTTGCTGTTGTAAGCCACCTTGGGTGAAAGCTTCATTCAGATATATTATAATAATATAATATCAGCAGTGTTTTGTGAATTTCTGTATGTTCTGAGCTAAAGAGTTCTTAAGCACCAAAGTCACCCAAAAATGCCCACTAGAGGGAGAAATACTGTTAAATGCAACCTTGAAACAGTGATACATGCTTTTATAACCTCTCTAGATTACTGCAATGTGCTAATTTTTTGAATTAGCCAGGCCTCCATTGCTCGCCTACAACTCGTACAAAATGCTGCTGCTCGATTTTTAACTGGTACAAGCAAGCATGAGCACGTTACCCCGATTTTGGCTTCCCTTCAATGGCTTCCAGTTTGTTTTCAAATCCATTTTAAGATTCTTGTATTTGTACCCCATTTTATTTGTCGGAATTACTGCATCCTTATGTACCGTCTCGTTCTCTCAGGTCAGCAGATCAGTGTTCCTAAGACACGATGTTAACTCCGAGGTGATCGGGCTTTTTCAGTTGCAGCTCCAAAACTCTAGAACGATTTGCCGTTGCACGTTACTTGATAGGCTCCTTCACTTGCTGTCTTTAAATCCTATTTAAAAACACACTCTTACTCCCTGGCCTTTAACCCAGTATGTTGACTATCTGTGTAGTTTTTATTATGAATTTTTTCAGCTCTTATGTGTTTATGTGTTTCTGTTTCTTTTACCCTTTCATTATTGTGTCTTATATGTTGGGTTTTATTGTACAGCACTTTGGTCGGCCATGATGTTGTTTTTAAAGTGCTTTATAAATAAATAAATAAATAAACAAATAAATAAATAAATAAATAAAACAAACCCCAGCCAGTAATGAAAAGGGCAATGATGAACCTTTATAAATAAAAAGATTTGTTTTAACAAAACACTCAGTTAAACATAAAAAAAAAAACGCTGAGGACCATAAAGGCACAGCCTTCACTATATTGTATACAAATGAGAGGCAAACAATATCCAAATACACAATCCAGATGGCGAAGTCAAAAAATAGAGCAAGGGTTTAAAATATCCAGAAATCTCAAAAATAAACTCCGGAGAACTCACCCACACCACAAACACATTCACAATGAACTGCAAGGGACTGTGGCTTTTCCTCAAAGCACAGGGCAGTCCCTTGACAGTGATGGTTAGGCGGCAGGCCTCTTGAACATAGAACATATGGAACATAAAAGAAGATACATAGGTATACAGAAACTAAATAACCACACTACTAATATAAACAAAGTGTTAAAAAATGAACAAAAAAAGACATAAAAATAACATGGCTGAAATATAACACTATTCATCTAATCTTGAACCAATCCAATGTAATGTATGCCTGTCATGGACAGCACCAGGCACACAGCAGGAGCCAGCCTTGGCTGGGGCAGGGCCTACTAATGCACACCTTTACACAGGACACGTTTATCTAACATGTTTGTGTTTTTGGAAAGGGTAAAGAACACAGAGAGAATAAACAGACTGCATGAATGTAATGACTTACCTTGGAATTTGAACTTGTATAATACGTTTCATATATACTCTTTGTATATTCTACAGTGTGTTTCATAAGCTTATGTTTATGACTTTAAAATCTAATAGTAATCTGTTTATACTTACCTTATGTTTAAAATAAAATTAAAAATTCACGTCAAGTAAAGTAAGTATTCAGACTGGTGTTCTTCCGGTTGTTCAGAAGAATAGTCTTCCTCATGAGTCATTTGGATTCTGTGACATCCACCCATCTATTTACTGAATATGCTAAGTCGAGTGTTACGTTTGCGCTGAGCCTGAGCCTATCCCAGTACCATCTTGCGTAAAGTAGGATCGGCTCTTGGTAAGGGGTCAGTCCATTTGTTGAATACAGTCATAGAGCCTTTCCCACACTCTGATACTGGGCCAACAAACCTAAAACAAGTGGTATTAATATCACCAGACTATTAAATAAAGTCAGGAATGCTGTCACAAATCCTGCTAATTTTACAAACTGCAGAGCAAACTAATTGGTCCTGGGACGGCCTACATGTTTTTAATGGAATATATTGTATCTACAATTGCTTAGTCCTTTGCCGTGTGGTGTTTCTGTACTACGTAACACACCAGCATCATTTAGATGAGCATGGTCTTGTGTGTCCTGGCCGATCACTAGCCAGGCACCGTAATCTTTAACAGCACTTTTAACATTTTCTAAGGATCAGGTGTTGTGAAGGAAGAAGTCGATGTGTCACCAAGACAGAAAGCACCTTTGAGTCGTTATAGGCAATGGCGTGTGCATTACTGTAAGAGACCCCCTGTTAAAGTTAACATAGCTGTTTGCTGTCTGCTTACAGTCTCACCTGATCTGTCCTTCTTCTTTTCTTTAGCAGCTAAACTACCTAAAGGATAATCAGCCTCTGCCTTCTTTATTACTTTTATACAGGGTGGCACAGGGAAACGAGAAATTGACGTTCAATGCATGAATAAACATATTAAAAACTACATTTAATGATGAAATGTATTATACAGGATGTGCAGTTAATGATGGTAATCAATATTCATTTTATGTTTTGAAGAAAACATCATGAAAGTCCATTTCTCCGTACACATTCTGACAGCCTGTTGTGGAAATTCTGCATTACTCGACCTAACATGTCAAGAGGAATGCCAGCGATTTCCACTTGAATCCTCCTTTTCAGTTGCAGAATGTGTGCGGTACACGGCTTTTAAGATGTCCCTACAGAAAAAATATCACAAACAGTGAGATCTGGGGATCTCAGAGGCCATGGAATGTCGCCATTGCGTGAAATGACGCGGTTTCCAAACAATCGTCGAATAGCTGCCATCGATTGTCAGGTGGCTCCACCTGAGGACTTCTTTTTTAAACCTGAACCCGTTTCTTCGAAATTATGCACCCATGTTGTAATCGCATTAGCACGATCATGACATTTTAACTGGTAATTCCCTTTGCACAGCAGTCACACTATCACCGTTTTTATAAAAGGCTTTCACAGTGAACGCTCGTTGCGCACCACTCCACTGCTCCATTATTACTAATGACAAGGGGTTCTACGCGTAAATGAGGCTGCATTGGTTCCAAACAACTGTCGATGCCCCAGGGTCGCCAACACCTAGTTCCAAAATTTCCCGTTTCCATTCGCCACCATGTACTTTATTACCATAACAATGTCATTTTCATAGAACTTGATCTGGTGAAACGTATACAAATAAAACATCAATACGCACATCAACAAATGGCAGTGGTCATCATTACTACTACAACCTCACAAACGATCATCTTAACAGTTTTTCTGTTATCTTTTCAGGCTTGTCTGTGAGATGAATTCATTGCCCAAGTTTCACAAAGTCTGGGAGGAGTAACAGTAAACGCTTTACCGAGATTTTACTCTTTGCGGTTTGACTTCATGTGGTCTTACCTCCAGCTTCCATCCAGTCAAATGCTCTTTTCTTGCTCTGGTGCTCTGATTGCTTGGAACATGTAGATTGTGCACTTAGAACTGCTGCTGGGTAAACGGTGTTTGTAACTTGTGTAGTAGTTCAAAGGGGCGGTCCAAAGGAACAAATGTGATAGCAACCAGCAGAGGCTTCTTCCAATAATTAGCAGAGTTGGCAAGCAGAAAGCATTTCTAATCTTTCAGTACATTACAAAGACAACATCAACATCCAGGGCCTGATTAAGGTGGGTGCTATTGATGCTGCGGCATTAGGCCCATTCCTGAAATAGGCCCAGATGAAAACAGACGAGAATTTTCCAGAAGCTGAACAGTTTTCCTTTGCTATATTAACCTCAAAATAATTCTTAAAATGAAATTTGGAGTCAGACTTTCAGACGCCTAGACAAAACATTACTTATTATACAGTTACTATTCTTTGCGCTGTGACGTAACTATAACGTTGTTGTGTTTATTGTTAACTGAAGATTTCAAGTTAATGCTATCAATTTTACTTTAAACAATTTAGTTAGTAATTTAGCTGCGTTTTTTGCAATATCTTGAGGATTCTTGCCACTTTATTATTGTTCGGTAAGTGCCACGTAGTAAATTTTTCACCTTGAAAGTTAGTTGTACAGTGAAAATCGATGGCTATTTAAATGGTTATCTGTAAAGGTAAAACTAAAAGCCGGCCCGTGGGCCCAGCATGGATGTTTAGAATTTTTAAAATCCTTGACAGGATTCTGGTCTATTATGAAATTTAAATCGTGGACAAATTTTTACCCTCAAGAGCCTCAACTGAGGCACTTTGACCCAATGTCTCTGCAAATTCATTTTTTCTTACTCTGTTTCGTTAGAGAATTGCAAAATTTTGTGTATTTCATTGTTAGGTTTTCTGCATTAAATGCACTTTTCAGACAATTGCTATTGAATGTTGATGTTACATAGTTTGATGTTAATCTCGAGTTGTTACGATACTACGTCGTTATTATTATTCATGTTCAATAAAGTCTGGCTGGTTGTGTCGCAAGCAATTAAGGCTCCTTGGTCAGTCTGAGTGCGCATGTATGGTGAGTGTCGAATACACATGCACCAATGGCGAGAAAAAATAGGCCTTTTTTACGCTGCAGCATCAGGCCCAATTTCATCTTAATCCGGCCCTGTCAACATCAAAAGAGAAACGGAGCACGAGTCATAACCGGTAACGGTTTCCCTTAGTCAAAGTTGTTTTTCTTCTGTTTGTTACTTTAGCACTGAAGGTCTTTCATTTGATTTAATAAAATTTAATAAAACATAACATTAAAGGGTGGATAGTTGTTGTACTCTTGCCTTGCAACAAGAGAACCAAGGTTAAAGTTCAGATGTTCCCTGGGTCTGCATGTTCTTCCCGTGTTTGTGTGGTTTTCCTCTGGGTGCTGTAGTTTCCTTCCACTGTCCAAAAACATGCAGGTTAGGTGGTTTGGCGATGCTCATTCAGCCCGTGTGTGTTTTTATGTTTTGACCCGTGATGAGCTCTAGCTGTATCCTGGGATTATTCCTGCCTTACATGCGATGCTACCTGGGATAGACTTCAGCTTCTCCACAACCCTCCTCTCGATAAGCGGGTTTAAAAAAGAATGAATGGTAAAAATTAAAAATAACGTGCTCTGACTGTTCGACAGATATACCAACAAAGCATGAAAATTTGCTTTCTAACATAACAGGTTTTGTCTTTGCCTAGCAAAGTCTGGTTTGATTTTTAGTGTTTAGTGTTAAAAAGACATAATATTCAGTGCCCCCTTGCATTGATTTCTTTTTGTATGGGCTCACCTGACTTGAAATGCTGCCCCCTGCTGGTCCTTTGGATGTACAGGTTTTCAGCTCAGCAAAGCTTGCCAAAAGGGGAAAGCTGCCTCCCATTATAATCATGCCTGTCAATTATCAGTGGAACTAAAGTGAGTACTGAATGGCGTTGGGCTGCATGTTGAAGGGACTGAAACCCCACTAGAGATCCCAAATATTGTATATTAATTAAAGTGTGAATTTAGTTGTGGATATAAATCATACCTATTAAAATCAAACATAGCTTTAATAATATACACTAGTATTCATCTGTGGCGGCTTGTTTCTTCCAGATTACTAGCATTTAATGTGACTGCCGATCTGACAAGTTATCAAGACATAGAGGATCACGATTGAGTTTTGTGAGTGGCAGGCCAGTCCCCTGCAGAAAAGAATGTGCACATCCTGAAATTTTGAAACCATTAGCAGCAAAAGAACTGAGCCCCTTAGGAGCTGTCAGCTAAAATTTAAAGGAAGGTCATCACTTTACTTGGCGGGCCCACCAAGGTAATCTGCTGAGAATTTGGGAGATTAGTGAAAGGTGCTCAGTAGGACTGCTGGTCTGTCTCCCTCTTGCACTTGTGCTCTCTTTTATCTTCCATGCAGATCCTGCTGAAAATCTTTCCCTCCCAACACAGACCCCCATCCTAGTAGTCTGTTCAGAGGTCTTGCTTTGCTCGAGGCATCCCCTCCGCCCTTGGCAATAGAGAGAAGAGCGTAGGGAACTGTACACTTTGTCGGCTTTCTTAAAGATCAGAGTCCAAAGCAGACTCAGTGAACACGCCATGTTCAGAGGGATCACATTAAAGGTCACGTCTGAAACTTGTAATAACAAAGAGGAAAGACTAACTTAAAGAGTCAGAATGACAGGCCAGCATGTTTATCCATTTTATTTTTTCCCCAGCATGTCATCAGTCGAGTCATTTTTTAGTTGCTCCCAAAAGTTCCAGTTCCTCCATGCTAATCTCGTCTGGCGTTTTCTTTTATTTATTTCTTTTTTTACATTAAATGCCCTCTTTTTCTTGAAGCATAAGCTCATTTTAAAGTGATTGATCCTTAATTGAGATAATAAGAAGAGCAGGGCCCAATTCCTGCAGTACCAGTTATCACCATTACCATCTATCGATTTTCTACACTGTTTAGCAACCCAATTTGTTTTTTTTTGGTTTTTTTGTCATTTTTAATTGTTTTCGCTTCTCTGGAAGAGTCACATGAGAACCCCTTACTTATTTACTTACTTACCCCTGGCACTGTATGTTTATACTTAGTTCTTTCTTAATGTCTCAGGTTGGCAAGAGCATAGGGTGTGAAGGAACGAAAAGGCCATGCATCTTCAATTTGGATATACAGTATCATATTAATAACAGTAATGAAGTGTTGTATCTGCTTGAAATGTCTAATCAGGTCACAGTCCATCCATACGTTACTGAAGCCACTTAATCTGGTTCAGCTGGACAAGCCTTCATGAGGTCCCACTCTAGCACACACATTATCCACTCTCTCAGAAGTACAATTTCTAATTATCCTAACATACAATTTTGAGATTAGGGAGGAAGAACTGGAGTACCAGCAGATAAACCCACACAGAGTAGTGAATTCAATTTAGTTCATTCTTGTATACCGCTGATCAGTGCAGGTTTAGAATGCTTACATAAATTGATAATGTTAGTGGAACATGCAGACCTCTTGTCTTAAAATAAAAAATAAGTGAAAATGTACTGTATGCACCATATCCTGGGGGATTACCAGTAGAAGCTCCTAGCTGTTGATGCCTCTTTTGTGTTTTAAATAGTTTCTTCTTTCAGTTTCTGTCAGCGTCCTGTCTTTTATTAGTTGTGGTGGTTCGCATAGAGCAAGATGATCATTATCATGGTGGGAACACGTTCTTTGGTTTCCATTATGAATAAATACCGCCTCTCAGTGAGCACATTGCCGATCTAACTTTTTGTAAGTAATGCTCAACCAAACATTAATGTAAGGATATAAAAGTACTGTTTGCTTATGGGCAGGAGTTTTGGGTATTATTGAGTCTCGTCATTAGTTGGCATACATTTCTCTGTCGCCGTCGTTCTCACATTCTTTATCGTGGAGAACATCTGGAATGTCAATGAGCCATAGTATTAGCCAGCTGCGCAATGGGTCTGTCTTCAGGCTTACCTCTTCCTTTGCTATGTGCTTCAGGGTCTTTTCATCCTATTGTCTCTCCTTCTTCTTCACTGAAGCGTTTGTCTTGACATTCAGGAGATACCACCTCTTTGTCATGCCTGCACAGTGTGTAGCACTGTATTTTGCATTCGTAGCAATTGCTATGGTATGAGGACATGAACACAGGTCAGTTTGTACAGGCATTTGTCTGTCTTTGTCAGGCATGCATTCTGTCTCCTGTACTTGATGCTCAGCAGATGACGTTGTTGTTTTTCTTCTTCTAATGAGCAACCTCAGCAATGTGCCTCACATTCAGCAGACGTTGCCACTGTTCATTTCCTTTCATCCATGTCACCCTCTTGAGCAGTTTGCTGTAAGAAAGACGCAAGCTGCAATAACTTTGAGGTGGTTGCCACTGTCCAAATTTTTTGCTTCACCAGAATGTATCATGTAATAAGCTATCAAGATCGAGGTTCAAGCCCCAGTGGTTTGTGTGTAATCTTGAGAGAGATGGACACAACACTTAGCATTTTATATGCACTTATACACACACACATGCACACACACTTTATGTATATATTGCGGCACGCGGCCGGGGGTGGTACCCAGCCGGGACGCCCAAGAGGACCGGAGGAGGGCTTGCGCCTCCTCCAGAGTACGAGGGGGCGACTGCCCTGGTTGTGTTGGGGACCACGGGTGCAGAGCTTTGAAGCTCAACCCTGTAGGGGCCCGTGGTCACCGCCAGGGGGTGACCCGGTGCCTGGAGAGCCCTGGACCTCAGCACTTCCGCCACACCTGGAAGTGCTGGGGTGAAGAAGACCGGGGACACCTGGAGTGCTTCAGGGTGCGCAGCCGGCACTTCCGTCACACAGGGGAGTGTCGGTGGAGGAGTGTCAGGAAGCACCTGGAGCCCATCCGGGCATGTATATAAGGGGCCACCTCCCTCCATTCAATGACTGGAGTCGGGCGGAAGTGGACAAGAGTCTTGGAAAGTGTATGCTCTCCCTGTGTCTGCGTGCGTGCTCCACTTTCCTCCGACTGCCCCAAGACATGCATGTTAGGTGAACTGGTGGTGCTAAATTGGCCCTGGCGTGTGGATGCTTGTGTGTGTGTTTTTGCCCTGTGATAAATAGGTTTTGTTCCTGTCTGAGACTCCATACTGCAAGGCAGCAGCGCTACCACAGTGCCCTCTTGCCGCTCAATTCGCAAGGCATTCAACCATGCAAATAAAAATACACCTTTATCAATCAGTCTATCATTTTCTGGGCCCATTTATTCAGTGTTAGCATTACAGTATATGGTGGAGTACATGGCAGGCCACAAATAGAGTGGCTGGTGCCTATGAACTGTTAGAGTTGACTACTGTGCCACCTTGCTGACACAACGTCTTCTGTCTAGTCCAGGTTATTTCCCACTGGCCTAATAATTTGCTATAAATGTTACATTAGGACAGCACTGGTCAACTTCACAGCTTTGGGTTCAAATCCCGACTTGGGCAGTGCCTGAGTGGAGTTTGCATGTTCTTCTCTTGTCTGTGTGTGGGTGTTCCGATCACTTCACAAAGAGATGTTTTACATTCATGGGATGCTCCATATTGGCTTTATGTGAATGGGCTTTATGTAATGCCTTATGTACAGCGTGGTCCAGATCTAATTATGCAGGTCCAGATCGTCTTTGACTTCGATTTATGCGGGGATGATTCCAGTTCGGCGCAAAGACGATTCTTCATGTCGTCAGTTCGCACACTTCTCGATGGTCTGGGATTTTTTGGGTGATTTTCTATGTAATAAACTTGATAAGTTATAGAGTAATGAAAATTGCATAATTAGATCTGGACCACCTTGTAATAGTAGTTCTTGCCATGTGTACTTAACGCTGCCAGGATAGTTTCCAGAATTCGGTGAGCAGGTTAAAAAATGTTTGAATTTTGCTTTCATTTAACATATTTTATGTTACACAGTTAGGGTTTCTGAATGTTATACATATTACTTTAATCAGTTCATAATGTCTTATCTGCCATTTATATTGCAGGCAGCCATTTCAAATTAGTGCTTGGTAATTGTGCACAGAGACCGCCTAACAGAATTCACGACAGGCAGTCTAACGTTGAAAGAAAAGGGAAGAAGTTCCTTAGTTACTAAGTCACCTAAATGTGGCTTAGTTCGCAAATAGAAGGCAAGGATGGAAAGATGGGTAGTGCATGGATTGATCAGAGCACCACGTAAAATGTCAGGGTGATGGGGTCAGGCCTTGAATAATTCCTCCTCAGGTCCTGGAAGTCTCTCTAACAGCCACTTCCTACACAGAATTAAATGGATTTGGAAAAGTCGATTGTGGTGTCTGGCCTTATACAAACTCAAGGCTTCAATTGTGCTGGCTTATGAGGTCTGTAGCCAAGGGGCACATTACTCTGGATGTTGACATGAGTTCAGTGGAGCTCCATTTCAGTCCAAGTCAATACGATTTAAAGGGGGTCAAGTTCCAGACGTGGGGCGACTGCACATGACTGGGAGTTTGACCCAAGTAGTGGGAAATCGCTAGTGCTACTCGGTGCTGCGGCTTTCCAGGCACTGAATTAATGAACTTCCAAAACACTACAGGCGTTTCATGCAAATGCCTTGTAATAATTTACAACTATTTGTTTTCCTTTTCTAATTGCAGGATTACGTGCTTTTGGTCTTTAATAAGCCTTTAATTTAGTCTGTTGTTTTGTTCTTGTCTCTCTAGTTATGATTTGTTCATTTTTACTGCTGATGTTAAGTGTTCATGTTGGACTCTGAAGAGCATTTTAATAATGCTTACAGTGAAAGGTGCTATACAGAGTATACAATGATTAAATGATGATGATATCAATGCTTTACAACAGTGGGCCACTCTGAACGTCACTATGCAATGTACAGACTGACTCGATGTATGAGTAGGTGATAATTCTTCACCATGAAAGGTATTGGGCGGCATGGTGGCGCAGTGGGTAGTGCTGCTGCCTTGCAGTAAGGAGACCCTGGTTTGTTTCCTCCCTGCATGCAGTTTGCATGTTCTCCCAGTGTTTGCGTGGGTTTCCTCCGGGTGCTCCACAATCCAAAGACATGCAGGTTAGGTACATTGGCAATCCTAAATTGTGCTTGGTGTGTGTGTGTGTCGCTCATGCGGTGGATTTGTTTCCTGCCTTGCGCCCTGTGTTGGCTGGGATTGGCTCCAGCAGACCCCGTGACCCTGTAGTTAGTATACAGCAGGTTGGATAATGGATGGTTGGTTGGTTGAAAGGTATTCTACATAAATTAACTAAACGAGAGGCCTGGATGACACCGTGAAACGCACTAAATATGAAAAGTGTTACATAAACTGTTTAGTGAACGATGGCATGAAAACACTGTAAAGCACTTTGTAGTTTTGCTTTGCCATGAAAGGTATTATATACTGTAATAACAGAATGAAAATGTGATCAGCTCTGTAAAACAATTTGTGACAAGGCATCACTGCAACAGTCACACTGAGAATGGAAATATGAACAGCTCTTTGGCGGAGGTTCACTATGAAAGGCTTGACGCTTGCTTTACAGTGCACTTTGTTATAATGCTTGTAATGAAAGGCACTATATAATATAATGAATTATTGATTGATAATGTGGCCAGCTCCTTGTGACAGTGGCTTATTATAAAAGTACTGTATGATATAAACTAGGAATGTGTGACTCTGTTAAACACTCTCTGGAAATGCAATACCTTGAAAAGAATTGTATAAGATAGTCCATGAATGATACGTTCAGTAAATGAAACACTTTTCAGTTACACTTTACAGTAAAAGCACTTGATTTAATTCTTAATTGAATGATAATGTGAACAGCTTTGTAGCATTGCCTTGCTGCGGCAGGTATGGTGCTTGCTTTGTAAATTACTTTGCCTGCAATGAAAGGCACTATATCCCACAAATAATGATTGCATGATCGATCTTTTAATGTGACCTACGTCACTGTAAAAGACATACTGTATAAACTGTTTATTAAGTGGAAGTGAATGTCTCGGTAAAACACTTTGAAATTGTGCTTCACTGTGGGAGACACATTATAAAATTTCTTGCTTGGGCAGTGGGCGTTGTGTGATGGACAGCCAGAGCTCTTACCCCGTCATGATGGAAGGACTCGGGGAGAGATCTTACGCAGATTATCGGCCCCGGGATGGCAGAGGGCAGCCCCTGTTGGGGTCCGTGGTCACTGCTGAGCCCTTTATTGCAGGCCTTCCACCCTGAAGTGCTGCCGGAAGAAGATTACGGGGCACCTGGAGCACTTCCATGTGTGCTATTAAAAGAGCCGCCTCACTCCGTTTGGGGAGACAGAGTCGGGAGGAGGAGGGCGAAGATTGTTAGAGGAGGAGGCGAAGGAGCAACAGAGACAGAGAGAAAGAAGAAAAGAAAGTTTGTTATTGTACTGAGTTTGGTGTTGGTGGGGAATGAAGGAGAAGCGTTTCCCTCTGACATAAAGCCTTGTGTGCTGCTGGACTTGTGCCTGTTTCTGTTGTATCGGATGTTTGGGGAACTGAAGCACCCCCTGGTGGCCACAATTACTGTAAAGGAACATGACATTCTCCGACCTGCTTAATCCAAATCATAGTCTTTGGGGGCTGGAGCCTGTTCTTGCAGCATCAAAAACAAGACAACCCTCCCAGGAGGAAATAATGTAGCAGTCTACTGCAGAGCCCACTCAGTCTGTGCCAGTTTTAGATTTGCTAGCAAGCTTTATACATTGATAGATTTTGAAATGTAGAAGGAAAACCACAAGGGCAAGCTGCACACAGACAATGGCAGAGGGTGGGTATTCAATACCAGGACCCAGAAGGCAGCAGTGATCTTCAGTATGAACTGCACAAGTAATTAGGGATTGAGTGATAACAAGAACAGCTCTGTGCTTCACTGTAAGAAAGAAACGATAAAAACGAATTAGTGAATGATAATGTGAACAATTTGATTAAATATTATGTCACTATTTGAGGCACAGATTGCTTTGTAAAGTTCTTTGTTATATTGCTTGTGTTGAAAAGTAAAATATAACATAAAGAATGACTGAATGAAGTGACTGATTGATTGAAAATGTGACCTATTTGTTTTGACAAGGCTTCAGTGTGAATGGCATTGTGCCTGCTTTGTGCAGTGCTTGCAATCAAGGCGTTATATAAAATCAAGAACGACTGAGTACAAATGTGACCTGTTTTTGTGACACTGATTCACCGTGATAAGCATTAGGTCTCCTATATCTGTGGTAAGAAGAATATCTGTGTAAGGCCATTTGCTGGAGTTCTTCACTATGAAGGCATTACATAATATGTTAACTGAATCATAATGGCAGTGGCTCTATAAACCTCTTTGTGATAGTGTCTCTCAGTGAAAGCCATTATATGAAATAAACATCGATAAAACAGTAACGTACACAGCTTTTTAAATAGCCTTGATATGGTGTTTGTTATGAAAAGGGCAGTGTAAAATAAATAGTTGGAGATTAATATGTTATTGGTTCATTGATAACAGCAATAAAACTATGTAGGATTTGTGTTGGTGCATCACTATAAACTATTGTATAAACTTTCAATGGATTTGACACAGTCAGTAGTACAGCACACAAGTTACCTCTTCATATTATAGGCCCCTTTGAGGTATCTCTATAAAATGTTATTCAAGTTGTAGGCAGATCGTAACTCAGCTTGTCTCCAGTGTGCCAGCTCCAGCTTCTCTTGTCAATTCATATGCTTGACCCCTGGCATCCTGTTCTGTGTAATCAGACGATTAGCAGTTGTACATCACCCTTAGGAAAAGATAACCTGAAGAGTCTGAAGTGGACAGCTGCCATGTTCAGTGCCGAACACTTCATGTTTCTGAGATGGCCACTGAGCGTGTTCAGCAAATGGACAAGTACACTATCTATCTATCTATCTATCTATCTATCTATCTATCTATCTATCTATTGTGACAGATTGGGGCTTTGTCGTCCCCTTGAACCCTCAGACTATAAGTCAGACACCAGATTAAAGTCCAAAAGTTGAATTAATTATAATAATAAAGTGCACAAAGCACCTTCCTCTCCACAATACTCATAAACAATACAATTATTACTCAATAAACAATCCTCCATTCCCAGACGCGTTGCCACCCTTCCACCCAGCTCAGCTCGTTGTCTGGGAGTTCCCAGAGTCCATTTATAGTTCCTGATCAGATAAGTCCTTTACTTTACCCCGGAAGTACGTCACTTCTGCTGTCGCTTTGCCTATGACGCACTTCCAGGGTTATAGGGCACAAACGACTCTCTGGGCCTCCCTGCAGCATCCTCTGATCGCCCCTATGGTATCCAGCAGGGCTTTAGAGGAAAACTCCATCGTCCATGATTCCCTGCTGGTATTTGGGGCACCTCCATGCTGCAGGGAGAGCTCCACCTGGCGGCCTGGGGGTGTTGGCTAGGATGACAAGCCGGCCACAGACCACAGTATCTATCTATCTATCTATCTATCTATCTATCTATCTATCTATCTAT
>JANRMT010062803.1:9311025-9326542 GCA_026402145.1 Polypterus bichir lapradei | reverse complement strand
TATCTATCTATCTATCTATCTATCTATCTATCTATCTATCTATCTATCTTATACTTAATGTTTTTAGGGGAGTTTGTGGGTTAATTGTGTTTCTAAAATATTTAACATGAAAATGCATTTATAATAATATAATGTGTAATAATTTAACAATATAATGTGTAAGTTGTTGTATCTATCTTATACAGTACCTTTCCTATCAATCTATAGTTCTCCTTCTTGGTAAATAAATATCATCTCTATATATTTTAGTCTTTTTATATGTTCCCAAATTGCATTTGATCCCAGAACCTACAGGATTAGCAATTCCATAATAAAGAATGTCAGAAAAAAATAAAAACAATAAAAATTAAGAAGTTATTTGCTTTGTGTACCTCTGGACATCATAAGTCACACTGCCACTTAATGTAAGTTTATGAAAGTGCCAAAGGTAAATGTCTGCTTAAGAAAGCATTTATTTTCAAAAATCTGTTTTAATCGCGGAAACTCAAGGTAATCAACCTGACAGGCAATTAACCTAATCGACCATTTTAATGGATGGCAGGCAAGAAGGTTTTGTATTTTTTTTGGACCATTTTCTTCATTTTTAGAATCATTTTGCAAATTTCTTTTCTTCAAGGACTCTCCATATTGCTTCCACTGTGAAAGATGTGCAGTTCATTACAGTTCATGTTTGAGCTTGTCTTCTAATTATTGTTAAAACTTAAATGGTCACTGTTTCTGAATCAAGGAATACATCGTTTAGGAGGTTAGTTTAGTTTAGGTTGCCGTTGCTCTGTCATTCATCTGGCATCCTGATCTTGGATTTTTGGTCTCTTTGGAGTTTGCTTTTTGTCGCCTGTTACCTCAGTGTTGTCCTAACATCCCCACATGCCTGCCTGTCAGGTTGATTAGTGGTTCTGTAATGATCCCCAGTAAATGGGCTTCATAATACACTGGCGCCCCAGATTCCTGCCAGGCATCCGGTGCTGTCAGGATGGGCTCTGGTCCTAATATAACCCCAAACTGAATTAAATCCATTTGAAAAGATTATTTTATATTATGCTACTCCTATAAGCAAAGTCAACTTCAAAGTATGATTTAAAACGTTTCACAGGAGTCTAATAATGTCCATTTTAACAGAACTCATGAGCTCAGCTTCATGATCAAAACTCAATATATGAAGAGGGATGTGTGTACAAATAGTGCTGAAGCCTGTATTTCTGATATTACAACGAGTTGTTGAATTTTCAATCCTTTAACATTGTGAACAACTGAATAAAAAATAAATTGAAAGTTACAAACTCACAGAGTTAGGGCTATTCTGTTTCAGCTCAATATGTTTGGCCTTGCAGCCAAGTTTCTAAGATTCATCCTTCCATTCATTTTCTTAACCAACTTATTCCAGCAATCATCAGGCACAGAGACATTGAATCATGAAGTATAACCTATAAGACTGTGGACATACTGTAGATCAAACTTCATACTCAGACAGGCAGTGTGGCGTAGCATCAAGGGCAGAGGACTTGAAAGCTGAATGGTGACGTTTCAGTCCTCACTTCACTGTCTGACTATTATCAAGTCCAGTTATGTCTGTTTGGGTTCTCTATCTTGCCCCCCTCACATATGTTATGTGCATTTTTGAGCCTGAACTCGCCTAGTTGGCATAGATTTAGGTCCCTATTTTTTTGGGACCTAAATTAAATAAAGAAATACGGCGAACCTAATTATCCATGGACCTGTTCACAAGGTAAAGCCACCGCTTTCACTTGGCATGAGGATGTCATATCGTGTTTCCAGTTCCAGACTTTCATGTGCGTTTTTCAAACTAAAGTGGATATTTGATTGAAGAGACTGAATTATAATAATTACTGCAGTTACATTTGAATTAGTCGGGTGTGAGTGCGTGTGAGAGTTTGCATGATTCCTTTTAATGACTTAGCATCCAGCGTTGCTAAGACTGTGGCTCCAAGTGACCCAGGTGTATATTTGGACTGAAGCTTATAAAGCAGCAGAACCAAAAGGAACCAAGAGGTACCCCAGCTGAACATTAGGGTGCATCAATAAATGTAGCGTATTTTTTGGTATTGTTTGTTCCTCACTTCACTCCTGTTACTTCTCTCCTTCGGTCCTTCCATTGGCTTCCTGTTGCTGCAAGGATCAAGTTCTTGACCTGCAATTGTCTGAATGATTCTGCTCCTCAATATCTCCACTCTTTGATCTCTCCTTATTACCCCCTCAAGAAGTCTTCTATCTGCCTCTGCTTGTCTGCTGACCGTCCCTACTCTTGCCAGACGTGCCAGAACTGGACAATACTTCTTCATTCTTGCTCCAAAGCTGTGGAGTGATCTGTTCGCTATTCAAACTGCAGCCAATTTGCTTGTGCTTAGGCGTTCTTTTAAAAAGATATTTTTTATATAAAGTGTTTTGGAACTGCTTAGCTTCTCTCCTTGAGTGTATTCAAAAATAAATAATAATAGTAATAATAATGATAATAATAATAATGTAAAAAAAGGTCAGATAAATTAATCTATTCCTTCTTTTCATTTCTTAACTCACTCAT
This sequence comes from Polypterus bichir lapradei, assembly GCA_026402145.1. Lineage (NCBI taxonomy): Eukaryota > Metazoa > Chordata > Cladistia > Polypteriformes > Polypteridae > Polypterus > Polypterus bichir. The sequence goes on along the minus strand of JANRMT010062803.1, from coordinate 9,324,003 downwards.
TCTAATGCAAGCTCACATAGGGCCTAAATGTAAATTTTGTTAGAATGTGAGGTGAAACAGTGCAGAAATTGAATAACATGCCCAGTCAGTGAGCACAGCAGGACTGGAGTCTTGAAATGGGCTGCATTATGTTAATATTGAATTGTTCTTTTTGTATGAACAAGCAGCACAGTGTAATAATCGACAATGTGATGCATGCCGTGTCACTGGGGTCAATTTTCCTTGTGATCTTACATGAATTAACACTTGAGATTGAATGAAGTGCTGTTGAGAAAAAAAATACCAGTTTGCATGAAGCTTGGATTACGTCATGTTGAGCATAGCTGGAGGGTCGGTGGGTATGTCTGACTGGAACCTCAAGTCTTATCGAGCAATTCCTTAACTTTAAAGTGCTGCTCAGTCACTCCTGATGTTAAAATGTAGAAAAGAAGGAAAAGGCTACAAGTTAGAATCAGTGGACACTGTTCATATCATACAACATACACATATCGGACAATGTTTGCATTATGGGATAGAGGCTGCCTTCCTTTCCATTAGAGGAGGGTTAACTCAGGATTTGATTTTCTTTTTTATGATACTAAAGCTTAGGTATAATTTGTGCATAGTTTCCAAATGATTACTGAGTGTAACACTAGGAGTCGCTGTTGCTCCTCTAACCCGGCAGACAAATGCTCAGGACACCAGGTAAAAGTATTAAGATGAGTTTTAATTCTTATTCTTCTTATTAATATTGTTCTAAGCACCACAGCCACCTTACACAAGTAAATAAATAATCACAATAATAACATTTCTCTCCTCCAAACCTCCCAGCAAGCTCTGTCCTCTACCTCCCAACTCTGGCTCGCTTGCTGGGTTCCCAACAGTCCTTTATATTGTCCTTGACTTGGATGTGCTTCTGTCCTTCCGAGCACGTGACTGGCTGACACTTCTGGGTCTAATGAAGAACTGACATTTTCTTCAGCCTGGAAGTACTTTGGGACTTCTGTCCTCGTGACTTCCTTGAACTTACGGGCTATAAGTCCCCAGGTCCTTTGACATGGTGGTACTTGTGTGTGGCTGGGCAAGATTGTTTGTGGGGCTGACGTGCTGTAATGAATATATGAATTCAGCAAATGTTGCGATATAAAGTCTTTCTTTCTTTCTTTCTTTCTTTCTTTCTTTCTTTGATCTGTTACATTGTCTTTATCTTAGTGATTGCTCTTTCTTGCCATTTTTCAATTCTGAGTCCTATCAGTCACTAAGCTAAAAAGGAGCTACACGTTTAAGATCAGATGTCCTGCTTGTTTTCTATGAAGTTGTTTAATGCACCATAGACACCTTGATGTCCAACTTGATATTGTACTTTGAAATCGACAAATGACATCTGTGCCTGTCTCAGTGATCAGTGCTGCACGTTGATTCTCTTTAAATCCATAATATGTCATCCCCACCTCTTCGGCTGTCCTCTTATCATAGTTGATGCTGACAGTTTTGTAATGCCTGCTGGGGAAAAGCAACATATCTGTATGTAAAAATATTGTCACTATCTCTGAGTGACCTTACGTTCCACAGAAGTCTTTTACGGCAAGAAGGTTCTTACTTGTCCACGATGAAGTCATTAATATATATTTCTGTGCAAACTGCCACGTTTCTGCACAACACAGGCCACCAGGTCCACCAACCTTTGGAAACAATGGAGGTTAAACCCTGGGTAAGAACCCCATTAATCATTGCAATACAAAAGAAGCCAGTGTCCTGCACTGTTGATTTCTTTATTCCACTGCCCTGCTTACTTACCTAACGTTTCTACTTGAAATCATAGCCAGGGCTTTAGGTTTCTTTTTTTATATGTTGTCATTCCATATGAAATTCTTCATCCTTCTTGTGATTTCCCACCACAAAATGCAAAATGAGTCCAAACCTCCTGAAAATCCAGGTCCAATGTTCAAAATGATCGCTCCCTAAAAAGTTCAATAGGCTTTGGCTTATACAGGCACAACATAGGGTAAAACCCAGCAAAAAAACTAAAGCTTCATCGGTGGCATACTCAAAGCTCAGATATGGTGCTCTCTGGACATGGAATGAATACTCAATCTTTCAACACTTGAAACATTTTCATAAATAAATTAAATTGTAATTTTTCTTTCTTTCTTCTTTTTTCATAGTTAAAACCCTGCAACAAAACTCTACATTACTAACATTTTCTATATGAAATTTTCACAAAGCGGGATAGAAAACCCATGAAAAAAACTCTGGCTCTGTGAAAGCAATATTTATGATCAAAAACAAAATATCTTTAAACAAGGGCAAAAAAAGTAGACAAAACCTAAGGTTTGCCTAAGAGAAAATCCAAGAAATCACAAAGGAAATCCAACAATTTACAAAGTCGATCTACAGGACCTGAAATATTTAGGCAGAGGGTGGTCCTTCAGCTCAAAATCATGGTGCCCCTGTCCTCTGAAACTCTATAGTAAGAACATAAGAGATTTAACAAAGTGAGGAGACTATTCAGTCCATCAAGCTTGTTTGTTTTATCTAAGAGCTAAGCTGTCCCAATATCTTATCCACATACGACTTAAAGGTGGCAACATGTACGTTTCTTGGTAGTTTGTACAGATTCCCACTACTTCTGCATAAAGATGTGCTTCCTGGCTTCAGTCTTAAATACTGTTCCCCTAAATTCCCACTGGTGTCCTCACATACATGATCCACACTTAAGATGAAACAATGCTGCTACTTTATCAATGTCCTGTAGGTTTCTTGAACTCCTGGACTGGGTCCCCCAGCATTTTCCTCTGCATGAGACTAATCAGATTTAATCCTTTTAGTCTCTCACAGTACGACATGTCCTTAAGGCTTAGGATACACCTGGTCGCTCTCCTCTGCACAGCTTCACATTCTGTTATGTCTTTTTATTCGCACCAGGGTAAGCAGAACTGCACACAATACTCCAGATATGGTCTCAGTACTGCATTATGTAGTCAGAGCGTAACGTCCATTGATTTGTATTCAACAGTTTTTAGGATACAACCTAACCTTTTATTTGCCTTTTTAATTGTTTCTGCACGTTTCATAAACAGTGAAAATGCTGCATCAACATAATCCCCTAAATCCGTGTATTTGGAACTTACATTCGTTTTGTCCACTTATAGCACTGTGTATTTTTCTGTGTTGAATTGCATTGCCCAAATGTTCACTCAGTTCTGAAGCTTGTCCAAGTCTCCTTGAATTGTTTTCCCTGCCTCCTCAGCGTCTGCTGTTCCTCCAATTTTTAGTGTCATCTGAAATAGGGCACATAAGGGTACAATGCACATAAATAAACACATTAATACAATTAAGAACATAATGCATAATATACAACAAATAAACAAAACAAGGGGGCGGCCTGGTGGTGCAGTGGTAGCCCTGCTGCCTCGCAGTTAGGATATGTAGGTTAGGTGCATTGGTGATCCTAAATTGTCACTAGTGTGTACTTAGTGTGTGGGTGTGTGTGTGCCCTGTGGTGGGGTGGTGCCCTGCCTGGGGATTTGTTCCTGCCTTGTGCCCTGTGTTGGCTGGGATTGGCTCCAGCAGACCCCCGTGACCCTGTGTTAGGATATAATGGGTTGGATAATGACTGACTTACTGACTGACTAAACAAAACAATATTCAAAACACAAAGGTCAAAAATATAATTAATAACATGTAAGATATAACAAATCAAATAAAAATGAGCTTGGAACAAAATCCTACTAATTTATAACAGTCCGCATTTTGTATTTCATGTCAATTCAGTGGATTAGTGTCCTGGTCATTTATACGTATGTGTTTAGCCTAAGCGGGCAGTGCCCCTGACGCTGCAGCTATGGGACTGCATCTAGGCCTATATATGTTTGGGCAAAACTCTTCCCCTCATTTATTGGTCAGGAGTCCTGTCTTCAGTTCAAAAGTGTGTTCCTTTTGGAGTGTGTTTCCTTTCCTTTACATGCAATTCCCCGAAATATTTATTTAATAATATTTTAGCAAAAATGTGTGTGTTTTGCATGTTGTGAGCCTAGGTTTGAGTCACTTGATATGTGAATTACATGAAATGGTAATGTGAGATTTTTGTCATGGAGCCTTTGACATTATTTGCTGTGGTCCAGTGTTGGTCTCCATAGACGACCATTTTATCAGAAAGTCTGTCATCTCCATACTTTATGACAATATGAAATTGTAATTTTTTTTCTTGACCAAATAAATGTAGTAAGTAACATATAAAAATATTGTATTTTTTGTGGAGTATCCCATTAAGGTTTATTTTTGATTCAGCTTCATCTTTGGTATGCTCAAAGTTCAGCTAAGGTGCACTGTGGACCTGTAATGAATACTCAGTCTTTCAAAATTTGAAAAGTTTTCCTAAATAAATGAAATTCTAATTTTTCTTTCTTTCTTCTTTTTTCATAGGTAAGACACTTTCTCAGTTTTGTTGTGAAGCTAATGGATGATTCCAAGACCATACTGTGATTGATAAGTAATTCAAATGTTGGACTTGAAAAGAGCCTTAAAATAACTGAATGTTCAGTCCCATCTTTGTTTTTTTTTGAACAACCTTCCAGTTTTATTTCTACTTCTGTTTCTGATTTTCATTATGAGTCTTGACTACACTGAAGACATCTTATGCATGGGATCTTGGGATTTTTAGGCATCAGCATTTTGACTGATCCAAAGGATCATTTGTCTATCTTGTATCATGTCTAATAATTTGTACTTTGGGGATTCTTTTTTTTCCCTGATTTTTTTATTTTCACTTGCATGCCATTTGAGTGATCATTCTACATGTTTAGAGGTGTTCTGGGTCTGGGCGAGAGGTGCTACTTAGTCCTGATGGTTGGATACATTTGTGATTTTGATTTCATAAACTCTGAATTCCTGAGAGAGGATTAGTAAATGTAAGGCTGTTTTGGAAAGAAATTGTATAACTAATGGGAACAAGAAGTTAAATGAACTGCACTGGGTACTTTTTTCATTTTTTAAATTACATTTTTAGTTTTTGTCATTTTTTTCCTTCCTTTTTTCATTTGAACTTGATTGGAATAGATTAACTCGAAGTGCTGAAAATTGGTGGAAAAATTAAGCGATTGCTGTTTCTTTTATAGGAGTATTGTGTCATGATTATGCTTGTGGAAACTTTACTTTCTTACATTATTTTGATGAATGTTTACCATTATTATGTAACACCATCTTGTTTATTGTTTCAATTGATGCAGCATTATTTGGTAGCACATCAGCTTATGGCTACAGCCATTCTGTTATTGACAGTGACGACTGCTGTCAGCTATTTGATCGGGAGTTTTTACAATTGTGATGTTATTGTGTGGAGACTATTTAAGATGGTGGCATGCTGCGTTGAGCAATAAAGCTGTTGGATAAAAAATAGCAACTCAGATGCAGCTAGCAATTTCTGTTAGGGTACAAACATTGAACTAATAGTTACAGTTTTTCTTTTGCTTTCTGAATTGTTTGGCATCAATATTTCAGATTTGATTATGGATTTATTATTATTATTATTGTGTTTTTCACCTCCTGCCTCATTATTTCTCATATCCAGTTGTATGTCTCTTAAAACTTAATCTTCATTCCTTGGTCATTCATCTTTTTTGCCTGTCAATATCTCTCATGGTACTCTTGGATGAAATTTTGAAACAATTTCCTACCCTTCAGATAAAATTAACAGGACTTTTCACCTACTTATTGTGTGTTTAATTTGAAATATCCCATCGGCATACCAGGCAATCCATTTCCTAGCATGTGCACAGTTTTCCCACAAAATGCCGTCTTTCAAACATAAGGAGCCCATCACAAAACATGGGTCGGCTGTTCTTCTCCATCCACCCAACAGTGAGATGTTTCTCCTTCAGAGGTAAGCCTGTTTGAGACTATTGAAGAAGTGGCTCTGGGTACAGAATTCAGACTGCTGTAACAGGGGCAAACATGTCCTTATTTCTCACTGGCACAAGGCTGATGAATATAACATAGGTTAGGTAAAATAAAATGGGGAATATAGAAAATACAACATATTATTCTTCTTGTAATAAAAGAAATTGTGTTTCAAAACGTTCTGGATAATCATCATATTTTCACCATTTACCTATAATGTCTGCTTGGAGGCCATAGGCGACTTGTAGTAGAGATTACTGTATAAGCTCCAAAAGGATGCTTTAGCAGATTGGGAAGTGGCACAGGTAGGTCACACATAAGGTATCAGGTTAACAACATTCGTTTAATGGCCTGCTGGTCCTTTCAAGTAAAAGGAGATCCTGTTTTCCATTATGCACATTAACCTTCAAAGCTGTTTGTTTCTGTTAAAGCATTTGCACAGTATGCTCGGGGTGCTGTAAAACGTAAATGTGCTTGGTTGATTCCTCGTGCTACCTGCTACTGCCTGCCTCCCTCTTCTTTTCATGTTAGCCTAGCAGCATCAAGCAGAAGGCAGGGTCCAGTGCAGAAGTGGACACCAGTCTGTAATGGAAAATGTCAGATCAGACAATTGATGGATACATGGATGTACTGCAGGCAGAAGGCATCCATTTACAGTAAGAGGAAGTGTCAGTGTCTGCCGGCTGCGGGTCTCCTAAATGCCTGAATCGGCTTAGGTGACTTGTAACCCAAAAAAAAAAATAAAGAAACAAATATGGAATATGGATGTCAGTCAATAGAATAATGAATAATAGGCAACGTGACTTATTGTAAAAGCACATGGTGAAGAACATTGTAACTCTTTTATAAAGCTTATTTCAATATTTGAACAATTTTATCAAATGAATTCATTCATGTGCAGTACATTGGCTCCGTTACTCACTCTCTCTGTGATAATGGCGCTGCCCCCCCATCCCAGACACATATCAGGGAGATGGACTTGGAGCGTTAAGCTGACCAGTGGGAATCACTATGGGTGGGTGTGTGCCCAGGGTGGTCCTGTGATGGCACAGGGTCACTTCCTATGCTGTTGGGATGGAGTCAGGCTCCCCACACCTTTGTATTAGAATAAGTAGATTCATGCAATGGATGGACGTTCTGAGCAGAGTCGCAGCTTTTAAAATGATACTTTCTGCCTGCGTTAGTATATCTTGACAAGGACAGGAAGTCATTTGGAGATGCCTCGAAAAGAAATTAGGATGCAGTAACTTAAACTGTTTTTCAAATATCTTGAAATGGCCTGTCCTTTAAGATATCTCAAATGAATGTTTGGTATATGTCTTCAATAACCCTGGGGAGAAGGAGACAGGCATAGAAAATGGATGGATGAATGAATATTTTAAAATGAGTTCCTTCACATTGGAGATGTACTTCAAAATATCTCAAAATGGGCTTCAAGTTATCTGAAATTACTTTTTCTGATATTTTTAAATAACTGCCTGTCTGCTTTAAGATATCTGATTTCAAGTTTATACTTTAGCCGGCTGTCTTGCAGCTCCAGGGGCCTGGGATGGATTCCTTGATTCTTTTGCTTTCTGCGTGGAGCGTTTACGTTCTCCCAGGGTTTTTGTGACTATTCTACATTTCCTCGAGTTTCCTCCCACATATTGAAGATGAGCAGGTTCAAGTAATTAGGGCAGTAGATTGTTGTGGTGTGAATGTGGACTGGCATCCTGGCCAGGGTTGGTGTATTTTATTTTATGTATGAGTTTTTAAATGTCATGCTGTATTTCAATTGCATTTCCTCTCTAGTGTGCTCGTGACTCACTTGCTATAAGCGAGTTGAACTCATTGCTCTGGAGTTGTGGATTTTAATTCAGGGTTGCTAACTTTCTAAGTGGAGTTGGCTTGTTCTCTTAATTTACTACGATTTGTTCGCACTTCTCAAAGACATGCTATATATTGGAGTCATGTCCATTCATTGATCCGACAACGACACTGTCCATCCATTTCTTCATCTCTGCCACTCTCCCTCCTGTGTGTATGTTGGTGGGAGAGCAGCTCTATTCGGGTACGGCAGACACAGCAAAATTGCCTCTCAGGCACAGTAGGTTGCTGCAGGTAGAGATGACTTGTCAAGCTGTTCTCCGCTTGTTGATGGGTCCGTTGTTGTTCAAAGTGACAGTCTGTCTCCAAAGTCAATGACCCCCAGGGAGTGTCTCGAACTGCCTCTGTGGAATGGAGCAGGCCTTGAGAGAACGCTTCAAGTGGTCCTTCCAGCATTTCTTCAGGCCACCCGGATGTCGGGATCCTTCAGCGAGTTCACCATACTGGACTATCAGGGTGAATCCAAGACTCATCCGTGTGGATAACGTGCCCAGTCCTGCGGAAAATACTGCTGAGCAGCATGGCCTCAATGCTGGTTGATGGGCAATGTTCCAGAATTGTAGTGTATGGGATCCTGCATTTCGCAGTAGTGTGAGTGAGTGTGCCCAGCAGACTTCCTTCGTTTTCAGGGATGGCTTATTTTATCTCACTTTTGATATTTTGAATTTCATGATATACAGTATTTAAAGTGCTTTTCCTGTATAGTAAGCCTTATGATACACACTCTGAATAGCACTTTGCACATTAATTTTTCTTAATTTTCTCTCAGAAGGACTCACAGATTTGGAGATGTGAGCTTTAATTCTGGGCTGCCGACTTCCTAAGTCGAGTTGGCATGCTCTCCCAGTGGGGCTTGTTGATTCTCTCCATATCTTGTCATTTCTTCCTACTCCTCAAAGATAAGTTGTATGTTGGAGTGATATGAGTGAGTGTGCTTAACAGTGGACTTCCCGCTTGTTCAGGGATGGTTTATTTTATGGTACTTTTCAGTTTATAAATATCATTACCTTTGGAAAATACCTTAGGGTGAGCACATTCTGTAAATGACACTTTACAAAATTAAGATTGATTCAGGGAGTTGTTATAGCTATTGGTTTTAGTCCTGGGCTGCTAACTTTCTCTGTCGAGATTGCATGTTCTTCCTGTGTCTATTTGGTCTCCAGTTTTACTCACAAATCTCAAAGAGAAGTGGGTTAGTTTAATGGGCAACTGTTAGCTGAAATGGAGCAGTGGACTGGCGTCTTGTTGAGGGTTGATATATTTTATTTATGGCCAAATGTTGCTCAATTTCAACTTCACGTTCAATTTCATCATGACATATAATAATCATATTAATTTACTGGTCGATCTACATTTCTGCCTCACCTACAGCCATGAGCTGTGGATAGTGATCAAACTAACTAGATTGCGGATACAAGTAGCAGAAATAAGCTTCCTTCACAGCGTGTCTGGCTCAACTTAAGAGATAGGGTTAGGACATTTGGGAGGCACTCAAAGTAAAGTTGCTGCTCCCCTGCGTTGAAAGGATCCCATTGAGGTGGCTTGGACTTCTGATTAGGATCCCTTCCTGCAAGAGGGGTTTCAGGCACATCCAACCGGGAGGAGACATCAGGGCAGACAGACAACACACTGGAGAGATCATATCTCCCAGCTGACCTAGTAATGCCTCGGTATCCTCATGGAGGTACTGGAGGAGAAGGCAGAAAGTAATGGGGATGTTTGGGCATCTTTGCTTAGCCTGCTGTCCCCACAACCTGGACTAGATAAGCAGTAGAAAATGGACAAATGGGTAGCATTTTTAAAATGAAGTAAATGATGTGATTGGAACTGCAGAAAGTGAAGATGGTTTCATTCTAGTTAGGAGGAGCCATAGTCATGAAGTCATGGGCTGTAATCTATGGGAAGTTTGCACGTTCTTCCTATATTCTTGTTACTTTTCAATGGCTACTCCATTTCTATCCCATAATCAAACTGGTAAACTCTTAGAGCACAGCTCTGCACTGGCACTCTTGCCAGAGTTGGTCCCTGCCTTAAACTCGATGCTGCCAGAACAGACCATGCCCCTCTGTGTAAAAAATTGGTTCATAAAAGGAATGGAGGTCTGACTGAAAGCAGGGCAGATACATTCATCTGAAAAAATCTTTTTGGAATATATAAACTTGAGACCCCAGAGGTGACCTTAAAATACTACCCCCCTGAAAGCAGGGATATGACACCACCGCATAGTTAATTCACAGCTAATATTTCATTAAATTCCAAAAACCTAAATAATGAATACCAAATATGTGAATAATATTAAAATCCAGTGCCATTTAAGTCACCTTTTCTCTTCCTGACAGCCCCCAGCCGGTAAGACCTGTCCTAGCACAGCAGGCTTCACACCATGGCACAGGCCTTCTTATTGTTAAACATTTCCCTAATGTTGTTCATTGGTGATTTGCAAGTAAAAAATTCATTTTATGTTCAGTAGGTCATTTTGTGATCAAATTACAAAGTAATCTGACTGACTGCCATTGTGTCACTTTCAATACATAGTATGTATTAAATGATGCAGAATTAAAGATGTGCCAACAGCACGCAGGGCTATGCTGGACTACAGTATGACAAGGAATACAGAATTAATATTACTTCCATGTTTATTTTGTACAACACCATAAAAGTACTCAACCCCAATTCCTTTGGGTTTTCTGGTTTTGAGCTGAGTGCCAGCACACTTCATTTTGTCGTGTCATCTGGGCCTGTTCTGCAGGTGAAACACTTGCAAGGTGTGTAGCTACAGTCGTTGATTTGCCAGTTCGCTCTCATCTTTTTTTTATGGAATGGTTGTTCCATTTGAAAGCAGCCATATCTATGCTGTCCTCTGTTGCAAACCTCTCAGTCTCCATATTGACAGCAGCTGAACTCAATGCCTGTTGATTTCATACAAGTTCATCCTCTGTGGGCAGGAAAGGAGCAACGAGAGACGGGGTGACTTAGGATAAGAGACAAGAACGGATTTCTATTCAATTTACTTTTATTAAGCACACTTCCACTTCTGAGCCCAGTATGCTGTAGAAATACAAATTAAGTATAAAAAAAATGAAGTGCCACATAAACAGAAAACATAAAGTTGAACATAAATAAAGCAACATCAGGCAATGTATATTGTTTGTATTCTGCCAAAGGCTTCATGAAGAGATCTGAAGCAGTCATCACCCTTAAGCCTTCCTAAATAATAAACAGCTCCCAGATTCAAACACTTGCACAGCCTTCTTATTATGTATGATAAGGAATGGATGTAGCGCTGTACTCATTTCAAAGTAGATCTTCATCTTGCTTTGAAAAGGAAAGCCAGCTTGAATGTCAGTTAAGATTATTCATTTAAGGAGTGTTTGTCCAGGTTGTTGTTTTTTATTTTACCTTTGTTTCCCACGAGATACTGCTCCACTTACCTTAAAATGGCACAGTAACTTCAGAAAATACAATTACTTAGACTTGTTGTTCCCCTTTGTCCACTTTCCTTTTTTGTGTGGTGGGTGCAGCAATACCCGATCAGCGCATGCACCCAACCAGCTAGCTGGTAGAAGACAGAATGCAGACATGTGGCTTCAGCGGTCTCAGTGTTATATAAGATTTCTTCAGTCAAGTACAATGCGTAATGATCTATCCATCCCTTTATCTTTGAACCTACTTAATCGAGTGCAGGGCAACTACTGTCAGAGGAAGTCATGCAGTACTGGGAGCAAAGGAGGGACATGCTCCAGCTCAGGGGTTCCCAAAGTCAATCCTGGGGACCCACTGTGGCTTCAGGTTTTTGTTCCAACCAGATTCATAATCAGTGGCAACTGATAACACTGATCTCAATTAATTAGCTGGTATTTTTTTTCCACTTATCTTATTCTACATTAAGAAAGCACAAGGGCATGATTTTAGATTTATAAGACACTAGCTGAAATTCCTGGCATTGCCCGGGAGGAAAATAAAGTGTTTTTTTTTTAAATTGTTTGAGACAAGTATAATTAAAAAAAAACACAACTTTAAAAATAAAAATAAATTAACAAACAATGAAGACTCACTAATGTGCTTGTCATAGATAGATAGATAGATACTTTATTAATCCCAAGGGGAAATTGGGGTCTTGTGTGTGTGTTATCATCCAGTTGACGCTCAGAACCGGCCAACTCTATTAAACTTCAAAAGCAACAGGGGCGCAGTGGCGCTCAAACATAAAGAATGCTGGCAGTCACCTCCAGTTCGCCCTCTGGTGGTCAACTGGATGGTAACATGCATACAAGACCGTAAAATCACCCCCACCCTACCCAAAAGGGGGTGAGTTAGGGTTGATTTCACCCTACAGTATTTTTAGTCGACCAGTGAGAAACATGTGTACCAAGTTTCATGAAAATCGCTCCAGCCGTTCAAAAGTGATGCTGGAAAATACATACACACACACATACATTGACTTTTATATATATAGATTTAGAAATATTCCTACTTTTGCTGTAGATTTAAATGCCTAACCCACTTTTGTTGCTTTCATTATATTTTACCCATCCTCTGTGCAGTTTGCTACATTCATTGTATATTAATAATGACAATTAAAAACGAGCAGAGCAGACACCCAGGCAAACGACTCTGAATCATTAAAGGCTGCAAATACTGTAGCATCAGACCCACTAATTAGAAAACAATGGATTAATTAAATAATTAGAACACCCAGAAAAATAGAATGAACATCAATGCTTAGTGCATTTTAATATATATATATATATATATTTTTTTTTTTTTTTAGAAACCTAGTTTTCTAATTTCTATATTCCCAAAACACAGAGCTTTGGAAATAACAGTTCACTTAATTAGCCCAGGAGTCCAATTAAAAACAGAAGCTGGTTGGAACATAAACCTGCAGCCACCGTGGGTCCCCAGGACCGACATTGAGAACCCCTGCTCTAATTGGTCCTTTCCAGGACATTTTCACATGCCCACCCCTTATTCACTCAGTTTAGAGTGCCAGTCTGCATGAGTTGCGTGTTTTCTGGATTGGGGTGGAAAAGCATAATCAGCAGAAGTAAAAAAGGAAAAAAGGATGTGCAGGTATGGGCAAAACTAAGAAATGCCATTCAGATGTGGGGAGCAGCACCAGCCATTAACCTAACCGTCCTGAAACTGAACAAATAAAGTACTATCTATCTATCTATCTATCTATCTATCTATCTATCTATCTATCTATCTATCTATCTATCTATCTATCTATCT
>JANRMT010062803.1:9265466-9303212 GCA_026402145.1 Polypterus bichir lapradei | reverse complement strand
ATCTATCTATCTATCTATCTATCTATCTATCTATCTATCTATCTATCCCCAAGGGGAAATTTGGCTTTTCACAGAAGCTCAATCAATCAATAAATAAATAACTAATATTATATTATATTATGACAAACAACAAAAGCAACTCAAATATACACCAGTATGACTGAAGAGGAAGAAAAGTAAAAAGAAAGAAACTTCTGATTTGGCAGTCCCTGTCCCAGTAAGGCATTATTCATTTGTATTACTGTTGGTATAAAGGAGCCCAAGTAGTCTCCACAGCATCCCTAGTGGTGCCCACAAAACCCAACAAGGCTGTAGTTCCCATGAGGACCTGTGGGAATCCGTGGCGTTGCCACAACTCAGGGGGGCTGCCATCTAACGATCCGGGGGAGACAATGCCCTGTGCATGCTCTCTCCCTCAGTCTTTCCTTTCTGAGGGCGTCCTGGCCATCCCTCACACAGTGAATTCAGTGGCTCCTTAACCTCTGGAGACCACCGTTACTGGGACCACCTTTTCTTTGCCTTTCACACATCAGTTTGGTCCACATGGAAGCACTTATTGTGCTAACTCATGCCAGACACCAGAAGTGTAACTTTGAAAGACTGACTTGTTTTTCCTTTTCTAGAGCTCAGTGGGAAGAATAAGCCATAACAATATATAGATTTAATGAAATTCTTTAACCGTGGAAGTGCCTTGAATATTATGGAGGCAGTGATTAATTTTCCTGCCTCATGGATCCAGTGTTCTGTTTTCAAACTCCCCAACTGTTTTTTGTCTATGTGGAGTTTTCATGTTTACATCCTCATAATATATGGTATTTAGCATTGGTAATTAGCAACTCTAAACTGGTCCCTCTGTGGCACCCGGTTCAAGAATATTTCATTCCAGCTTTGCACCCAGTGTTGGTAGAATGACCCCCGCAAAGACCTTAAATTCAATTTTAATAAATTTGAGAATGCAATATTATAATATCATGGTAAAAACATTTCCATTATCCAAAGCATTGTCTTATTAACCCATAAAATTGTACTATTTCTTAAAAGGAGCTCCTCCATTATTACAACTGTACTTTATGCCATATGATATTTCCTATGACTACCAAAAGATCAATAGTTTGCAATTAGACAAGTGTTACATGAAATCAATAGCCTTCTTAATGAAATGTGACTTTAACAGTTCTATATTTCTGTTGTGCACCTCCATGTTAAACAGATAGTGTTCAGCCATCTTTTCCTCAAGTTATGACAGTCGCTCAGGGTGCTGCAGCTGAATTGAAGATAAATACTCTTTGTCAGAAAGGGGATCTTTTTTTTTCTTATATCTTGTGCCTGGTGCTGCTGTGCAAGGCTCTGGCTTCCCATGACCCTGAATTGCATTAAGAAGATTTGAGAATGTTAGGTTATCTTCACTGTGCAATTTTTATGCGTTGAAAATATGAAAAGTACAATTTTGGCTACTATTAGAAGAAACAGCATGTCCTTGTGACATGCTGAAATCATCTGTTTAATGATATGGACTTGAATTAAATTCAGTTTCTTTATTTTCTAAGAGCCTGTTTATTTAATTTTTTTTATGAAAGAATAAAGATATATTTTAAAATGTTTATACAGGTGGAAAAGTTAATGTCTAATAGTATCTAATTTTAATGGCAAAGAAGCTGTGTAACCATTTGTTTATTTGGCACATTTATGACCCTATTGGATCAGATAAGACCTTTTGTTAAGTGCTTTGGAGTCATCTGTGGTGGGCAGAGGGAGAGTTGACCAGAGTGGGCCAGGTATGCAGGTGCATTTTACATTCTATGAGGCCCTACAAACAGGAGGAAAGGCTGGAGTGGAGGGGCTATGTAGAATTGATGACTGTGGAAGAGAACCAGGTTTGAGAAGGTAGTTTATGACCTAATAATCGTTGTATTCTTTCTTTCTTTCTTTCTTTCTTTCTTTCTTTCTTTCTTTCTTTCTAAACCCGTTGTCCCTGAGCTGTTTCATGAGTGAATTCTACACCCCCTCACACTGGTCCAGGAAGTGTGTCAGGGTCTGCTGAGCCATAATAAGTGGAGGCTTGCATGCTGCACACTCTCAATCTAACACTTTCTGTCCTGAGGAGACCATTTCTGTCTCTCATCTGACATTTTCAGGAAGGTCATGCTGCCAGTTTCTGCCTCCCCATTCAAAGGCATTGCAGGAGCAAAGACCAGAAACCAATCAACATAATAAGACAGAGAGCCACCTGGTAGCTTATTATCTGGATGTTCTATTTTACAAACACTCCTTGTACTCTGCTATTTCAAGTATATTATCTATAATGCATGAATAAATGAGTAACTTTCCTTCTTTCCTGTTCTGATGGTCTCTGTTATTGCCTGGGGTTATAGAATATAAAGGAAAGGGTGTATTACTACAGTAGGAGTCAACACTGACAGTATGGTAAGAGTATGGGATCTTGGGACGCTCAATTATGTTCTGTGTAATTGTCGTGATTGTGGAGTTCCAAAGCATACAAGTACCCAAAAGCACTAGAGGGGTAAAACCATTGAAACCTGGCTATTAATAGGTCAAATACAGGATCTTTAATAATAAATAAAAATAAAAGATTTATTCTTCACAAAACAGTGTACGATAGCAATGAAGCTCAATGGAGTACAAAGGCAAAGTGGACTTGCCCACAAGTCCCAATACCATAAATCAAAAACAGAAAAATTTAGAAATCCAATAATTTGCAAAAAGTACAAAGTGTAGCAAAAACACAGAAACTCACCACAAACTCCCTAGTACATTCAAAGTGAACCGCCAGGAAGTATGGGAGGAACTCTGGATTTTTAGTGTTAAAGGGCATTTTATGGTGGTGACTGGCAGGTGGCACAACCCACAAACACATGGAACATAACCCAGGCAGCTTACATACATAGACACAATCAAAAGCAAAGAATAATGCAAATAATTAACTAAAGTAACATAAACATAAAGAAAAGAATCAGAAATGAACAAAACAGACTTAAAACATGAACCCTGGCTGAAACACAACAGTAATAAAGAGTATTAATAGGAAAGTAGGGTCACCGTAGGGCCCTACCACAACAAATCAAGGTAGAGTGTGCTTGGGAGTTGCAACATAACCTGACTCATGGGTAAAGCAAGGACTCATATTGGAAGGAGTGCCATACAATCTCAGGGTGCACTCTTTAGTAAACCCACTCTCAATTACAACAATTACAGCTCGTCTTTATGACGTTAGTAGAAACCAGAGTACCTGGAGATAAAGGGCACAGACATTGAGGAGAACATGCAAGCTACAGGGTATGATGTAAGGCTTTAGACCCAGGATAATAGAGCTGGGCAGTAGCAGTGTTAACCACAAAACTAGCACAGTTCAATTCACTTTATTCTATACTAGCTGTCCCCTGCGGCTCCGCCCACATAGTGGTGAAACAGGACAGTGAGGAGGGCCCTGCCCGGCTCCCTACTCCTGACATCACGCTTCCTCCTCCCCTTGGCCCACAGCCTCTGTCTCGGATTAGCGTGAATATATTCATCCTGCAAGCGAACTATTATTGTTAGTGCAATGAGAGAAGTTGAAAAATCAACTGGAATGTTCAAACAAATTACAGAAAAAACCCAATCTAAATCCATAAAGTAGTTCTCTCATTCGCTAGCTGCTGATACGTGAGTGAGGAGGGCCCCGCGCCTCTCCCCTCAGCCCGCAGCATGTCTGTTGGATTTGTGTAAATACATTGGTACTGCAAGCGAACTATGAAACGTAGCACGATGAGAGAAGTCGCAAAATCATCCGGAATGTTCAAACAAATTGTAAAAAAAAAAAGATCCATTAAGTAGTTCTCTCGTGAAAAGCAGACAGACATACATACAGACATACAGACGTTGGATTTTATATACAGTAAATATTGATAGAACGCTTTTCCCAAAATGCTATGCACATTTGCACTGATTTACAAATATAAACCATCTATTCATTCATCTCTGTTCTAACCCACTTATTTGTTTAATTTTCTTTTTAATGCGACAAGCAGCCATGAATGGAATCCCAGGGCAAACACATTCAACTTATAGCCAGTTTGGAGTTTTTATTTAACCTTACCTGCATGTCTTTAGAATATGACAAACGTGAAATGCAAGGAGGAAAACCAATGATGACTAGAGGGGAATGTGCAAACCCTGCATAGACAAATTTACAGGGCAGGATTTGAACCCACAACTTTAGAGGCAGGGAGCAGCAGCACTTACCATCACACCACCATTCCACAGTAAGCATAAAAGAAACATGCATGCTGTGTATTCTGAGGCAATTCAGGGCCACAGTAGGCCAGAGCCTGTCCCAGAAGTTGGGAAACAGCCCAGGTGTGACACCAGTCCATCACAGAATTAACAGAAAATACAAAACCATGAAAGATTCACGTGGATCAAGAAATAAATAAACGCATCAGTCTGTCTTTTGGATTTAGGGTCACAGGGCTAGGACCTCTACTGGCAACCTCAAGAGCAAAGCTGAAACCAAAACAGTTACGTACTGTATAAGTATGGGAGTGTATTTATTTATATACAGTGATAAATTAAAAAAAACTATATTGTGATACTGCAGGTATGCTATAATACTTTAGGGATTTTGGGGTAGCCCATCTTGAACACACATCTTCAATACACATTTTGTTAAAGTTTTGGTTCAGCCACTAATACTGTAGCATCCAAATGAAACAGGAAATTTGGCTTTCTGATCAGATATTGAGTGGCATGAATAATAAATCCCTATAACTATAGCATTAATTCACAATTCTCCAAGAATGTATTTTACTGTGACCAGTGTTAATAAGAGGATAGCTCAATGAAACCTGCTTAATATACAGCCCTTCTTGCTTGGCTCACAATAGCCAAGAAGGCAGCTATTAACATTTTAAAGATCTGAGCTTGAAATGAAGTGCCTACCCTGCGTTTTTTTTTTTAAATTAACTGGATAGATCATGATCAGGAGTATTTTAAAAACCAACATGCCACGAACATGTATTTAATTTCTTAACCTCGCCTTTGAATCTTCCTTGATATACAGAACAGAATATTTAAAAATCAAGTTCAAGTTTATTGTCATGTGTACACAATACAATGAAAGTCTTACTTGCATGTCTACTCAGAATAATGACCATAATTCAATAGATCTTAAAAGTAACCAAAAATGATTTTTTTTTTATATATACTAGGGGGCTTTGCCCCTGCTTGCCCCCCCCCACCCCCCCGTTGTGAAGAGGGGGGCTGAATGCACCCAAAAGAGACATGGCTGCTCCTCCGTTGCCCCTCCTTCGTAGCTCCTCTTAAACGGTGATACAATGGGAAACAAATGCAGTGTTCTTTTACCCTACTCTTTGCTCAATCAGCTGCTGGTTTGCTGCTGCTGCCGTGCCACATGGTCAGCACTTCGCTCGCCTACACCTTCCCCTAAGCCAGGACTATGCACCGTTGTGAAGAAGGGGGCTGTACCCACCCCAAGGAGACACGGCCGCTCCTCTGAAACCCCTCTTAAATGGTGATACAATGGGAAGCAAATAACAGTTGTTTTTTTTACCTCCTCTTTGCTCGATCAGCTGCTGGTTTGCTGCTGCTGCCATGCCGCGTGATCCGCATTTCGTACGGCGCTTCGAACGAAGCCTGTACAGCACCTTTCTTTTCTCTCACTGCCTTGTCTCACTTGTCCCCCAGGGATCTTCAAACACTATGCGATCTCTTTTCGCTGTTCTATTATTTCACCGAGTAATATTTTCCATTTGTTTGTGCTAAATCTTTACTCTCATTTTTTTGAGACTTTTGAATTTTCCTACTTCCATTATCTCTAACCTGCTCTGCATGTGTATCATGGGGCTTGCTTCCAAAGGTTGTAAGTATGACGTGACTTGTCCGTCTTGTGGGACGTGAAAGTGTCTCTCTGTCTCTCTTCAAAAGATCACGTCTCATCGCAAGATTTTTTTTTTAATAATAGGGAGATTTTTTTTACTCTGTGAAGAACAGAGATAACAAAATTTCTAATTGGATTGGCACCTATAATGACCAACATCAAACAATATAACAATATCAAAAACATCAATGGTAAAACGTCACGTTGCTCTAAATGCATAATCCTTATGTCAAGTCATCCAGTTGTATGCTCACATCTTCCTAAACGCATATATTTTTACTACAATATTGTTAAATAAGCCAACTCCAGAAAATGCTGTTGTGAATGCCTCATTAGATTTGTATTCATAGTTGTGAACCACAACTAGAGTACCTCATTATTTTTAAGCAGGGGTGAATTGAACTTTTTCTTCTTATCTGAGGCATATCCTCTTCCTGATATGTTTTCACTTACTTTTCTTTAGCTATGAAACATTAGTTTTACATGTCTCTTTATGCTCGCTTTTTTTAATACCATGTGAAGCACCATGTTAGCCAATGAATAAGCGGGTACATTCTAATAAATGAATGAGGTGGGGAGGCAGATCTTCAATTCACATGTTCATTTGTGGCCATTTTTCTTTACAAGAGTATTTTCCAAAAGTTTTTATTTAACAATTTTATAGTAAAATTACAATACATATATTTGGTACACTTTGATATTACAAATGGATGACTTGATCTGTGGATTATGGGACACGATTAATGCAAGCTTTTTTTTTTGTGGACTTTTTTATTTTGTTTGCTTTTTGCCAAAGACCCGTATTATATCAGAAAATTGTTACTGCATCGCCATTCTGAATGAAAACATGAAATTAAAATTTTTTCTTGACCATCACTACAAACTACAAGGGGTAAGTAGCATATGAAAAAATAGGAACGAAGTTACTGGAACTATCCTATAACATTTCAGTAGTTATTTACCGCTCTAATGCTAATCTTTCTGATTATAAAATAGGTCATTACGTTAGCAATTGACGAGATGAATTCTTAATTAATTGGAGAATTATGGTATTTGTGATCACCTCTAGAGTGCCTCTTTCTCTTGCACGATTTGGCTCAAAAACTAATCAGCTCATCATCATCTCATAACAGGCGTAAGTTTCGAGTTTGATATTTTTCCTCAAGAAACTGTGCACAGGCACACACACACACAGACAGACAGACACACACCCATCCTCAAGATATCGGTGTTTTCGTTATCAGGGGACTCTAAAACGTCGAGATCTGTAGAAAAGCGGAGATCGAAATTTTTGACGAACCTACAGCTTTCGCTTCTCCCCCATAGATGATAGGTTATGGAGTATTTCTTTAATGGTAGTCATCTCTTAGGCCATCCGAGTTTGCTGTATGTAGGCTGTTAAGATTTGGGTCATTTAATGGTTAACACTACTCACCACATAGCTGCTCAAGACTGCATCTGCACATCTTCACATGTCCATTTGTGTGTTTCTCCATGCACTCCCAAAGTCTCGCATATTAGGTTAATTGATAACTTTAAAATAGTGCCGATATGTGAGTGTCTGGCAATGGACTGACATCCCATCTAGGATTGATTCCTATGATGTTGCTGAGATAGGCTCCAGGTCCCGCTATTTTAAGTAATTCAGTAAATGGAATTTGTTTTTGTTGTTTTAGTCTTTATGGCTTATTTTGTGACTCCAGTAAAATAAATAAATTAAAACATGTCTTTCTGCTTTTGTTGACAGATATATCCTTAGATAGTATATAAAGCTGGCAGTGGCTATTGACTTTTATGACCTGTTTTTTCAGTCTTTAACTACTTCAGAGTTAATAGGCTTGTAATCCAAAGGCATGGCTGCAGGTAGATTAGAGACTATAAAGTGAATTTATAGCATGAGTGTGCCCTGTCATAAACTGGGTTTTTTTCAAGCCGGATTCCTAGCTTATAACCATGGCTAGCATAATAGACGCTGATGCCTCATGATCCTGGGCATCTCAAAGGTAGTTTAGGAAATGGATGGTTTATTTTTCTGCAAAGAGTAACAAAAGGTCCTTGAAGTAGAATATACGGTATATACCTGATTTGGTGGCTGTGGCAATAGGGTACAGTGTGGAGGAGTACTAGTTTAGGATCTTCCTCTGTAAAAAGTAGAAGTTGAACAGAAGTAATATGAAAGGCTGGGGAAGACCATTTATTAGAGTACTGCCAGGTGGAAAGGCAATCCCAGCAGCAGAAGCTTTTGTATTTTAACACACAAGAACCTCTTGTCCCCAGTTCCCAGATGACTGCTCTCTTTTATTACACTACAAGGAGCCTGTCCTCTTACCTTGGAGACAATCAGACTGATGCCATAGCCATGAAAACACACAGTGGCACAGTGGTAGTGCTGCTGCCTTGCAGTAAAGAGACCTGGGTTCGCTTCCCGGGTCCTCCCTGCGTGTTCTCCCTGTGTCTGTGTGGGTTTCCTCCAGGTGCTCCGGTTTCCTCCCACAGTCCAAACACTTGCAGGTTAGGTGCATTGGTGATCCTAAATTGTCCCTAGTGTGTGTTTGGTGTGTGAGTGTGTGCGCCCTGCCCGCGATTTGTTCCTGCCTTGCACCCTATGCTGGCTGAGACTGGCTCCAGCAGACCCCCGTGACCCTGTAGTTAGGATATAGCGGGTTGGATGATGGATGGATACAAATGACAAAAGAGACCAGCAGTTCTCCATTTAGCTTGTTACTATTTACACCTGTGTGTATTTATCATGAACTATTGAGTTTCATAAAATACATGGAAGGAAAGTGAAGAGAAAAAAGTGAAGGACTGAGAATTACTCATCTATTTTAGCCTCCAAATCATTTGGATGATATCCTTAGAAAGGGGTAGAAAATCTAGGATATAAGAATGACCTGACATAGAGTTAAAGCACTAACAAGCCATGAGATAAAATTATTGGCAAGAATTGCTTTGTAATTAAGCAACCGGGCTAGAACAAAAACCTGCAGCCACTGCAGCCCTCCAGGACTGTATGAGGACCCCTGATCTATATAAATCAAATGTTTCTGTGTTCACATATGTTAAAAAAGAAAAACAAAACATTGAATGGGTTGTACTTACTTATTCACAGTCCTGAACGCTCCGTTTCTTTTTTCTTCAGCCATTTCTTTGGTGAATTTACTGATATGTTCATTGGTCATTGTCATGTTGTGAAGTCCACTTTTAGTTGAGCTTTGATCTTGTCATAGATGGAGTCATATTATCCTCAAGCTCCCCCTGGTACAGTGAAGAGTTCATAATGGACTCTATGATGTTGTATAAGGCTGGTATTTTAAATGGAAGACTTGTGGCATTAGATGTGCAAAAAGGAAAGAAGATGGTTGATTCCATTCTAACAAAATAACTAAAAAGGTTAGAAACACAATGTTTTGGCAGTTAAGAGTGATAACATTTCTAAAGTCAGAACATCAAATTTCTAACTTTCTTTTTATTTTGTAGCATAAAATGAATCTTACAAGTTATTACCAAGTATTTAAACATTACAGTTCGGTGGTGTAAAGTAGTAATATTTGTTGCACTGTCTGCTATACAGAGCACAGTGAAATTCTTAATTACACTGTCAATCAAAGTGCACCATGATGCCATGGTAAGCTTCATTTTATGAAACAGAAGACACAAGTCAGCGTATCTGATGTTCAGTTATGCTCACATTTCATGACAGTAGAATTAGTGGGACTCAGAAGTAGAGACTAATGTGATGACAAAGAATTAATGAATGTGGCATTATGAATATTCTACTGATTTGGGTCATCTGGTCAGTCAGTCTACTGCTCTTCGGTTGGCAGCTCACAGGCAGTGCCCTATCCTGGCTTTCAGTATTCCAACACACCCTCACACCCCCGGTTAGGCCCAATTTAGGCAAAAGTAGAGACATATCCTTGGGGAATGAATCCCAGCTCCTCAAAACACTCGCGACCTTAAGTTTGAGTAACTCACTAAAGAGGACAACCCAATTGGCTGGTAAGCAGGAAATCGTATAACTCACTAGATGGTTATGCACTCCTAAAAAAATATTATTATATTATTATTCTTAATTTAATGAACTGTAGATTTTACAGATTATGAAAGAAATGTGACAAACTAAACAACCCAAACCTGCCTGTTCACACAAGAGGTGGGCAGACAGATAGAAAATGTGGGAACGTTTATTTGAATGTTTTGTATATTTATTTAACTTCTATTACTTCAGTAATAAATTTGATCCTCCCAGGCTGTTTACTTTACAAGCAACTCTAAATCTGACTATGGCAATTAATGGTGGTGCTAGAGGAGAATGCTCGAACCGCTGATAAGCAAAAAATATAGGATTTAGTGTTTGAATTTCACAATTATATCGATCCCCCTTGGATAATTAAAATAGCATGTCTTTGCTTTAGACTTTTGTGATGGCCTGCAAGTGACACTTAACTTTCAAGTTGGAAGAAGACAGATATTAAAGCATTACTTAAATCACGGAGAAATGCTGGCAGTTAATTTATCAGTGTGCTGTATACTTAGATTAAAAGCTTTGTTTTGCACATCCTGGCCAAGTAAATCAGCTCCACATAATTGGAGACGTGGTGGGGGGTCGTGGTGGGATAAGAATGTAATAATGTGACCAATTATGTTCATTAATATTGTTACCCAGTTGTTCATTTTCAACATAAATAAACAAAAAATAACTTTAAATATCTCTCTCTCTCTATGTATATATATATATATATATACTGTATAGAGAGAGATACGTTATACTAGTAACACTAGTAACACTCAGAGCTACAGTCCTTGAAGAAGCACCTACTACAAAACACCGCACTCCAGATCACTCCACCAAATTTGACACAATGTCCCTTATGACCAGCCAATGTTACTGCAGCTCTTTACCTAACAGACATGCCACATGCTTGCACCACCATTCTTTGCCTGGCATCCATGTCACATGGCTGGGCTTATGCTCACCATGAGAAGGACCAGAATCCCGATAACATGGAGAAGGAAGCCCACACCTCAATTTTTTTGGTGGATTGTGACTTTCTGTTGTGTGCTTAATGACTGACTTGCATAGTTGGCCGGTGCAAAAAGCTTCACTGCTGTGGGCAGACGCTGTTCTTTTCCTGTCCAGAATGGCACTTGGCCGCTTAGTGTGTGAAGGACATGGGAGAGGTGGCATTCGCCTCTAGTTCTTAGGTCATGTTGCATATATCACATTATAAGCTCTCGGTTAAGACCAAGATCAAGGTGCAAGGCCCAGTGAGTTTTTGCGTGATAGACCGACAAACCTTAGCATTTTATATACATGATGCTCAAAAAATTGAAAGGACCACTTTTTAATCCGAGTATAGCATCAAGTCAGTGAAACTTCTGGGCTATTGATCTGGTCAGTTAAGTAGCAGAGGGCGTTGTTAATCAGTTTCAGCTCCTTTGGTGTTAATGAAATGAACAACAGGTACACTAGAGGGGCAACAATGGGACGACCCCCAAAACAGGAATGGTTTAACAGGTGGAGGCCACAGACATTTTTCCCTCCTCATCTTTTCTGACTGTTTTTTCACTAGTTTTGCATTTGGCTACGGTGAGTGTCACTACTGGTAGCATGAGGTGTTACCTGCACCCTACAGAGGTTGCACAGGTAGTCCAACTTCTCCAGGATGGCAGGAACATCAATACGTGCCATTGCCAGAAGGTTTTCTGTGTCTTCCAGCACAGTCTCAAGGGCATGGAGGAGATTCCAGGAGACAGGCAGTGACTCTAGGAGAGCTATACAGGGATTTAGAAGGTCCTTAACCCATCAGCAGGACCGGTATCTGCTCCTTTGGGCAAGAAGGAACAGGATGAGCACTGACAGAGCCCTACAAAATGACCTCCAGCAGGCAGGCCACTGGTGTGAATGTCTCTGACCAAACAATCAGAAACAGACTTCATGAGGGTGGCCCGAGGGCCTAACATCCTCTGGTGGGCCCTGTGCTCACTGCCCAGCACCGTGGAGCTCAATTGGCATTTGCCATAGAATACCAGAATTGGCAGTTCCACCACTGATGCCCTGTGCTTTTCACAGATGAGAGCAGGTTCATCCTGAGCACATGTGACAGACGTGAAAGGGTCTGGAGAGGCCATTGAGAACGTTATGCTGCCTTTAACATCGTCCAGCATGACTGATTTGGTGGTGGGTCAGTGATGGTCTGGGGAGGCATATCTATGGAGGGACACACAGACCTCTACAGGCTAGACAACAGCACCTTAACTGCCATTAGGTATCGGGATGAAATCCTTGGACCCATTGTCAGACCCAATGCTGGTGCAGTGACTACTGAGTTCCTCCTGGTGCACAACAATGCGTTTCCTGGAGGATGAAGGAATTGATACCATTGACTGGCCCCCACACTTGCCTGACCAAAATCCAATAGAATACCTATGGGACATTATGTTGTGGTCCATCTGACGCCGCCAGGTTGCACCTCAGACTGTCCAGGAGCTCAGTGATGCCCTGGTCCAGATCTGGGTGGAGATCCCCCAGGACATCTGTTGTCTCATTAGGACCATGCCCTCCAACATTGTCAGGCATGCATACAAGCACAAGCCAGGGGGCATACGAACTACTGAGTACGATTTTGAGTTGCTGCAGTTAAATTTCGTCAAAATGGACTAGCCTGCCACATCATTTTTTCACTTTGATTTTCGGGGTGTCTTTGTAATTTCAGCCCCTGTGTAGGCTGATAATTTTCATTTCCATCTAATGATGTGGCATCCTTTAATTCCTAACACATTACCCAGTCCATATCAGTATAGATATCCAGCAGGATTTTTCCCATTGAGATCTGAAGTGTTTTCAAAGTGTTCCTTTAAATTTTTTGAACAGTTTATATAGGTAACATTATCTTTAATCTTTTGTCTTCTCTAAGTGAAGAATCAACGAATATGTTCTTTATATAGGGCTGCCATTCAGACTTATGATGTACAGTAAGTCACAATGTGATAGAAAACCAAGGGATATAATTCTAGAGCAGTCACATGTACTACATATGGGATGCTGTGGCATGGCATCACTTTAAAGTTGACATTCTGCCTTAAGGTCGTGACTTTCATGTGAACTCAATTTGAATATGGTGGGGTGCACCACAAATTGAGTAAGATGGCCACTGGATTAAAAATAGAATGCCAGGTAGACACAAGACATGCATATTGTGAAATTTTAACCCAGAGCAGTCATCCTGAAGACATATCTTTAAATTGTGTGTGGTCAGTGAGAAAAGAAGAACTGACAAATTCCACCTAGAATTGTCCAAAGTCAGACACAAGATCAGGTCTCTGGTGTTGTGTTCTCTAATCAGCCCAAAACAGTAACCCTAATCCAGAATTGGCGACTAGAGTCGATCAAGTCAATCAGTCGCTGCGACTGTTCTGTATGCCTTGAAGGTCTGTTCTCTCATGAGGTGGCTCTGATTTTTTTTCTCTTTTTGTACCATGCTTCATGCTCACAAGGACCCTCATGTTTTAATCCACTGGCTATCATCATTAACAACATGCTGGAGAGAAGTGACACAATTTCTAACATATCCAACCACTTCTTCCACACTTTTCCAAGCTGTACTCCACTTTTCTTTTATCTCCAATGATGTTCCTGTTATCATTTTATTTGCCTTTTACGCTGTCATTATCAATCCCTTCATTTTTTTTTCTTCATATCCAGGCCTGTAACAAGAATTCAATTTGTAAAGTTGAAAACCGCAAAGGATTAAAGAGACGCACAGGACAAACTTTTCTTTTTTGGTCTTTTTTTTTCTTTTTCTTCAATGCAGCTTCCCTCCATATGTGGAGATCATCGTTTTTTGTGTTTAATGACCTCCTTTAGATCGCGCCACTTGCCGCTCTCTTAATGCGCTCGCTAATGATGACGATTTCCATTTTGTTGTGCACAGTTGCCTTTTTTTTCCTTTAAATGGTAAATTTAATTGCATTACCATCTCTTAAGATTGTTAACTTTCCTCCTTGACAGTGAAATGATAGTTATGTGCTTTTTATTCACAATCTGTTAATTAGCTTATTAGCATTTTGAATTTATCCACCCATAGTGTAGCATATAGAGTTTGATAGGTAGAGATATGGAAATTCACTTGTGTGGCTTGATCAGGCATTGCGTGCGATGGATAATAAACTTGTACCAGTGTTTAATTATAACTACCCTTCGTTTACATTTTACATGTGATTTATTTTGTTCATGTTGGGTGGCACAGTGGTTAGTGATGTTGCGTCACAGCTGCAAGGCTCTTAACACTATCATAGGCCCCTGGACAAATTAATGTACATAGGGGCCCTGCTTTGATAGGAAAACAGAAACATACATAGGCATCACAAACATCGTGGGCCCCCTGGCAGTGCCCATACGTTAAGACAGCCCTGGGCTCTGTAGTGTCTATGTGTGACAGGTGTCTGGTCACACTTACAGGTATTCTAACCTAGACACCATTTAAATATTCGACTACGCCACCCAGTTTTATTAAGAGACTGGGAACTCCTGAAATTTACCAATAATAGCACACAGGTTTCTTTAAATTGGGCGGTGAGTAAACACACAATGAAAGACACAACAGTAATTTTAGGAAAAGCAACAGTAACTTCTATTACACCAGACAATAATAAGTATATTAAAAAGATAAATGAACATAAACAAAATCTAACAATATCAAGAACGAATTTCCTTTTTTTAAAAGGAAAACACACAGTCCACACTCTAAAAGTCCGTCAAAAACAGAATTGGAGGATTCAACCTTTAGTGGTGCAGAGTCCAGTTTGTGCACTGTTACCCCAACAATCAATTGTCCAACTGTCCACCGATGCACTCTGTTCACTGGACACTCGTTTCCCAACAGAAGTTGTGTCAAATTGTTGAATCTCTGTCAGCGTCTCTTCGTCGTTCCTTTTTTCTCCACTCTGGGCTCCTTGTGTTGCTGTGACCTAGGCACGCCTCATTTCTCGTCTGCCAGCTTTGCTTGGTCCTTTCATGCGGCTTCCCTCTCTCGCTGGACCCACAACCGGCATCTTATTGTGGAGCTGCGCCTTCCTCCCTGAAAGTAAGTGTTGCCATCCTTGTGCCTCACGTCGTGCCAGCCAGGTACCCTTGTCTGCCTACGAGCCCCTGTGCTCTGTCCGAGTGTCTTGGCAGTGTTCTCAGTGGACCATCCCTTTCTTTGCCTTATCCTGCCCAGAAGCTTAAATCTCCTTCAGTCCCTGCCATTATCAGTTCTGGACAATCGGATTAAACAATGGCACATCTAAATTTCCTGGGTTTAACAATTAATGAAAAGACAAGTTAACAAAATGTATTGTTACCAACCATTAATGAGTACAGATCTGCTGATTAAGAAACCATTATTGTCAAACATGTTAATTTCCAAGTCAGGTAAATGCAGACATCCTCCAAGGAAGGAGCAGTTCTGTTATCACAACTTGGTATTGTAAAAACTTCAAAGTGGTGACTCCTTTGCAATACAGCAAATACCTACATCCTGCAGACAGCCTTTTAACTTCTCACCCCCAGTCCACACAATGGGTGCCTATTGCCTGTTCATCTGCTGAGTTTTAAATGTAATATTTACATGTTCCTTTTCCCAAGAGAGAAATGGAACGACCCAGTGTACAAAAATGTCCCCCTCTGACATATGTAAAGCCCTAGACTGCACAGATTGTGTTAACTGGTAGTTCAAAATCAATCCCACGGCAATGCGTGTGAGCATGTGCATGAGTGTGCCCAGTAATGGACTGGCACCCAGCATGGGCTTCTTGCTGTGTAACCATAAGCATTTCAAAATAACAGGCCTTTCAGAATAAGAATGGCGTCTTAGAATACAGTAATCCCTCCTCAATCGCGGGGGTTGCGTTCCAAACCCCCCCGCGATAGGTGAAAATCCACGAAGTAGAAACCATATGTTTGTATGGTTATTTTTATATATTTTAAGCCCTTATAAACTCTCCCACACTGTTTATAAATATTCCCCGCAGAGTTATACAGCATAATCCCTTTGTATGCTCTTAGATATTAGGTAAGATTCATTGAAATTATGTATATAAACACACACTGTTTATATACAGTAAAACCTAAATATTATTTTAAAGATATTGAGTGTCTCCGATATCACATATGTTACAGCCATTACGATAGACAGGCCACCAGCAATAAATACGTACAATGCAAGAAAAATAGTATACAGTAAATGTGTGTACAGTGACACTAAACGTACGTACATGTACTAAGCACTGTAAGAAGAAAATTAATTATGGTTACTCACCAACAATGACACGATGACTTGTCCGATAACAATGAGTTTAATTTTACTGTACAACAAAGGAGAGCGTTACAGGTCTCTTCTAAAAGAGCCACTTCAGGCGATTGTGTAGCACTGCCGTTGTTCTTCTTCTGGCAGTCTTCAATCCAAATCCCTAAAGCAGATTCCATCCAGACTACTGCCTTATTACATCCACTTACAACTCGTTTTGCACCCTGGTTAAAAGGACGCTGCAGCCGTAGATCTTATATTCCTTTCCTACTTTTTAAATAAAAAGAATCGTAGCCTTCAACAAATCCAAAACGTTTACCTTTTCGGCAATCGTTAACATCTTCTTCTTGCGCTTGGGCACGGCACCTGAAGCAGTAGCAGATTGTTTTGGAGCCATAATGAAGGGCTTGACTATGCACAAAGATAAACACTAAAGAGCACAACTCTTTACACAGCGAAACACGTTGATGCTGAATGAGCGAGATGAGACTTCCTGGTTAACACTGCATTCAGCACGCAGGAACTCAACTGCGTGCTCTGATTGGTTAGCTTCTCAGCCATCCGCCAATAGCGTCCCTTGTATGAAATCAACTGGGCAAACCAACTGAGGAAGCATATACAGGAAGTAAAAAGACACATTGTCCGCAGAACCCGCGAAGCAGTGAAAAATCCACGTTATATATTTAGTTATGCTTTTATATAAAATCCGCGATAGAGTGAAGCCGCGAAAGTCGAAGCGCGATATAGCGAGGGATTACTGTACATCACAGCACTAGTGTGTCCTTTTCACTAGTCTGAACAGCAAAGACTTTGTTTCAATGAACAGGCCGGTCACTTTCTGTATGAACTTTGCATGTTCTACCTGTTTCTATGTGGTTTTCTCCAAATTCCTCACTTTCCCCTTATATCACAAAAACCTCCATATTGGGTTAATTAGTGATACACAAATAACCAGATTGCAGTGCACCATTTCTAATACCAGCCTTGTGTTGAGTATCAGTCAGAAAGGCTCACACAGTTGAATTGAGGAATTATTATCCTGTGCTTATATGCAGACATGTCAGTGTATTTTTATGACTAAAAACTTATCGATGCACAAGAACTCTGTCATTGATCATTCTCTCATTCATCATACAAGTACATTACTGTAACAACATATTTACTACGTATTAGAATGTATTATTTATTTTGTAGAATTCATTATTGGAATTGCTTTAAACAGAATGTATACACATGATACGAAACAAATATGTTTGTGTCCCTTCGTACATTCAACAAATTAGTCGCACATAACTGAACCTTATAAAAATGTTATTCTAACTTCAATCCATTTTGCTTTCATTTTTACTTTTGTCTAAGAGCCAAGCCTGAATGGGGACTCCTGTGTGCCACAGGCCATGCTAACTTATTTTCTGGTCCCGTTTAGGTAGGCCAGAGCCCATCCTACACTGGACTCACACCCAGTGCATTCACTCAGAGAAGTTGGAAGGAGTCGAACCCAGGTCTTTGAGGCTGTGAAGCTGCACTTCTAACAAGTGTGCCATTTCCCCTCCCTAAGTCTCTGACTTAACTCTTTCAGTGACTCCCCTCTCCAGTCTATCAGGCACTGGATTTGAATTCCTTATTCCCCATGTCAGAATTGTGACGAGGAGCCGCTTCCAAGGCTTCAATTGCCTATCAAAGTTGAAAAAGAAATGCTAAAATATTTTTCAGTCAATGAAGAGACCCAAAATATAGTCATTCCATGTGTGAGTTTACATTTTTTTGTGAAGATGTTCTCCTTGATGGCTGTATTTTGTACGTCAAGATCCTGGTTTGAAAAGTCTTTTCAATTGGGACCCGATGAAAAGGCCAGATGTGTGCATTCTTGGTAAAGATTTTCTCCTCTTATGTTCTGCCTGTGTGTTCAATCTCATAAAGAATTCAGCCGTCCTGTATTGCTTTCCAAATCTGCATTATGCATCCCCTCCGACTTTCAGCCGCAGCAGAAGCAGATGGATGACGTTTATTCACGGGAAGATGGAATTGCTGCTTAAAACCGACCCATCCAGCAATGAACCTGCTTAATCCAGTTTGGGGTTACAGTGACTCCAGTCTATCCCAGCAGCATTGGGCAAAAGGGCAGGAACCACCTGTGTGTGTGGGGGGTACTAATTATATGCACACACCCACACTCTGGTTGGCTTGGGAGGGCAACTAATAGAATAGAAATGAATAGAATAGAATTGTCGATTTTTAGAAGAAAAATTACAATGAAATTACGAGTAACAATCCAACTGGGTACAACAAGCAAATGACACTATTACTGTGAAAAAAAAACAACAGTATTGCACATTTCGCCCAGTTTATAGAAAAACAGTGAATTATATATAAAATATGTACTTTAAAAGAAATGAGATTAAATGAAACCAGTAGTAATACAATGTGACAGATAGGGGGCGCTGTCATCCCCTTGAACCCTCAGATCAGACGCCAGACACCAGATAAAAGTCCAATAATTTATTTTCGGACAATAATAATGTGCACCAAGCACCCTTCACTCCACAATACTTATATACAATACACAATAATAAATCAATAATCACAATCCTCCACACCCAGACGTGTTGTCAACCTGCCACCCGACTCAGCTTGCCCGTCTGGGATCTCCCACAGTCCCTTATAGTTCATGACCCGGAAGTGTTTCTGATCCCTCAGTCCATGTGATTATCCAGCACTTCCAGGTCAGGTGAAAACTCCTTTTCTTCAACCCAGAGGTACGTAATTTCTTCTGTCCATGTGACTGGGACGTATTTCCGGGCTGTATGGAAAATAAACGTCTCTGTGCCTTCCTGCAGTGTCCCCTGGTGGCCCCGACGTTATCCAGCAGGGCTGTGCATTAAAACTCCATAGTCCATGATGCCCTGCTGGAATTCGGGGCATCTCCGCGTCGCAGGGAGGGCTCCCTCTGGTGGCTTGGGGGTATTGGCTGGGATAAACTGCCGGCCATAAGAATAAATAAACATTTAGCCCAGTTTATAGAAAAAACAGTGAATTATATGTAAAATATGTACTTTAACTCTTTGAGGGCTGAATATTTTCTCCAAAAACATAGTTTCTGAAAAGCAATGGTTTCACATAGAAATCAACATAGAACATATGTTGCCGCATGCTGCGGCTGCCAGTTTGCCAAGAATGTGTGGCAGGTTTGCTGCCAGGCTGTCTTCATGTGGCTGGGGCAGCAGCAGCGGTCACAGTCGCAGTGCATTATAATCTGGTTTCTACCTCTTATCATTGTTAAGTGGCAGTCCTCCCTGGCAAACATTGTCAGTACCAAGATTAGCTGGGGACCAATCAGAACCTCACATTCGTTTGATCACTTGTATGAAAATCGGAGTCCGACAAGTCATAGTCCAGCTTAGAGATAATAGGCAAAATATCGTCCACTGAGTATTTTGCTTTACGCATCCGCTTTGGTCTCTCGCCAGATGTTGGTGCCATTTTTGACATTGTTACTCACACGAGTGCAGCAAATCTCAGTCAAACCAATAAAGCTATTCTATCTAGCTATGCTAACTTTCCTTCTAGCAACGAGAGTCCAACTAAAACATAATGGTTGGTTTTGTCACCGTTTACATCGTCACCTCCTCCTTTTGACAAAAGTCGACATCAGCCCTGAAAGAGTTAAAAGAAATGAGATTAAATGAAACCAGTCGTAATAAAATAAATAATACTATTTTGTTGGTTTGTGGCTGCACAAGAGCAGCAGTAGTATGTATGAGTCTGTTTCCCAGCACTGACCAAAAATTATTTAATCCGCCTTAATTTGCTTATCTATGTTCAGTATATTTATGGCCATTGGAAAGAAGCTGGTTCTGAATCCGTCGGTCTGTGCTTTCAAAGATCTATAATGCCGACCAGAGGGCAGCATTTCCAACAGGTGGTCACCAGGGTGTGAAGGATCCTTACTGATGTTTGCGGATCTGGTGAGATAGCGAGAGTGGGCCATGTCTTCCAGGGAGGGCAGACAGCAGCCAGTGATTCGCTGTGCTGAGTTTATGACTGTCCAGTGAGCCTTCTTGTCTTTTGCCGTGCATCTGGCATTCCATACTGTGATACAATATACCAGGATGCTCTCGATGGTTGAACGATAAAAAGCCACCAATAGTTTTTGCTCCATGTTGTTTTTCCTGAGCGCTCTCAGAAAGTGCAGTCTCTGTTGCTGTGATGTTCTTAGACCAGGGAAGGTTCTCTGAGGATTTGAAGGTGTCCACCCTTTCCACATGGTCTCTGTTGATGCAGAGAGGAACTGGTTTTGTTCTGTGCTTTCTGAAGTCCAGAATGAGTTCCTTGGTTTTTGTGGTGTTCAGTGTTAATTTTTTTAGTCTCTGGACCTCGTCTCTGTAGGCCGACTCATCTTCTTCTGATATGAGCCCTATTACAGCAGTGTCGTCTGCAAACGTAATGATGGTGTTTATGGGGTGGATTGGTGTGCATTCATTTGAGTACAAAGAGTAAAGTAGCTTTGTGGAGATCCTGTACTGAGCAAAAGGGAAGAGGAGCAATGTGGGCCGAGTTTATTGCTTAGTGGGCGGTTTGTCAGAAAGTTCTTTACTTGGGTGCTCATGGTGGAGGTGAGGCCTAAGCCTGTCAGCTTCCTTACTAATATCCATCCATCCATCCATTATCCAACCTGCTGTATCCTAATACATGGTCACGGGGGTCTGCTGGAGCCAATCCCAGCCAAAGCAGGGCGCAAGGCAGGAACAAACCCCGGGCAGGGCACCAGCCCATCGCAGGGTACACACGCACACACACACCAGGGACAATTTAGAATCGCCAATGCACCTAACCTGCATGTCTTTGGATTGTGGGAGGAAACCCACGCAGACACAGGGAGAACATGCAAACTCCACCCAGGGAGGACCCAGGAAGCGAACCCAGGTCTCCTTACTGCAAAGCAGCGGCACTACCCACTGCACCACCGTGCTGCTGTGCTTACTAATATGTCAGTGATTTTTGTATTAAATGATGAACTGTAGTCTATGAAGAGCATCCTTACATTGCTCAAAGATTCTTTTTATCACCATTAGGATCAAAGCACGAACAAACCATGGACAGGGTGCCAATCCTTCACAGGGCACACCCACCCACACTTACTCATACAGTGTGGAGTTGCTAATCAACCTTACTGAATATCTTAAGGATGGGGTTCGGGACTGTGAAACCAGGAGAAAGACCTGCATAGACCCAGGATGACTATGTGGTGAACGCGGCTCCAAGGGGATGTGGCCGCTCCTCCAAACCCCCCCTCTTAAACAGTGATTCAATGGGAAACAAACACAGCTTTTCATCTGCTTATTGCCATGCCGCATGATCTGCATCTTGCGCGGGGCTTCAAACATTTAAAAGTACGCACAGTAGCTGTCCTAGTGTCTCACTGCCTTGTCTCTCTTCCCCCAGACATCCTCTGCTCCAGTCGGGGTTCCCAAGCCGCCGCGCTCCTTTGAGGAGGAAGATTTTGTGTTCTTTTTGGTTTCGAGTCGGAGCTGTGGCGTCCTGTTCGACAGAGTGCCCAGATCGCAACTCCGCCAGTTTTCGAATAAAGCTTCTGTCACTTGAAATTCCAGAGTGGACCTGTGCAACTTTGTGATCCAAGCGTGACAGTGTAGACTCCACGTGAACTTTTAAAACATTTTATAATAGTCTGATGCAAACAGATCCAGTCTGGGCCACGGGGCCAAGGGCAGTCTTAACAGCCGGTGGCACTAAGTCCTTACATGCTGCCAGATCTATGTCTCACTGTGAAGCCCTAAGATAGTCATTTAATGTGCAGCTAAATGAAAGTATTCTGTCTTTGGGTCAATGTTCACTTTAAACTTACTCTAAACAAATATTTGTTTCTTTGTTCGCTAAACACTGAAACACAATCTTACTTTTTTTACTAAACCCAAAAAGGTGCCTAATATCACCACACAATGGATCCATTTGTTAAAACAGGTACAGCCACGTGGACACACGACTTGATGTGTCTACCTTGAAACCCACCACTAGGCGCTTCCTCTTTGGCTGGATACATTCTTGTGTATTGGATTTGTTAAAATGATTGCTTGCTTATGTCAGAGGTGCCACATTATGTATTTACTTCATGGAGGTCTTTGAAAATCTGAAGTTGAAATTCAGTTTTAAGGGAGTTTGTTTTGATTAATTGTTACATGGCACTATGAAACTGAAGTGCAGGAGTGAGTGAATAAATGAATAAAGAAAAGAATGAAAACATGATGCTAGTGAGTGGACTGGTGAATGAATGAATGAAGGAATGAATGCATCCTAGCGCATGAGTAAATGAATAAAGATCTGAATGAAAAATGAATAAAAAATGGGCCAGTGACTGGGTTGATAAATGAATGAATGAATGAGTGAATTAATGATATACCAGGGACTGAGTGAATAAATGAATAATAAATGAAAAAGTGAATTATGTAATTGATTAATGAGTGAAAGCACAAGCAAATGAATCATCCATCCATCCATCCATCCATTATCCAACCCGCTATATCCTAACTACAGGGTCACGGGGGTCTGCTGGAGCCAATCCCAGACAACACAGGGCACAAAGCAGGAAATAAACCCCGGGCAGGGCGCCAGCCCACCGCAGGCAAATGAATCAAAGAACAAATGAATGAATGAATGAATGAACCAGGGACTGAGTGAGTAAATGAATGAATAAGCGAGTAATTGAAGCAGTGAATTAATTAATTGATTAATGAGTGAAAGAACAAGCAAATAAATAAATGTATGAATGAATGAAAATGTGAATTAACAAATGAAGTCAAGACAGCTGACTGGGTGAGCGAATGCATGAAGAAACGAGTGACTGGGCAATGAAATGAATTAAGTAACGATTTGAAGAACCAGTATATAAATCAGGGGTCGCCAAGTCCGGTCCTGGAGGACCACCGTGGCTGCAGATTTTCATTCTAACCCTTTTTTTGAGTGCTGTGTTTGTGCTGCTAATTAACTCCTTTTCCTTTCATTTTAATTGACTTGTTTTTTAAGATTTGTTCCCCTGAATTTCTTCATCGTTCCTCTGAATTGCTTCATTTCTTTCCTTAAATGGCACTCAAAAAGAAATGAAATGTGAAGTGTGGAAGCCAAAAGAAGACCAACTAAGTCAGGGCCTCAAACTCCAACCAATTTTACTCTAACCAGCTGCTTAATGAGGTGCCAATTCTTGTTGTTAATTAAACTTGTTCTTTAATTCCCTGGCTTGTTGCTGCTCTCATGGTGCATTAGCATACTTTTCTGAAATTGTTGATTTTCTCTTTCTAAGAGCACTATTAAAATGTTTTGGGGACCTGAGCAAATTAATTTTCCTGAGATCTTTCTTTATTTTCAGATATTGTATGATGGACACAGTTGACCGGTCCTGTTTTGGTTTATTTTATATTTTATTATTGTTTGGCTGCTAATTAAGGAAAAAGAAACAATTAAGGGGTCTGAGTCTTCAAGAGCAAGTCAATTAAAATGAATTCAAAAGAAGTTAATCACCAGCAAAAACAGGTTACTCATTAAGAAAAGGGTTAGAATGAAAACCTGCAGCCACTGCGGCCCTCCAGGACTGGAGTTGGTGATCCCTGATATAAATGAATGAAAGAATGATTTCATATATTTTGAGCACATGAATGAATAAATCAGTGAGTGTGTGAGTGAGTAAATGAACCTGAATGAATAGGCACCTGAATGAAGAGATGAAAGAAAAAAATAATTAGTGATGGGGTAAGTAAGTGAATGAACAAATAAGTGAGTGAGTGAATGAATGAATGAAAGAATAGACAAGTGAATTTTTAATTGAATAAGAGAAGAACTGAATAAGTAAATGACTGCATGAATTAATTAAGAAATAAAGAAATGAATGATTGTATGAGTGAATGAAAATGTCTATATATTTGGGTATGTGAGACGGTGAATGGATGAACGAACGAACGAATGATGCTTTAAATGAGTCAATCAATTAATTAACTAGCAAGAGAATGAATGAATTACTGAACCAGTAAATGAGTAAATGAAATAATGAGCTGTGGCCTGAATGAGTAAAATGTAACCTGGTCTGTTGAATCTTGGTTTCTGCTGAGGCATGCAGATAGTAGGGTGAGAATTTGGACCTATGAACGGATGAGTGGCTGAATCAGAGAATTAATGAGTCAAATCAAAGTAAATGAATGACCAATCTCATGAATGAATAAAAGAGGGGATTAAAAAATAAAAAATAAAGACTAGTGAATGGATGACAGAATGTATTCACTGATGAGTTAAAGAGCAAGTTAGAAGAATGAATGAAAAATTGGAATTAAAAAATAATTAGCAAGTGAATGAATAAATCAATGAGTGTGTGAGTAAATGCACATGAATGAATGCGCACCTGAATGAAGAAATGAATTAGTGATGTGGCGAGTGAATGAATGAGCAAATGTGCATCCGAGTAAGTGAATAGAAGAATTCATTAATTAATTAGTACAAGTGAATTAACAGATTAGCAGGTCAATGAATAAATCAATGCATTTGTAAAATGAGTGAATGATTATATTAACAAGCAAATGGACAAGTGAATTATGAAATGAGTAGGAGAAGGAATGAATAAATGAGTTACTGAGTGAATGTATGAACAGATAAATGAATAAAAATGTGTGTGTATGTGTGTGTATCGGAGAAAGTGAATACATGAATGAATAAAAGATCTTTTGAATAAGTTAATTAATAAATCAATTAACAAGGTAATGAATGAATTCATGAGAGAATGATTGAGCAAATGAGTGAATGTTTAACTGAGCATGAATTACCCATTGACTGTGCTATCTTACTGTTACTGTTATTTTCCACCTCTTTTAACTCCATGATGAATTTCTTGCGCGTAGCCCACCTCGTGGTTTTCTGTGCCGTACCGCCCAAAGTAAAGTGTGTCTTTGCTGGAGGGACTCTCGTGTTGATGTAGTCGATATTTCTGCACTGTAGTCATGTTAGGAATAAAGAAGCAGTAGGGAGACACGTGGAGCGGGGGGCTGACGGTGTTTCAAGTGTCTTACAGGGTTGCAGTATGTAAATCAGGCCCTTTTTAACAAAATGCTTTTCTAATTTTACAGCTGTAGTTCCAATGGCATTAGCACATGAAAACATCATTTTTTTTTTTTCTTTCTTGCTCCTTTCGTTTTGTTCCAGAGAGAAGCATTAGTGTGGCGTATCAATTTTCATGCCATCTCAAACGCCATTCTCCAACTCCCGGAGCCATCTCATTCTTTATTCTCCCCCTTAACGAACTGCCATTGCTCGTTTGCACTTCACAGTGGCATTGTTTTCTCTCTGACAGGTTCAATCTTTTCATCTTACACTTGAAGAGCAGATGTTTTAAATAAATAAGTGACAGTAACTTGGGAATGAGTTTAAAGGGAAAGTTTTATTTTTTAATTAAGTTTTAAATCAATCTGTTGGTTAAACAAAAAGAAGTTTGTTTAACAAGTTTGAAAATAATGTATTAATGGTTGAAGCATGGGTTTATTTTTATTTATCCTTGACCTAGATGCACTGGCATTTCATCCTGGATTGGTTCCTGCCTCTCCCCCAGTGTTCTGGCCCCTATGATCCTGACCTGGGTTGAGTGGGTTTGAAATTTGATGGATGGGTGACCTTCACTTTACTGGCAGATTAGTTCAGCAAATGCATGTTCTGTTTTATATACGTGCTTTATGCAATACAGGGAAGTAGTAACAGGAGGGAAACAGTCCTGGATGGGACGCCAGTTCATGACAGGGCACCCTAGTATACACCAGGACAGTTTAAAGACAACTGTTATCATAATATATGGGTGCTTGGAGCGAGAGAAACCCACACAGACATAGAGAGAACACTAATAGTCCACACAGGGCAAGGAATCAAGGTTAGAGCTGCCATGCACTTTCATATTTCTAGCATGGGAAAGGCACTATATAAATAAAAAGTATTATTATTAGTTCCACTTTTCACTATTTAATATTCGTATGTGTTTGTAAGAAACTCTTGCGTCTCTTACTTTTAAACTTGTTCTGAGTCCATCGTCTGCCACTTCTCTATATGGACCTGATATTCGTGATCTGATTCGTTTGAAATTACAGGTCTGTCCCATCCATTTCTGAAATGCATTTCCGTGCATGTTACTGTACTGTCTCCATTTACTCCTTTCCATTGGACTTTAGTGTTCCCAAATTTAAATCGTAATCTTACAAACTTCTTGCAACTCTTATACCATCTCTCTATCCCTTTAGGCAGAAACCACCTTTCAGTTCATCAATTTCCTAACCTGTTAAAGTCAAGTGCACATTTTCTGGATGTGGTAGAAAGGCCTAAGCAGACATG
The DNA here is from genome assembly GCA_026402145.1 of Polypterus bichir lapradei. NCBI lineage: Eukaryota > Metazoa > Chordata > Cladistia > Polypteriformes > Polypteridae > Polypterus > Polypterus bichir. The sequence goes on along the minus strand of JANRMT010062803.1, from coordinate 9,276,662 downwards.
GGGAGAACATGCAAACTCCCAACAGTCAGTACCCAGACTTTGATTTTCCTATCAGAAGATCAGAAGCTGTGAGGCAGTGGCATTAATCACTGAGCTACTACACCGCACCACATATGTAAAGGTGCCATTTGAAATAATTACAGGTCAGTTACCTGGTAAACAAATAATGGCGGCATACTGGTTAGCACTGCTGGCTCACTGCCTCAGTGATGAGAGTTCAAATCCAAATCAATTCAAATGATATACAGTTACACACAAAGTACAATATATAGTGAAATGCTTAGTTGCTAAACTCCAAGATTGTACATTAGAAGAAGAATATAAAAGGGCAATAAACAATAAATATAATTCTACAACTATAAATAAAAATCAATATGTACAATGGCAGCGGTAGTGCACATTATATTAATATTATAAAAATATATTAACAATAGTACATCATGTAGCCCTAGGCACTGTCCTTATTTAAGATATAGATGGACTTTAGAAAGCAGCTTCTCCTCTACCTCTCTGACTTGGTCTTCAGGCCGCTGTAGCGTTTCCCCGAATGTAGCACAGAGAAGAGGTCATTGTTGGGATGGTTGCTATCTCTGATAATTCACTTTGCCATGGTCAGATGTCATGGAGGTTAGAGAGTGTATGCCCAGTGATGTGTTCAGCTCACCGCACCACTCTCTGCAGATCCTTGTGGTCCTGCTGCATGTTGTTTCCAAATCAAGCAGTAATACTTCCTGTCAGGACGCCTTTGATGGTTCTTTAGTATCTGGGAGGGCAACCTAAAATCCCTGAGTCATCTGTGCTGGTAAAGGAATTTGATTATTGTTCTTGTGGTGCTGACACATTCTCTTTGTGGATTTTCTCTGACTGCTTATGTCTGAAAGGCATAAGACATTAGACATCCTAAAGGTGTGATATGGTGATCTAAATCATGAGGTTAGTCATCATCTGTTAGTCGTGGGTAGTGGAATGAACTGGTTCGGATGATTAGAACAAAAGAACAATTTTAATGAGATTAGGCCATTCATCTTAACAAGCTTGTCCATCCTGTTCAGTTACACTGTCCAAAATAGCATCAAGTTGAGATCTAAAGGTCTCTAAAGTCTTGCTCTCCACCACACTATTTATGGTTCTTCAATGTGAACGAAAATTTTCTAACAGTTGTGTGAAATTTTTCCAGTTGTGTTCTTAATGAAGGCAGTGTGGACGAAGTAACAACCCTGGATCCATTTTGCAAATTTCATTCAGAACTTTAAACTCTTCCATCATGTCACCTCTAAATCTCTGCATGAAAAAATTAAACTCCTTCAGTCTGTCTTCATAGCTCATATCTCTTAGTCCCAGAATCAGCCTGGCCGCTCTTCTCTGGACTTTCTCTGGAGCTGCTATGTCTTTTTTTGTAGCATGGAGACCCAAACTGCACACAGTACTCTCGGTGAGGCCTTACTAGTGCATTATGTAACCTAAGCATAACTTTTCTTAACTTGTACTCCACAAATTGTACTACATAACCTAACAACCTATGAGGAACTGTGTGTTGATAGTGATGAGTCCACTCTGATTCCTAGGTTCTTCTCATGATGTGTACTTTCAAGTTTCTCAAGTCCCATTGCATATTCACACCTAACATTTCTACTTCTTACATGTAGTAATTTACCTTTACTTATATTAAATTTCATCTGCCACAAATCTGCCCAGACCTTTACACTGTCCAGATCGCACTGTAACAATTTAGCCAATTCTACATTATCTGTCCTTCAATATAGCATGGTATCATCAGGAAACTTAACCAGCTTATTGATTGTATTCTTGTCCAGATCATTTATGTATATTAAAAGTGACCCCAGGACACCATTTTTAACATCACCTAATTCTGAAAAAGTCTGCGTCCACATATCCCTTTGTTTCCTGTGTTTGAGCCCATTTTGTGCCCCCGTATACACTGCACCTTGACTTTCCACTTATTTTAATTTGATCACAAACCTCTGATGTGGTACCTTATGAAAAACCTTCTGAAAACCAAGATAAGTAATATCCTGTTCACCTTTCTTATCGTATGCTTTTGCTACTTCATCTTAGAATTGCAGCATGGCTGGATGGTGTTATTGAGATCCTGGTTAACAGTTTAGACATATTAAGCTGGTGTGATTTTATTGCATTGTAGGGTGGCTCTTGTGGCTTTGGGAGGTAATAGCCACTCATCTGAAAGTACAATTCATGCAATGCATACAAACAGTGAGGAACACAGACAGCTGCAGAGAAAGAAGGAAAGCAAGCATTTCAGAATGTACGAACAGAGGAGAGGCTCGTAAAACTTTGGAAATTTTTCAATGCTTCATATTTGTCGAATGGAAAAGGAAAGAAGATAGCCCAGGTTGTGGCTAATTCCAATGACTTACATGTTGATTGGCTGCCAAAATGAGGTGATATTGTGGTAGTTTTGCATCACAGTATGAGATCTGAAATGTCACAAGTACAATTGTGCAATCAGTCACCCCCTGGGATTCCCAATTGTATTACTGACACCCTCAAGGCAACACAATTCAGCAAATGCAGTCGTCAAGTTTGACGTCTTCTCAGAGTCCTCTAGTTTGAGACCCGTCTGAAAAGGCACAAACCTCTTGGATTAAGAGAATCAATAGAGTGAAAAGCTGAATCCACTATGGAGGTCCAGAGTGGGACTCAAGGCTCCCTGCTATCTCTAATGTTAATGTTAGATGGTAGACTTTACATGGCCTGTTGCAATTTATGTTTATTTCTGTTAAATCTATTTTGAAATAAAAGGTAATATAACAAAGAAAATAAATCACAAAAGCAGTTGACTTAATGAAATAAGAAGAGAAAAAAAGGAAAAGCAAAAATGTGGCTGTGTCAAAATGCAGGGCTACAGTGACGAGGAGTCATGTGGATGAAGACGACAGAATATTTCACATGCTGTCAGATGTTCGCCTCTTTTTCAAGGCAAGGTCCCAAATGGTTTTCTTATTTGGTTTTCATCCAAAGACTGGTGTTTGTATTCCTTTCATGGGCCCGCCTGATTGCTTATTGCTTTTTCTCCTTGTCTTGAAGCGTTGGGCTTCCCTTGAACCGCCAGTGTCAGTACCGGTGGGGCTACTGTCTGGCTGTGCGCCCCGATGTCAAATCGACGAGATTTGTTTTTTGTTTGACAATGTGATCATTTACTGTAACCCTGTGGACTGAGAAGGCTGGTGTGATTTCTTGTCTCCCTTCACGCTGGGTGAGAATTTATAAAGGCTTGTATAGCCCATTGATTTGAAATGTTGGTCCAATTTACACTCTCCTTTGGGATGGGGATTAGCGTCTTTGTCAAACAAGTTCACTTGCTTTTATATCTGTGTAGTTAAAAGCTTACGCACACTGTTTTGTCTGCCTTTGTTGTACCTTTATGATGAGAGTTAGATAAATAACAAGCAAAAAATGTGTTTAAGAATAAAAACGACTGGAATTAAGACTGTGCCATTCAAACGTGCCATTGTTGTTTTTAAATCATGTGATGTTTCACTAAATCGTATGCCTGAGTGAGATTTTTCTTTTCATTTAAAAACTGTAGCACAGTTGTGATTTGACAAGTGTTGTAGAATTCAAAGTCTAACAATGAGCGTGTGCATTTAGTTCACTTTGAACCTTAATTTGGACAAGAAACACAAGTGGAGCGCAATGATGTGCAGCACAGTGCATGCAATCAAATGGAGTCCCCCACACTACACAGACACTAGGAGTTTTAGAGATCTGCTGGAAATGTCCAACTTGGACTTTTTGCTAAGGTTTTAATACTCCGGAGACATCTGATCAGGTCACTTTTTGAGTGACATCACTATATAAAATTGCTTGCTTTTGTCCTGTGCTTCAGTCTGGCAGTTCTATATATTATATCATTAGCATTTATTATAACGACATATACGTAGCTCTTCAGCTTGACCTGCTGTAGCTCTTCAGTTTCTACTTGTGCTTCAAAGTCTCGTCACACCACTCTGCACAGTCCACTTTTCCTCCAGTAGAGTTTCCTTCTCCTCTGCTCCACCAAAGCCGTCTCCTTCTCCGATTAAACATTCCCCCCCAGCAAAGCCTATTCATAATTTAAAAAGTCTCCACCTCCATTTTAGTCCCTTGTTATTCATCCAGCATGCTCATCTCTTCTCATCCTTCGCCAGGAGAGGCTCCTTCCCTTCTGGCAAACTCTTTGCCTCCACCCATCAATGTGACCTACTCCTCCTACTATAGCACAGGCTCCTCTGCCTACAGCTCCTGTAAAGTCTCTTCAGGCTTCTTTAGCATAAGCCCCTCCCATGTTATAATACGGAAAATGTTAAAAAATTAGTTTGTCTAAGATACATTTTTTGTGGATTCTTCATCCCATAGATATTATGTTTAATACAAAGTTAATATTTTTTTATTGGCATGTTTTGTATTTATCAAGGAGCCATTTTGTTTTTCATTGTCACTGCCACTTTGTATTATGACACAATAGCAGAGGTGGTTAATAATGAGGTACATTTACTTGAGTAACCTTTTTAAAAAATTGTACTTGCAAGAGTAGTTTTTCTGCACCATACTTTTTACTTTTACTTGGGTACATTTGTGAAGAAGAAACGCTACTCTTACTCTGCTACATTGGACAACACTCAACTCGTTACTTTTTTTCCATTTACACATTAGATATGCTATATTTTTACCAGAGAGAAGCCACCAGTGGATCTACTGCATGACTTTTTCACCAATCAGACGTAGCAGCAATAATCACATGACTCCGTTTCACCAATCATATGTAGCCATGCAGTCACATGACCACACACACAAACTTCCTGCTTCTGCAGCCTGTGAGAGACTTTATAGTCATGCAGGGCTCCTGATCACTGCTAAACAGTCATAGGTTCACTGCAGGAACCTTGAGAGCCAACACCTGCTGAAGCTTAACCATCACTTCACTGAGTGAAGAACAAGCACGTTTTAACCAAACATGCACAGACACAGACAGTCAAGGTAAAGTGAGACTTCTTGTACGTGCATAAGCTGCCTTGTTCTAATGTTATTTTCTATCAGCTGTGCTGAATATGCAGTATTATACTGTCAGTGTACAGTATATCTTGTCACTGTAAGTAGTTTGCACTGTTCAAACATACTGTACATGTTACCTACTGTAGGAAATGGTTTCAAAAGCTTTGTTGTGAAAAACTGAGATTTGGAACTTTGTGTTATTTGTGCACCTTTATTTTGAAAAGATGTTATTTGTTTTTACTCATTTTTTATTTTATTATTTGGAATTAGCAGAATTTGCACATTATTTTATATTTTTGTCTGTCTTATTACAACATTTCTAAAAAATTTATAATTTATTATGATCAAACAGTTAGTCAGTACTTGAGTAGTCTTTTCACCAAATACATTTTTACTCATACTTGAGTCATATTTTGGATGACTACTTTTACTTCTACTTGAGTAATATTATTTTGAAGTAATGCTACTCTTACTTGAGTACAATTTTTGGCTACTCTACCCACCTCTGCACAATAGTAAATGACAAATGGTACAGGACCATTGACACTCACAATCAGTAGATTCAGGGATGGCGGCAGGCTGTTGAACAGCCAACCATAGGAATTAAAAATATTTTAGCATAACATACAGTGTATATACAGTACATATTGTAATGAACTAAACACAAGAACACAAAAGATCAAGTGTTTGGGGAATTCCCTGTGTAATCTCCTTGGGTCTGAGTAATCGTAAAAGACTAATACTCTGGTCAAAATTTGCACAAAGAGAGTATGTTTCACTGGTTTTTTATGTATAGATGGCAGGAAATGATAGACAGGAAACGGAAATGATTCAAGAGGAATTGACGTTGATATTGAGGGACAGTGATTGAGGTCATAAGGAAGAAACAGAAGTGATGTCATCAATATGTGACTGGAAGTGACGTCGGTAGATTGGGACCAGAAGTAACATCATTAGACTGGGACCGGAAGTGACGTCATCAGCAGAGGACCCAGAAATTGGAGTCATCAGAAATAGTTGGAAGTGTGTGGATTTGAGGTAGGATTTGGGCATTAATCTTCTGTTGTTCTGTTGGAAGTGATGAAAAGGCGTTAGTACTCTGTCCCAGTCCTCTACCTTTTGTTCTTTCATGCTCATTTGGGCCCTTTGGCTGCCCCCTCAGCGCACATGTGAGGCAATATATAACAGTTGAAAATACATGTGTACACCTTATACATACTGTAATTGCTCTATATATATTGTAAATAGTAAAAAATATCCAAGAAATGAGGCTTGGGTTCCAGTGGGATGCCCCATTTAAATTTGGTATCCTTAGGATGAAAATGAAGGATGATTTTCCACAAAGAGAAATGATATTTTCAAAGTAAACTTCAAAGGCTCAGATCTCCGCATTCATCCAGAGTTGGTCCTTGAGCGGACGCTGTCTTCTGGTGGAACTCTTGATTATATATGGCTATGGCCAGAAGGGGCGGGGCTTAGGCTTGCCAGGAAGTGATGTCAGTGGTCCTCCAGGTTTTTCTTCTCCTATGTTCTATAGAGACAAGCAGAACAAAAGTTAGCATCAGTGTTGCAACATACCCCTAAAATTTCACTTATGTGACTGACAATATTTATGTTGCATACAAAGTATTCTTTTTATTTTCATTCAAGTATGAATCTGTTCATTTACTTGACAATTCTACTGGACAGGTGTGTAAATATGTCCAGCACCTCCATATCAATCAAATATTACATGCAACAGTTGTGGTCTCTAGACGGTACCTGTGAGAGAAATTTAAGTAAAAAGAAAAACCTGTTCCTTTACACAAGAGTTTTACTGGGTCAGTAAGTATCTGAGTCCAGTAGTTCTTTATTAATCAAATTTCATATATTTTCTACATGCTTGCTCACTACTGTTTGGTGTGCATTACTCATGTTGCTTCTTGTATAACTGATTCTTCAACGTATGTATTCATGTAGTACAAGTGCTGAAGTGAGCGCCATTGTGGAAAACATTCATTTACTGTGTATTAAGTGACCTCCTCCATAACCCAGCTTTGCCTTGGAAATTTCCTACAACAACGGTGATACAACTGTCCTTGTACTTTAAAATCTGTTAAGAAGCTGCATATCGATTTGCACCAACTGAAGTCATTTAAAACACAATATCATATTTTCTTATAGCACAGAGAAAATATTCCGAGTCCAGGTCTAAACCAAATACCAAATGTTTAACAGGGCTTGGTAAGGCTTCAAAAGGTTATAATTTGATTTTTCCACTTTTGCAGCATATTCCAGGTCTTTCATCTATTCATTTCAATTTGCAACAAGATGGACTCAGTAAAAAATTCTTTATTAGATTCATATTCAATGTGTGAATTGTAATTAAACCCATCATTGCAATTTTTGATCCAAGGCAAAAATCTCTTTTGATTTGTATTCTTAACAGAAATGTCTCTGTTCATATCAGTAATGTTTAGAGGTGTATTTAGTAACAGTAGTCCTGTGATTTTCTGAATGTTTAGGTGTGTATTTAACAAGCACAACTGTTCTTGTTCTTATTATTGTTATTATTATTATTAGGATTTTTGCATGTATATTTATTTAGCAGCTGTAGATCTGTTCACTTTAGGATTTCTTTGCATATACTGTGTATGTAGCAATTACATCTGTGTCCGCTTTATTTTTTTCTGCATATTTAGCCACAGATTATTCTCATTGCTTTCTTCTGATATTGTATGTGTATGTATTATGGCGCTTGTGTATTCCAGTTTTATTAGAATAGTTCTGAGACAATTTAATCACCTCACATAAGTAAGAGAATGTACTTGATTGCAGTGTTGGGTGTAACCAATTTTGATTTTGAGCAAGACCAATAATAGTAATAGGTTTATAAACATCAAAATGACCTCCGCTTCTTCTCCTGTGACGTGCCATCTTTTAACTGGCTGACTGTTTACCCCAAATTTAGCTAAAAATTCCGCATTTCTTTAAATTTCAAATACACTTGTAAAAATTTCTGACACAGCTAACAATTCGCTAGTAGTAATGTAGGTTAAGGAATTTTGCATGTCATTCATAAACATTACAATATGATTGTAATTGGCGCGCTTACTGTAATATGAAAAACTTTTGCATAGCGCTTACTGTCTCACTACAAATTTGATGCTGAATTTCCAAACCTATTGCGTCCATACTGTATTCACACAATGACGATAAAATGTATTATATGGCATGGAAATAGTATGTTAATCAATTAAAAGGGATTTCATTTTAATTAATCCAAACCAATATAAAGCTTGAAATAGATATTGTGTAAGGAAATAGCAGGTTTTTAGTAGAGCTTTCCTTCTTCCTTCATAAGTCAATGCTATGTCTTTTTGATCTCTGAGGCCCCCCCTTTCTTTTCGCATCAGTCCATCCAATTGGTTTACACCTCTCACCTGCTGGGAATCTTCATTTGCATACACCAGCAGGCCACAAAGGGGCTGCTACTTTTTCTTGTCAGGCTTCTGTCAGGGCTGCCCTGAATGTTAACTAAAATGTACTCAGAACGGTATTGTCATGGGCCATCATGGACAAATAAAAAAAACATGTCTGATAATTTTCTTTTTTCTGTAACAGCATCAAATTTCAATCAAATCTGCCGAAGCATTTTTGATGTTTTGGTATATTTAGTTTATTTATTTACTTATACACCTCGATATTAATATATCAAATTGTCCTTTCTTAACAGACAAATTTCCACTTCTTAACTGAATGTTTTTGTTGGCGATTGAGCGAGTGAATAAGTCGGTCAACTTTGCATCACATATACTGTATATAGATTTGCTGCCACTGTAAATCAGTGGTGGTCGTAGGACAATAATACATTTTGGAAGAAGAGATAGTTTTACCAAAATACCAGTACAGTACTTCAGAACCTCTTTTCATTACCTGGATAATTCTTTGGAATTATCTGATACCCCTACAATATACTGTATGTCTCTAGAATCAGCGTATTGTGTGCATGCTGCAGCAGACACTTGACTTGTTGCTGTTGACATGTCTCCCAGAAGTCACACATCATAGTGTCACACATGTGACCCATTAAAGTCCTGCATTGTGGTACATGAAATGTCCAGGATTGAGGATTTGTGACATTTATTGCGTATATAGTAAAATAACTTTTGATTTTGACTTCTGGCAAAGTTCTTTTGACCTTAATTCAGTCTACTGCTTTAGTTTTGACTAGTATTCGGTTTGACTTTCTGGTTTTGACTCTTGTCTGGTATTTACATTGTTTTCGTTTTCTGGTTCTTTAGTATGTTTTCCTCCATGACCTGTTACTCTTCCATCACTGGTAGTGCGTGCACCTTCTACCAAGTCTCTACCTTCTCCTTTATAGTGCTCTCTTTCTCATCTGCCAAAGTCTCCTCATTCTTCTCCTCCTCCTCCTCCTTTTCCTGCATAGCCTAGTCCTACTCATTCACTTCCTCCCAGGAAAGCCTTTTTCCTCCCTTAAAACTCTCCCCTTGCTCCCTTTAGTTTATCCACCCTCATCCTGCAGACATTCCTTATTCTCCTCCAGTAGACACCCATCACGTATTCCAAAATCTTTACCCACAACCTGTAAAGTCTTTTCTATCTCATGCTGTTATATAGCCCTCTTTTCGTCCTCCTCCTCCTTCTCCCAAGTTTCTTCACACTCTTTATTCAGCACAGCCTGTCCTGTATACTTCTTCAAACCCTGTTTCTTTCCCAGCACCATCTATTTTCCCCACCTACAGATTAGTACCTCCTTCCATATTCCACAAACGTTTTTCATCCTTCACCTGGAGACACTCCTCCCCTCCTGAAACCTCACCCCAGCAAGGTCTTCTCTTCCTCTTGCTAGTAAAATATAGGCCTGTCCTCCTGCTACAAAATCTCTTTCTGTGCTTTCAGCAAAGTCCCCTCCTCCCTCATCAAATTCTCCTTCTTCTTCTCTAACGTCTCCTCCTGTAGCATCTTTTCCTGCCCCTTTAGCATAGCGTGCCCCTCCTAATTCAGCAAACTCTCTAGCTTTGCCAGCAAAGAGTCCTCCTCCTCCTCCTCCTTAGAATGTCTGCTCCTCCTCCAGCTTAGTCTCCGTTCAGCAAAAATGTCTTCTTCTTTACCTGCAGGAACACCTTCAGCTCAAAGCAAATCAAATTTTATTTGTTACATACAGATTCCAAATACAGTACAATATGTAGTAAAATGCTTAGCTGCCCAATTTCAATGGCTGTGCCATTAAGAAGAAGAATAAAAGGACAATAACAATAATACATCCAGCCTAGTCCTCTTTTTTTCCTCTTTCACTCCCACAACAAGATTCTTCACCTACTCCTGCATAGTCCTCTCTTTCTCATCTAATATTGAATGTTTTTAGGATATGTTTTGTTTCTGTTTATTTTTTTTAATTTATTTACATTTCATTTCATTATTCTGCTGATTTTTTTCTCTTGCATTTTGTTTGTTGTAGGTAACACCATTTTTTCCGGTTTATTGGCTATTGTGTAAATAGTCATCTCTGATGCTATTCTGTCATGCGATTATCAGGATTCCTCCCTGGGTGCCTGTGGACTAAAAATCAAAACCACCATTTCTCAAAGCTCAAAGCTGGCTTCAGCTTACACAGACTATGAAGTGGTGGGACGAGAGGTTCAAAAATGCTCAAAACCCAAGAAAATATCACAAGAGGCAGGAGGAGAACCAATTAACCAATTAGTTCAAAACTTTTACTAACAAAAGAAATGAGAAAACAAAAAGCAAAAGACAGGAAAAGGTATGCATAAAAAGGCAAATTTAAAAGTAACAACAATATCCATTAACCAATAATTATAAACTTTTAACTGGAAGCCAAATTCCAAAATCCAGAAATACCGTAGATAAAAAAATACTTGTATTAAATTTACACGCCAATCCAAAACAGGAGTGTTCACGATAATGATCCTAGTAGGTGCTGTAACACTCAGCCCTGAATGAATGTTGTGACATCAGGATGTCCCAGGGTGCCACCCAGCAGGTTCAAAAACAGAATGCAACACGACTCACTAGATCTGGTGAGACCTTAAGATGTGTGTTCTATGACTCCAATTCTGCTGAATACAAATACAAAGTGGTTTATTCTTAAACCTTCTTTGTTTTATGGATAGTCTTGTTAATGTGCCAGTGTGGCTAAGAAAGAAGTGTATATACACT
>JANRMT010062803.1:9239682-9265066 GCA_026402145.1 Polypterus bichir lapradei | reverse complement strand
GACCCAAACCCCCAGCACAGGTCTCTCTCTCTCTCTGTCTCTCTCTCTACAGTAATCTCTTCTGCTTCCACAATACTCTCTCTCTCTCACCACCATACTTCCCCCCATCCAGTTGAGTGTTGCTCTACGTCCACCCAGCTCCGAATCACCAGGACAATTTAGTGTGGGCTCTTTATTAAGGACCCGGGAGTATTTACAGTGCCAGGACCACTTCCCGATGGAAGTACTTCCAGGTCATACGGAAATCCCATTTTAGGGAGCGCATCTCCCGGCAGCACCCCATTGTGGCACCCATGGTCCCCACCAGGGCTGTATTAATAAATAATTACATTTGTTAATAAATCATTACATTTATATAGCGCTTTTCTCAGTACTCAAAGCGCTATCCACACAGGGAGGAACTGGGAAGCGAACCCACAATCTTCCACAGTCTCCTTACTGCAAAGCAGCAGCACTACCACTGCACCACCTGTATTGCTTGACTACATCTCCCACCATTCCCTACTGGTTCCCAAATGGGTGCCGATGTGGAGGGCTGCTGCCATCTCCTGTTCTGGGGGAATAAAAATGTCTCCAGCAATATCTTACACTTCTGGTGGGTTGTCCGTCTATCTCCTCTGGCTGTCACTTTCAGGTCTGGGTCCTTCCTTTCTCTTGGTTGGGATGCCCATCCAACCCATATGGCATTCAATATATATATGGCCATTCCTCCCCCTCTTAAACAGTGATACAATGGGAAACAAACACAGCTTTTCATCTCATCTTTAGCTGTTAGCCTGCTGCTTGCTGCCATGCCGTGTGTTCTGCATGTCACACACGGATTCGAACATTGAAAAGACCACACTGCGGCTGTCCTAGTGTCTCACCGCCTTGTCTCTCTTCACCCAGGCATCCTCTGCTTTATTCTTTATGCTTTATTAAGCTGTATTTGAATAAAGTTTCTGTTTCTTGAAAACCTTGAATAAACCTGTGCAACTTTGTTACCCAAGCATGACAACCGTATATACAGTGTATATATATATATATATATATATATATATATATATATATACATGCATACTATGGTCTGAATATATAACAGAAATAAATAAAAAGACAGAAAACTTCTGACTGCTTCTTACAGTCCTAGTGAGGCATTATGCAGGCATATTACCTACCGTTGGTATAAAGGAGCACCCAGTAGTGCTTCTTGACACACCTCTGCTGAAGAATTTGTTGGCTGAAAGTCCTCAGTGTTGGTGTGTCAGAGAGAGGATGTACAGTACTGTATTGTTAATAATGGCACTCAGTTTTGTCTTCATTCTCTCCTCCACTACTCCCTCCAGAGTGCATCCCATAACTGAGTCTGCCCTTTTAATTAGCTTGTGGGCCCCTCTTGAAATGATGTTACCATCCCATACTCTGGAGTTTCTCAGCTTACTCCTTTGCATGCATAAGTTTTTTTTTCCAAGTAAATTACTTTTCTTTCTTATCTCAAAGATGAAACTGTTATTAGTGGTTCAAAAGTAACCCAACTCTGGAGTTCTACCCAGAGTTTGTCCAATAATATAGATATTGGATTTAAAATCAAGCAAAACATGAATGTATGAATGGAGGGATTGCTTTAGCACTGGCTATGCAGAACAGATTGGTGAGATGGTGCTTGATGCTTGAGTCCATGTCAGATCCAACACCTGGTTTGCAGTTCTCAGATGCCGGATCCATTCTGGTCAGTCCTACCTTGAATCCTTTCATTACTGTTGTTTAATTAAGAAGAATTCTTGAAGGTTCTAAGTCGCAATATTTGGCATGTCCTCTTCCTGCTGCATCATATAAAAGAAGAGCAGGTGAGTCGCTGTTTTAGTAAAACAGAGCAGCAGTCTTATCATGTGGCATGTTAAATGTCATAAAAAGTAACATAGTCAGACTGACGTAATCCAGTTCTGTGTGACGGGAGGCCGGACCTTATGCTTACAGTTTTAGGCACAAGGCAGAAACCAATCCTGAAAAGCTTGCCAGTCCATCACAGGGCTCACTGATAATCACATGTGGCCAAATTTGAACCACTGGAGATGGAAAATTAAAATGTATCCAAATACCAGGGTAAGTGTAAATCTGAAAAACGCTTCAAATTCTGTACTTACTCACCCAAGCTAGAATGCAGCAATTCCACAAATGTAATCAGTGCCAGACAACGTCAAATTGACATGATAATATTATAAGATCAAGCTTTAAAGCATCGATCCAGATTATTTGATTGGATTTTAAAGCTTTTAAGTTTTGTAATCTTTTTCAGTTTTGAAAATGGCAACACTATGCATGTAATCAGTTTGTAAAGCTTTTAAATTTGGTATTTTTTTTAAGGAATGGACCTTAATGTCATCCATCAAAATGAGAATATTCAACTTTTAAGTCTTTGACAATTGCTGTTACTTTGTAATCTTATCACACCACAGTTTTCCATCACTATTAATTGATTTCCTGCTTGACTGAAAGTCCATGTTAGAGTCAAGAAATCTGAGAGAGGCAGGCAGAGGGGAACATTGAGAAGTTTTTTTTTTTTCTTTCACACCTATAAATGTCTAATTTTTTTTTTTTTGTCCTCTCATGATAACCCAGTCCGTCAGCCCTTAACGGTTTGGCTTTGTATTATTTTGTTTAACAGAATGTGAGTGCCGCATCCAGACTGCAGGCTTAGTGAGTGGATTTCCTCATGTTGCTTTTGGCAAAGTGGCATTTGCCTTTCAGCGTGCTCCGCCACGTTTCAGAGCATGTTGAGAGCTGATCCTGTGTTGTACATCCGCGGGTGCCAGTGACTGAGGATTGATAGAGATTAGCCTGCACCTGGCCAGTAAGCGAGTTTGTATCAGTTGGTCAATGTGTTCTTGGAACGAGAAGGTGAAAGCCGTGGAGGCAGAATCACAACTCAAGATTTCTGTTCTCTGTCAATGTGTACATTTGGCTTTCTTTCTGCTAATAAAATTATTTGCAATTTAAACAAATTCTGCCTAAATTTAGATGTAGAGCGGAATCCAGAGATTTGTTTTTATCACAGAATTTTTATTTTCGTGTGAAATGGCTTAATCTGTTTTTGAATACAACTAAGAAGGTGGCTATTGTTACCAGATTACCCTGGAGGAGGTAATGTTGGATGCTTTTGTGTTTAGATAACGATTATGGATGCCATTTTGCCAATTGGCCAGTTGCATTCATAACAAATAAAACCTGCTGATATCAAAGCTGTCTGTTTATCTGCAAAAACTAAAAACTTGGTGTGCTTGTGACAAGTTGTCAAACAGAGACACATATGAGAGAACCTAAAACAGTGAGAATATTCTGTGAAAGAAGTGCCACTTCAAAAACATTTTGGTTGGTGTTGTATCAAGTGGCTCCATGACGCACACCTTATTACACTAACACTTTAGAAATGGAGGCTTCCAGCATTTGCTGTACATTGCAGGATAATCGGGACAACCCTTGCAACAATCGCAAAAGACGTCACAATTTCAGGCAGGTCTTAAATGATTATCTGCACAGTGTCACAGATGGCCGGGCTCCTTGTCTGGCCGGGACGCCTCTTCACTGAGAGGACTGAGGGAGCAAGCGTGGGCAGAACAGTACCTCCCCTAGATGGCAGCCCCCATGGGTTCCAGTGGTGCCTCAGACTCCCGCAGGGCTTCATGGGAGATGAAGTTGTTTACAGCCCTGTTGGGATCCGAGGGTGCCGCCAGGGGGTGCTGCAGGTGTTCCTGAGCCCGTGTGGCCGGTTCTTCCACCACACCTGGAAGTGGGCAACTGGAGCACTTCTGGGTTACTTATATAAGAGGCCAGCAGAGACTACTCGGTGAGCCAGAGTCGGGAGGAGGGAGACGAAGCTTGCCAAGAAGGAGTGAAGGAGAAAGAATAAAAGAAAGAAGAGAACTATGTTAAGGTGTGCTGTTTGTGTTTGGACTGTGTTGTGGGAACGGGGAAGACGTTCTCCACGAGGGAAGAAAATAAAATAAAAAGTCTTGTGCTTTAGTAAGTGTGACTCCTGCATCTGTCTGTGTCAGGTTAAGCACTGGTATAGCGCCATCTACTGTCACAAGAGGTTACCCTGTAGTCTAAGGTGCGTAGTGTTATAATTACTAGTTTTTTTGGTTATGAGGAATGTTTTAGTAATTACTATTTGTTATCACTGTGCCATTTTTGGCCTGTTTCCTTTTCACAACCTTTTTGGTGGCATAAATTGTTCCCAGCCATGTAATTGATGGTAAGGTTGTGTGCTGTGTGATAATTAGGGTAAAGATGGTGTTGTGGGAATGCTGGTGTCCAATTTTTTTGGAAAGATCAACGCATCTCACTTCACAAATGCTTCAATATTTAAGTTATGAGAACTATTTGGCTTTGTTTCCTGATCTTTGAGTTTTGGGAATTGACATTTTATTGACTTCTGGTTTAGTCTTTAGCTTGTATTCTGACTATTTTTCATTTTGCCCCTCCTGCAATTTCAGTCCTTTCGGGATGCGATTATTTTCATCAAATCATAACGCATAGCGATGGCTTTTAATCGGCCAATTCATTCACTAACATGTCTAAGAGATAAATATCTGAAATTTAAAATGAGAACAGGACTGGGAGACGAAAGAGAGAGACATAAGCTTGTAAACTAGTAAGGTCTGATAGCTGGGAAATCTAGATAATCTAAATGTTGTAACCAAAACACAAACCAAAATTTTTTGTTACTTAACAAGCATAATAGAAAGAAAAACCACTAAAGCACAAGTAATCTTTTGAAACTCTGCCCGCAGTTTTGAGAAAACAGAGGCACACTGATGACACCACAGAACAGGCAAGCTGATAACAATGAACTTGTGGCACTGCACAGCACAACAGGAATTCCATCCATCCATCCATTATCCAACCCGCTAAATCCTAACTACAGGGTCACGGGGGTCTGCTGGAGCCAATCCCAGCCAACATAGGGCACAAGGTAGGAAACAAACCCTGGGCAGGGCGCCATCCCACCGAAGACAACAGGAATTCTTCACTAATATTTAGCTTATTAGCTCAGCCACACGCACTTGTTTACCCAATCTTAACACAAATCTCATTTTTCGCTATTACCACAAAGTTTATTGGTATTTCACACAAGATATATTTTTAAGCATTACTTATTTCTTTTTCATTGATTTGAATGACTGTTTTTTATGGCTTTGGTAAGTTTTGTTTTCCCTGTGGTTGTTATTTTTGACAAAGCCCATCTTTCACGAAGACAAGTTTTATTTTTTGTCTATGCCCACTTACCTTTGTTCCTGACCTTTTCTTTCCCTCTGCTCCTCTTTAGCTAAATTTGCTTCTGATGTTTTAAATGGTAAACATTTCCACTTCCTGACACTATTCGTACTGTCTTTCAATGATCCCATAAGCACTTTGTGTCTCATTACACAGGAACAAGCCTTTCATTTTCATTGTGATTAAATGTATCCAAATATCAGTGTCCAAGATGGCGTGAGGACCTTGCAAACGATGGGGTACGCTTAGAGTAATCCAGCTAATGCCCTTATTTAATGTCACTTTTAATGCCACTTCTCTCTCCTGTCCACCCACTTTTAACACACATTGTCAGTCATACTTGCACTAACTTTCTGTCTTCTTTCAATCTTAAATCTTCTTTTCACCTTTTAAAAACTCCTGTGTTCACTCCTTCCCTTTTCCCATTTTACACTCCTTACTCACTTTGCCTCCTTGCACTTTTCTGTGGAAGACATCAATCAGTCTGTTCATTCTCTCAATTTCCCTTCAGGCACAGCATCAGACTACAGATTTAAAGCAAATCTTCTATTCAGAGTAGAATAATGAAAGAGGGAGAGCCGCCAAAGTGAAAGATAGATTACTCATTGAAGCTTGCAGAGTCTGCTCCTCTATTTTGTGAGTGCCCTTCTTGTAATGATAAGGTCTGAGTGGGCACTTCTGCCACTGCGCTCTGTAGTAGGGCCAGTTCCAGAATAGGTATCCCCCTTCATCTCATGTTTAAAAACTTCCTCATAAATGCATTGTCTCATGTCTGGGTGTAAGGCTAGTAACATTGATATTGACATCAGGAGGGAAGCTGGGCAGAGGGTCATCAAATTCAAATTTCTTAGAGAAAACATCACTGGCAACTTGAAGTGAGCACAACGCATCTCAGCTAAGGGAAGCCTGGATATCACATATCTACACTTGGCAGCTTCTACAGGCACATAGCAAAGTCCATCTATACTGACTGCATTACATTCTGGTATAGCACCTCTCCAGCTCAGGAAGCTGAGAACCAAGGCGGGTTGTCAATAGTGATGAGCAAAATGATTTGCATGAAATTGAAATTAAAGTGAAGCTTAGAGTTTTGCTTAACAAAAAAAATAATAATAGATAGTAGATATATTTTCGTCTCATCTGCAACCTTTTTTTACATGTGCAAAAGCATAGAAACATATATTCTGGTACAGAGAGTGGAAAGGGGATGTGGCTAATTAGAGCATGTGACATACAGGCACTCTGGATCACTTCTAAAATCCATTGGCCACTGGTGAGTATCCAGTAGGATCCTGGCTTGGATAAGCTTAAGGAATTGGGGAAAGTGAGAGCAAATGGGGTTACTGCTGACTCCAAATGAGGGGTGCAAGACGGAACTGGCAGTATGATTTTAAAGGCAGGAGGCATGTTAGGAGTCATAGAAAATGGGGGCAGCATTGTAGTTCAGCTGAGAAATGACCTTTAGGGAGCAATATTTCTTGCCTTCTACCAGAAAACACTTTAAAAACACAAAAGGCATATTTCACTGAGTTTCGCACTTTGCAACTGAAATCATATGCAAAATTAATTTTGAGTTCAATTTTGCAAAACTGCTTGGGAAGCAAAACTGTTTAGCATATTGTTAGTGGCAAAATTGCTAGACGCACACCACTAAACACTGCCCCCTTCTGTCAAGAATATATATAAATATAAATATATACATTACATTACCTGGCAAATAATTCAAAGAGAGCATAACTAAGTTCCTTGAGTGGCCCAGCCAGAGCCCAGACTTGAATCTGATTGAACATCTCTGGAGAGATCTTAAAATGACTGTGCACCGACGCTTCCCATCCAACCTGATGGAGCTTGAGAGGTGCTGCAAAGAGGAATGGGCGACACTGGCCAAGGATAGATGTGCCAAGCTTGTGGCATCATATTCAAAAAGACTTGAGGCTGTAATTTCTGCCAAAGGTGCATCGACAAAGTATTGAGCAAAGGCTGTGAATACTTATATACATGTGCTTTCTCAGTTTTTTTAATTTTAATAAATTTGCAAAAACCTCAAGTAAACTTTTTTCACGTTGTCATTATGGGGTGTTGTGTGTAGAATTCTGAGGAAAAAAATGAATTTAATCCATTTTGGAATAAGACTGTAACATAACAAAATGTGGAAAAAGTGATGCGCTGTGAATACTTTCCGGATGCACTGTATCCCCGAGAAGAGTGCCAGGTCATAACAAGACAAAACTTTTGGAATAGCCAATGGCTCTGTGTGATCCCAAATTAGAATAAACAGATTTGGAAAATGGATGGACAAGTGAATAGAAACAGGGATGGCATATTTGTTATGGTTTATCATCTGCTTGGTATTGGGATATGTAGTGTTAGTGTGTACGTATGCTTGTTGACATTGACTGGCAGGATGAAACAGTGTCACTGAACAATGCCAGTATTTCAGTGTTAACTTGCTGATAGCACTGTTGGTGTGAAGGGGGTATGAATTTCCGTTAAGCCATCTTAATACTTGTTATCCTTGTCTATGCTATTTCTGAAGTCCAGAATTCTTAATGATTTCTAAAGCTTAGTTAGCAGAGAAACAGTAAATGAAAGCATTTTTTTCTCAGTAGTGTAAGTGACAGCACAATATGTGACTAGAGTGTAATAAATGCATAAATAGTTCATTTGTCATTAGTTTGTGACTCCGGGTCTGTGTCAAGGGAGAGTGGGAAACTACATGGTCAGGAATGAGTACCAATCAGAAACATGTCAGATCATTGTGTGTGCGTGTTTGTAAAGGGACAGATAGATAGATAGATAGATAGATAGATAGATAGATAGATAGATAGATAGATAGATAGATAGATAGATAGATAGATAGATAGATAGATAGATAGAAAACAGCACCATATAATCATAGTTATGAAAGGCTTTACATATGATAGATCAGTAACAAGCTCTGATCTGTCTTATTTAGTGTCTTTTAAATATATCTATTTATTTCATAAAGCATCTTTAATTCTATTTGTCTATCTTGTTAAATTTGTATTTTTTGGTATTTATTACCCAGTGTGTCAGGCCTCCAATTCTCATCCTATTCTGTTCATCCGATAAGCAGTTCATTTAGGTTTGTGGTTTTACATTTGATAGGCTTGCATTTATTATCTTCTGTAATTGACAAAGTTTTTGTTGTTGTTGGCTTATTTTTAATTCTACATTCAGCTCTTTCCTTGCAACCTTATAAATAAAAAACACCCTATGCCTTTTCCTTAATTGATCCATGCTATCCACCTGGGTATAATATTGATAGACATTTTAAGTACCCTTTTACAAAAATGCCAAAATGAAACTTAGCTAATTATCTGTCATGCTCCACAAAGTGGAGATTGGCATTTCCACAATAGGCAGATGCCAAATTAAAAAGACCATTATCTAAATTAAATTTTCTTTTTTTTTCATTTTTTCAAAGGACAAAATGCAGGTAATGGGTTGCAATTACAGACCCTGAGATTAGTATAAATTTTGCAGTGGTGCATAAAAAACTGATTTTGTCTTGCTGTGGTGCAAAAGAGAAAAATAAATGTGATGAGAACGGGCCATTCAGCTCAATATAGTTGAATCATTCCAGTTCAGTGTAACATTTGCAAAATAAAATTTAATGCAACTTAAATGAAAGTCCAGAGGAGAGCGACTAGGTTGATACAGGGGATGAGTTATGACAAAAGAATTAAAGAGGTGGGCCTTTTCAGTTTAAGCGAACAGAGATTAAGAGGTGACATGACTGAAGTATTTCAAAATATGATAGGAATTAGTACAGAGGATTGAGACTGTTACATTGGAATATGTTCAACAAAGACATGTGGTCACAGTTGGAAACTTGTTAAGGATAAATTTTGCACAAAGCTTTTCTTCACACATGTAGTTTTCAAGTATTGTGGGACTCCAAGAACTTTCAAAACACAACTTGATGTTGTTCGGGAGGAATTACAGGGTTAGGATTGTTGAGCTGAATGGCTTGTCTCATGAAATGTTTTTCTGATGTTCTGACTGCTACACTGCTTGAATCTTTTTCCATATATAATAATAATACATTGTATTTAATAGGCGCCTTTCTTAACATTCAAGTTCACCTTACAATGAAATTAAACAACAGTAATAAGATAAAATCAAATAGCAATAAGGTACAGAGGCAGTAGCAAACATCAAAGCTAACAGGCAGTATCAGTGTTAAATTCATAATCGGTATGCCAGTTTGAAGAGATTACTGTAGATTTGAGGGCAGTTTTAAAATGTGTTATTAAGTCTAATTTGTCTAATTTCATTAGCAAAAAAAAAAAAAAAAATCAAAAGTCACAGTCCTAAATGACTACAACAGATCAGCATCTTTAACCTCTGTGGTAATGAAGACCGTTGAATGCCTTATTCTGAATTACCTCAAAAATGTTACAAAAGTCTTCCTGGACTCTTTTCAGTTTGCATACAGAGCCTACCGGTCTGTGGATGGTGCAGTGAATTTAGGTCTGAGCTTTATTTCCCAACACATTGATAAGCCAGCGGCATATGTGAGGCTCTTTCTTGTGGACTTTAGCTCTGCTTTCAATACAGTCTTCCCAGAACTCCTAGGTGAGAAACTCACAAAGTTCAACCTGCCTAGTTCAATCTGCCAGTGGATCACAGACGTTCTCACAGATGGGAAACAGTAAGTGCGGTTTTGCACTCACATGTCTGATCCATTAACCTTTAGTACTGCTGCACCACAGGGATGTGTCCTTTCCCCTCTACTCTTCACACTTCATACAAATGACTGTACCTCTGGTAATTCACCTGTCAAACTTCTTACATTTGCTGATGACATAACAGTGATAGGCCTCATTTCAAACAATGATGAGTCCAAATACAGACAAGAGGTGGAAAATCTGTCATTGTGGTGTAGCCATAATAATTTGGACCTTAACATTCAAAAAACACAGAAAATGATCATAGACTTGAGGAAACAGTCACCCGCTCAACCTGCTTAGCCGTTGAGATGCCAGAATCATTTAAGTTTCTGGGCACTGTGCTGTCACAAAACTTTAAGTGGGACATTAACATCACAAGCATTATTAAGAAAGCCCATCAGAGAATGTTCTTTTTGCGTCAGCTGAGGAAATTCAGTCTCCCTCAAGCAATACTGGTCCAATTCTACACAGCCATCATCGAGCTCATTCTGTTCTCCTGTATAACTGTCTGGTCTGGTCTGGTTTGGTGCTGCTTCTGTTCAGGCTAAGGCCTATTTGCAACACATCATCCAAGACTCTGCAAGGATCACAGGCTGTAATTTACCGCACATCAAAGTCCTGTACAAGTCCAGGGTAAGGAAGAGGGCTACAAAGAGTATTGCTGATCTGACTCACCCAGGGCATCACCAGTTCCAAAGACTTCTTCCTGCAAATGTCTTTGTGCAGTGAAAGCTAAAACAACAACAACAACATTTATTTATATAGCACATATTCATACAAACAGTAGCTCAAAGTGCTTTACATAATAAAGAATAGAAAAATAAAAAACACAATAAGAAAACAAAATAAATCAGCATTAATTAACATCGAATAAGAGTAAGGTCCAATGGCCAGGGGGGACAGAAAAAAAACAAAAAAAAAACCTCCAGACGGCTGGAGAAAAAAAATAATAAAATCTGTAGGGATTCCAGACCATGAGACCGCCCAGTCCCCTCTGTCATCATGTCATCAAAACCAGGGGTTGCCAAATCCAGCCCTGGGGGTATTTTTCGTACGTGGATTACTCGTTTAGCCGGATGTAATTGTTGACGATTTGGCATGATCCTGGATCTGTCGGTTTTTCGAAACTCTTGCCGGATGTGTTGTCATAGCAGCACATCCAAATCCTCAAACCTGCTCGGCAAGATCCTTCATTGCTCCCAGATGGAAATTCTTTTCGAAAGATACCGCTTTAGCCGAGGGGGAATATTGTACCTCAAAGATTTATTAGCACCTTATATTCAAAGTCAAACTAGGAGAAGTCGGGCTCTCACAACCACACAGGCAGTATGCATTGCTTTGAGGTTTTTTGCAAGCAGCACTTTTTTTATATACTGTAGGCGATGCGGAAAATCTATCTAAAAGTGCAGTTTGCCAGGCAATTCGTAAAGTCTGTTTGGCTCTGAAATATTTCCTTAGGGTTTTCATAGTGTTTCCTGGACACCTGCGTGTGCAGACAATAAAAGAAGCGTGTCATGCCATTGCAGGTACACAGGCAAAAAACACCCACAGTTCCATAAAGAATCTCACAATCAGCCTAACATTCTCATTACCCAGGATTTCCAAATGTGATTGGGGCACATGGGACTGATCAGAGTGGAGTTTGATCAAACATTATTTGGAAAATGTACCTCTCCTCCTGAAGAATAATCAGAGACAGTGTCTTCATCAAATATTTGACCTTTGTCAATATCTCGTTGGTCAGACACAAGTTCTAGGGATATGACATTCCCTGCAACTGACCCAACAAAAAAAAATGCCTTCAGAAACAGGGCGATGGGCATTTTGCTGGAGAGCCAACTCTTCTGCAGGGGTTAGGTCTGGACCGCGTGGACCTCCACCTGTTTTTTGCTTGTCTGCCTTATTAGCTTTAAAATAAATGTTTTTTTTATATTATATATGATTCTTTATGTCAACAATTCTTTAAATAGTTATATACCAATATTCACCAGTTTGAAGTATATTCTTGTACTTCACTTTAACCTGTTCCCATGTTCTCCTTGTGCTCACGTTTGATCTGGAATTCTGACATATTAAATAATAATTAATCTGACACATAGGAAATGATACGCTGCATTTAGTAAGTACAATGCACACTACTTAGCGTTTAATTTGTCGGTCACTTTTCACCAGCTGTCTTTTCTGGTTTGGGCTGCTTTTGCAGTGTTACCCCTTGTGCATATTAAATCTTGAAATTCTTCATATCCTTCGAATAAAAGGTCCTGCTCCGCTTGTGTGAAAAAAATGCGCCTGTTCTTTCGTCATTTTGTTGCAGCCTATCAAAGACTTGCTGATCATGTTTTCTAGACTCAATATATATGGGCTTTTCAATCAGTGTGGGCGCGCGCATTCATCTCGGATAATTAGATCCAGCTAGACTAATCTAGTACACGGCTGCGTTTGAAAAACTGACTTATCCCGGATGAGCTTCACCGGCATTAACTCATCTAAGATGAGGCATCTGATCTCGGATAATTTAAGCGACGTACAGAAAATACTCCCCTGGAGGACCACCGTGGCTGAAGGTTTTCATTCTATTTTCTAAATGAGTGACCTGTTTTTGCTGCTAATTTACTTCTTTTGAACTAAATTTAATTGACTTGCTCTTGAAGACTCATACTCTTTAATTATTTCTTTTTCCTTAATTAGCAGCCAAACAATAATGAGATACAAAATGAGACAAAACAACTGGTGTCCATCATACAATATCTGAAAATAAAGAAAGATGAAGGTCTCAGGAATGCTGATCTGCTCAGGTCCACAAACCATATTAACGATGCTCTTAGAAAAGAGAAAATCAACAATTTCAGAAATGTCTGCTACTGCTCAGTGAGAGCAGCAACAAGCCATGGAATTTAAGATCGTGTTTCATTAACAACAAGAATTGGCACCTTATTAAGCAGCTGGTTGGAGTTTGAGGCCCTGACTTAGTTGGTTTTCTGTCGGCTCACTCACTTGAAATTTAATTTCTGTTTGGGTGCCATTTAAGGAAAGAAATGAAAGAATTTAAAGGAACAAAGAAGAAATTCAGGGGAACAAATCTTAAAAAAGCAATTTAGTTAAAGTGAATTCACAAGAAGTGAATTAGCAGCACAAACAGGGCACTCATTAAAAAAAAAGGGTTAGAATAAAAACCTGCAGCCACGGTGGTCCTCCAGGACCAGAGCTGGCGACCCCTGCTCTAAACAGTTTTTTTCCATGTGCAGTTATTCTTATTAATCTGAGCTTCAACTCACTATCTTTGTATACCTGCACACTAGACTGCCTGGACATTTTAATCCTACTTTTCTCTTTATTTTTTTTGTATTACCCTTGTATCCATCCATCCATCCATTATCCAACCCGCTATATCTTTACTACAGGGTCACGGGGGTCTGCTGGAGCCAATCCCAGCCAACACAGGGTGCAAGGCAGGAAACAAACCCCGGGCTGGGCGACAGCCCACTGCAGGGCGCGCACAAACACACACACACACCAAGCACACATTAGGGACAATTTAGAATCGCCAATGCACCTAACCTGCATGTCTTTGGACTGTGGGAGGAAACTGGAGCACCCGGAGAAAACCCACACAGACACGGAGAGAACATGCAAACTCCACGCAGGGAGGACCCGGGAAGCAAACTCCTAACTGCAAGGCAGCAGCACTACCCACTGCGCCACCGTGCCTCCATTACCCTTGTATGCTGCATCATATTTTATTATTTTAGATTTTATCTTCTTGTGTTTATCTTTTGTAGTCTATGTTGTCCTTGTATGTTGCACCAGTACAATCAAGACAAATTCCTAGAGCACATTAGTGTACCTGACCAATACAGTGAATTCTGATTCTCATTCTGATTATTTCTTAGGTGTTAAACTTTATATTTGTCTATTTTCATTCTCTTTGGTGCTGCTGCCTCCTCTGTGTATGCCGACAAGGCTGATCAGAGCAGGAGACACTACATATTGTAGGTCAAGGCCTGCCATAAAGTCCTGATTAAATTGTGTTCATCCGGTCGCTACAGTAGCATTACCAGATAGCATCTGTAATGTGATTATCACCAAAACTCATTGATTATTCTATTGCATGCTTGTCATGAGAACATCAATTACCATGAGTTCTCTCATTAGTTTTTTCATCCTTGATGTCTGCAGTTCAAATTTTATAAAAATGATACTGCACCCACCTTTCTCATGTGTGTCAATTTTGTATCCCTTCAATAATAAAAAGAATTAAGAAACAGAGGCACTGTAGTGCTTTTATAAATTACAATCTGCAGTACTGCAGTTTTCTTTTTACCCAGCTGATATATTCAGACACCACATACTGCGTCATACTGGAGACTTTTCTCAGTTCTTAACTTCACGTCACTGTGCTAGGTATATTGTTCTTTTCCATGCTGCCTGTTCCTGCATTAATATGGCAATCGTGTATTCATTGAATGATGGACGATGTTACTGATTCTGCTGAACAGCTCTTTAGCACTGCAGGCCATTTTTTTTTCTGCTCTGCCTTCTTTGTCCATTCTCACCTGTCACCTTTTAGCTTGACTAATAATAAGCTAACAGGGAACATAATGACCAATGTCTTTTTTAGCTCCTCCAGCAAAGGCCTTTCCCCCCCATCCTCTCTCAGGCATCCTATCCTAAACCACCCTGTAGTACCAGAAATGAGCTCCCTCTCACGGCCTTTGAGAGCTGAAAATGTCCCGAGCCTTTCCAGTGGTTAAGGTTAACAGCGAAAAGTAGGAAATGACTTTCAGCCTGAGGCCGTGCACAGTGCCGCCAGGATCGCTTCTGTCTCTAAATGACCCTGTAATGGAAAAAGCAGGTTATGAAGATGAATGGATGGATGAGTAGATGATTTAAGGTTCCAGCTGTGAGGTTTGTGTCTGCTGGAGGAAATTAGGTTACAACAACCAGAAAAGCACAGCTATAGTAACGAAAGATAGAACCTGGAACAACTGGCCTGGGACAGTTCATATCACAGAGTTTAGTTTGGATACAACTAAAACTATTAATCTATTTACATTTCCTGATTATTTAAATAGTTTTGTTTTCCAGCCTGTTTGTTATCAGGTGGTACAGTGCAGGATAATGCAACTGTAAGAAACGGCTGGTGCCATAGGAGGGGGCACACTGAGGCAGTTGTGTGGTCTCAAGAGGTCTGGAGATCTATCAAGCCAAGGGAACTCTTCCGAGGACATCTCAGTACAGTTTTGGCACTGTGAATAAAGAGCGCTAGGTTAGTGGCCAGCAAGACATGGGAAGAGCCATGATGTGAGTTGTGAGGGCCGTGAAGAAATACAGGAAAGACTGTTTTGCATTCAGAAGAGTAGCCTGGACGGAGGAGTTGTTTGTGTGTTTGCATGCCTCACATGTGTGAAATCCGGAACCCTTTAAGTAGAATTTCTACTTTTTAAGGGGATACAAAGTCGTAAGCATGTATTTCTATTAGGAAGGATTGGCTCAAGAAATCCTGTTGGTGCATCAAACGACGCTGCTATCGTTCGGTGGGGGAGTCGGGCTGCCTGCTCTTGATGGTGACCCTCTGATGAACCGGAGAGAGGGAAGGTAAGGCAGTGTCCATAAAGGAGCCTTCTGATGAACCTCATGAGAGAGAAGGTAGAGTAGTTGGGGGCTTCTTGAAATGAGACCTCACATGGAACCCATCCCTGCTTAGTGAAGATAACTTCTAGAGTTGAGTAGGAGCTAAATCTGTGGGTTATTTCTTCATTTCTGATGTGGAGGTTTTTGTTTGAGGACTACTTCCTACTAGAAAGGAAAAGTGAACAGTATCCAAGTACTCTGAGTTTTTTTCTTTTAAACTTTATTTATTGATTTTTTTTTATTATGTACCCGGACTTAGAAGTGTCCTTGCAGATGAACGTATTTTGTTTGAAGACTGTGATTTTTGTACTTTAGCGCTAAATGAAATAAGCAGTTGTTATAGTTTTCTACCAGTGCTGTGTCTGTGTTTCTCTCTTCCACCCTGGTTTATCCTTAGTCATAAACTACAAGATGCCCCAAGGTGTAATTGTGCTGGGTTCAGGGGAACATGGGGCATCTCATGGCCAAAATAGATGAGAACGCATAGTGTGATATGAATAATAGGAAGCTACTTTGTTAGTAATTTGCGTTTCCAGCAAAACTACGAAACTTTAGAAAAGCAGACAGATCAATAGTGTAATAATCTGGGTCTCACAGATTATCTTATTGATCCTTGCTGACCCAAGAAAGAGACAGAGAAGTGCCGAGGCTGACTGTATGCTATGAGGGCAGTTTATGGTGAAGTTTATGGTGGCAGACTTGAGGCCTAGTTAAAGCAAGTTAGTGGTTGCAGTCATTTATGTTTGGTGTGGTTCATTAAGATCAAGATAAGTGGGGTCTGACACAATTCAGATCATACAAATCACCATAGTTCACAAGGAGCAATCAGCTGATCAACCAAACCTTTATATAGAGGTGTAAACATCATACAATGTCACAAGTCACTTCATACAACAAACAAGATCACTGGAAGGTGTTAGATATTCAACGTGAGTAATACAGTAAAAACCAAAAGACCAAATACAAATCAAAGAAAAAATTCAGCACTGACTGACAAATAATCGCAGCAACGATAGATCTTACAATTTAAAACATACAGCTGCAAAAAAGGAAAGAACATGGCTATAATGAACAACTAAAAGTTAGAATACCGGATTGATAAACTGACATTTCTGAAGCACGCAGTAGGAGTTAGTGCATAGTATGGTTAAGTTTGTACAAACACAATAAGTAATCCATAATATTTGAATATACTGTATGCTTAATCCAGTTCAGTGTTGATAGAGAGATCGGGTCTGTCCCAGCAGTTGAGGCGCAAGGCAGAAACCTGTAAAAATGCAAATCTCTCTATTATAAAAAAAAAAATCTTAGAAGGAGACGAGACGTGATTTTGTCAGAGAGATACTTTCACGTCCCATGAGGCAAGACTTTGTGCCAAGAGATTTAACCACGCCTGGGGCCGGAAATTAAAGACAAACAGTAGATGACAAAGTAGAATGTCGTAAAGATTTGAAAAACGTTGGCGTGTATTGATACACGTGCAGAGCAAGTTAGAGATAATGAAAGTACGAAAATTTGGAAATCTCAAAAAATGATAGTAAAGATCGCATTAGCACAAACAAATAGAAATTATTACTCAGTGAAATAACAGAACAGCGAAAAGAGATTGAATATATTGTTCAGATTTAAACTTTAAGTCAGAGACTTGTAGATCGTCTAGTTGCCATCAGGGAAAAGTAGTGCTTCTTCCCAATGAAGAGGCATATCCGCGAGAATAAAAGATTTGTTGTTTGGTGAGAGTGAAATCCCACGAGAGAAAATTTCAAGCCTCGTGAGACAAGAGTTTACGCAAAGATATTTGGAAAAGTCCTGCCCACATAGCCACGCATACGGTTCAATCATTTCTCATTTGTGTGAATGCTATTGCCAGACACATTTCTTGTAGAGAGAAAGAAACGATATTCACTCATAGTCAGTTATACGTTGCGTTGTCACAATGTAATTCCAAACATGGAATCAAAATTCAATGCTATATTAACGAAAAGGTAAAAGCAAAAAGAATTGAATATATGGATATAGGTGATATGACAGAAGTATGTAGATATTTTTTGGCTTTAAACTTTTAAGTCGGAGACTTGCAGATCATTTACCGGTAATTTGTGTTGCCATCAGGGAAAAGTAGTGTTTCTTCCCGATGAAGTGGCCTATCCGCGAGAATTAACAGTTTTGTTGTTTGGTGTTGGTGAAATCCACATGTGTGTGTGGCAGAGATGCGAAGTTGCTGGCGTGTAGCGCCGTGGGGTGGGGGGGGGTTATGGGGTTTATGGCATCACAGTCTAATATAGCATTCTCAAACTCTGTCCAAATCATGGTCACGGAGGTCTGGGCATAAGACAGGACTCAGTAAAGTATGCCAATATAATCCTATTCAAGGCAGTACAACACCAAAGAATGCAACATAGCATTCTCAGACCTTCTTAGTTCAATCCAGAGTCATCAAGTCCCCACTTGCAGTGTTTCTCAACCTTTCTAGTGTTATGACCCGCTGTTTTCCATGTAACCGTCAGAGGAGATATCCACCTTAATGAATAGAGCATGATCACCAGTGCAGGGAAGGGGGTCCCCCTTTGTGATCTGAGCCTGATCATCAGAATGGGAGGAGGGCACAATCACAATTGTCAGTTCAGAGTTGCAGGAGCCCACCCTTTGCACACACAAATCCAGTGCCAATATGGAATCACAGATTAACTTGACATGCAAGTCTTTACAGTATGGGAGGGAAAGCATCATGGACATGGAAACCAACTATGTCATGGAAAGACCTTTAAACTTAAACACATAAAATGTTAGTGCATTGATTATCACCCAGAACACTGGATCTGCGAGACAGCAGCACTAAACACTGTGCCAACCTATAACATAACCTAATGCAGAATAAGTGTGATGGGATGGCAATAAAAAGTCAAACACTGGAGACAACAGGTGGTCCTTCAGTAAGCATCTTATTGTCAAGACAGATGGAGCCTAACAAAAAGGCTTGGAACGATCGTCATAGAGATTAGAAACCTCGGGAGTGCAGAAGAGCCAAAGTAATGGAAACCAAATATAATGGACGTAGCTTGAGTTGTCTACTCAAACATCTAGCCATTTTCTAATGGGCTTTTTTCTACCTATAGTTCGTCTATAACAGTGAAGAAATTTGCTGACCCATATATTCATTCCAAAATAAAATTTAATTTAGTTAGTGTTTTAAAACTTTTACATTTGCCAGACATTGATGTGGCTCAGCTCACAATGCTTTTTAACACAACATGTCATGCATTAATGGAAGTGCTTAATCACAGACACCCCCAGGAAACATGTCTGCTAAGACAGATCACCAGATACACCTCATCATCAGTGATGTTTCCAAGGTCATTTGGGGTTTCGGGTCTTTCAACATCAGATCCCATCACTTGGGTGACATAGCTGGGGTTGACTAAGTCCTGGCTTATATTCCGGCAGCATGAAGCCACAAGCCTGCCCTCTTTATGCAAAGCCACCACTTGGCATTCTCTGTGGTTTTAGTGATTGAATGTATGGTTTTGCTGCTTTGATAATTCCATGGCCTCTTAGAGCTTTACATAGCAAGCACCTTGCGAACCTCCCAACAGCCCACCTCAATTGGTACACAGTGAGCCTGCCAACCTCCACTCCTCCTCTGTTCCACTAGCTCCTGATATTTACCAAGTTTTCTGTCATGGACCTCCCCCGTGTTCTCTTCCCATGGCACTGTCAAGTTACTACGTGGTCTCTTGCTTAGTGGAATCAGAGAAAATCATTAGGTCTGGGCAGACAGATGTTTATGGGATGTGGTCAACTTTATTGTTGTAATGATGCTAGTTTTGCAAATGCCTTAAGCACATAACTCACTGCTGAAAACAAATCAGCAAACGCCAGACTTAATATTCTTAGTATGTCAACTAAATGTGACAAACACAAATGACACATATCTGAAGGGCATGGGAGTTAATGAGGTTTAGAGTGATTACTGCAGTTAAATTACAGTTGACCTGCCTTATCTAGGGGTTTGGCATCTATGGTTTTGACCCACCACAGTTCATAATTATTTATTAAATTTAAAGACCAAATCCCAATAAGTAGAAAACACAATTAAATCAGAAAGCTGTTAATACATCTTTCCTAAATTTTAATATTTGAAAGCTGAATAAATCAGAATCAACAGTGTAACACCTCTCATCTATCATTTAGTTCAGTGAGCAATATGAAGAAAAAGCCCATTATGAGGCTGGTCCTCGTGTATTTCAGATAATCAAACAAAAAATAAAAAGGAGTCAGAGGCCTAGCCTGACTGAAACTTACAGTATTTGCCAGGTTCTGAAAAAGCTTTACACCATTCCTTGTAGGGACTGACTTAAAGAGGTTTATCTTCTTATATAATACGCTACCATGGCTGTTCGTTTGTCTGTCCAGGATTTTAAATCACCTGTAGCTCGCAAATCATTTGACCTATTGACCTGAAATTTGGTACACATATACTATGTGACATCTACTATCCGCTTCAAGGGTGACGATTGACCTCCAAGGTTATACTTCTTTTTATTTTTATTTTATTTTATTGTAGAATCAATACTCAGCAGCGGCCAGCAGGGCGGCCGTGCAGCGCGTGTATACGGGCGCCGTTCTCATTCCCTACCACCTTCGCCGTCTCTTCCCCTACCTCTTCATATCTTAAATCATTCTTGAGGCAGATTGAAGACTTAAGTGCCAGCTTAAGTGAAAAATTAAAGAAAACATACTAAATAATTGCAACACAAACACTGACTTAATCAGTTTTAACGTGAAAAGATGCAGACGAAAGAAGAGAAGCAGCGGGCCGCTCAGGTGGAGAAAGTAAGAGCTGCTCACAAAGCAGCAAGCGCATCAACCTCTGAGCAAACAAATTCTAAACGTATGAAAACTATGAATGCTCAAGTCAAGTGTGTTAATTCCATGCTATTGTGCAGTGCACCATTACTGGTATGTTATAAAACACTCGAGGCCCAGACGCGCCAGTTCTAAAATTCTTGCTCAGGATGGGAATTTAAAAAGTCCATGTGGACAACGTATGAAGTGCATAAGTGTCTTTTTTTTTCTTTTCATAATTATTTCAAAAAAATCTAGAGTGTTCTCAAAAAGGAATAGAGCCTATCTCCGCAAATAAAAGGTGCAAAGCAGGAACAGCTTTTGCACAGGCCACCAATCCATCGCAGAGTGAGCACACATACCAATGCAGACACGGAGAGAACATGCAAACTCACTGCCGGGGGGACTGGGGACATAAAGTCTAGGGCGTTTTTTTATTTTTTTTTTTACTGAGAGGCAGCAGTGCTACCTCTACCTCACCAATTTCATATTTTCATTTTTAGTATTAACTTTAAGCAGAAATAATTTTTCAGGTGCATGGTAATGTTAACATACATGGTGCATGGTAAGATAAATGAGGTAGTCCATATCAATAAACCATACACTGAATCCCATGTACTGCACAAGCCAATAAAATCGCTCATTTGTTGTTCCATCCCTATTCTGTTATCAAGCTATCCTACTTAGAAGAGGTGTGTCAATGATATGACATTCAGCTTAGGTTGGCTTAAAGTGAGACTTGCCTGAACTCACCTAACTTTGTGGCATGCCAGTGTCAATAACCTAAAGTGACTAATTATTCTCATTTTTAGAGCGGTGCTTCAAAAGCTGTGTGGCCATGTCAGTAAACAGTAGGAATAGCACTACTTATTTCAACCTATCCCTAGTCCCATGATTAGAAGGAATGTTCCTTTAGTCTACTGGGTTTATTATGGAGATGCAGTCAAGCAAAATTAAGAAAGGTGTACAGACTCTTCACACCCCTGCTGAGTGTCCATCAATAACACAAAGTTCAGTTTGCACCAAACTTCTGCTCTAAATGTATTAACAGAAAACTATACATAAGACGTTTCCGTAGTGTGTAGTAAACATTTGTTCTTCTGCCTTCCTCCTGATGTTATAATGGAGAGCTAAACATTGTCGAAGTCTACAATAGATGACCCTTCTGATGACCAAATCATCCTAAATCAGCTCCTGTTTGAGGAGTTACGGGGGGGCAACATTTCATATAATAAGAAGAAACAAGACGAAAGGTGAGTGTAAGTGACAGGGCAGTGGGGCTTTTTTGTTCCTATGGCAACTGTTTAGGGTCTGCAGCCAATCAGAATGTGATGTCACACAGAGCACAGGCGAGGATGATTAGTTCCTCTTCCTGTCCATTCAGGAGCTGCAGGAGAAAGGTTCATTTATTTAGTATAATTTGATTGATTTGTGGGGAAGTATCCGATGAAATAAGAGAGTTTACACTGGTACTTTTCTGTCATGGTCAGAGGAACTTTTCTCTCCAGCCTGTTGCTTTCTTCACCATGCCTTTTTATTCTTCTCCCAAAAAATGTCTTTATGACAATTAATACAGTGCTGATAATCATGACCTATGCTTTTTAGAATTTAAAACAAAATGAAAGCGTTAAACAGTGGCTTTGAAGAGGTCCACCCAACTCATACTGGAAAAGTTCACAAGTATTCCGTCTTTAACAAATTTCCTGCAGGAGATTCTCAAGCAACTCTGATTTAATGTTAAAACCAATCATTGAATTTAACGGTCTTCACAACCCAACCTTCCATCAAAGCTTGCCCAACTGGGAGTAAGCGTCTGTTCCACTGCATTGAGTGTTAGGCCAGAACCAACCCTGGATGGGACACCAGCCCACCACAGGGCACACCTATGCACCCAAACTCACATGTACTGGGCCTGGGCCAATTTATTATTAAAAATGCCTTCATTAGATTTTTTGCATGTATTGGAGCAAAGCTTTTTAGGCGACACTATACTGGCACCAAAGTGTCTGCCCCTTAAAAGCAACACCCCAATTTAAAAAAGTTACCAATCCATTTTGGAAATTTGTCTTGAAGCCGAGCTGATATTCAGAGCACACTCCTCTCCCAAAAAGGCAAAGGTAATGCATAGCAGCCAGCTGGTGACCCCAAAGTACATACATAGCGTTCTTTTACCTGCTGGAGACTCAATTATGCACACGTTTAGGCATCTGCAGCCCAATGGTGTCTTAAGAGCTCACTCTGATACAACTTTAAACCTACATGAGCCCAGCTGGTAGTCTGCAGCATAATGGTGACCCAAGAGTTTACAACCTTACAGTAAATCTGGAGTTCACACACATAGTGCTCTGTAGTCTATTGATGACTCCAAATTGCACACTGTTAGTAGACTTCAGTCTGATGCTGAACGAGAGTGCCCAGCCGGTGGTCTGCAGATGCCTGATGACCTAAATGTTCATGCAGATAGTGATCCACAGTGTAATAGATACGCAAGAGTGCAGTTTGTGGTCTGTGGCTATGTCTTAAGAATGCACTCAGGAAGGCGCAAGTACCCAGATGGTGATCCAAATGTGTACACTGGTAATGGTCCACAGCCAAATGTTCACTCAAGAGTGCACAGATCTTGTACTCTGTAACCTATTGGTGACTCAAACTTGCCCACATCTAGTATTATGTATTTCTCTGGTGATCCAACGATACCCTGCTAGTGTTCTGGTACCTAATCATACTTCTTGATTGTATACTGGGGGTTGTCTATAGCATGTTGATGGCCAGAAGTACTCAGGTGGGGGCCTGTAACCTAGTGGTAGTGCACTAAAGCTCTTTCTAAACTTTCCTGAAGACAGAGATCACTTATTTGATGGTCTTCAGCTTTTTTGGTCTCCCAGATGCCCAGTTGATTGTTCAGAAAATGTACTAGTAATACTTTTATGCCTGATGGAAAAAGGAAATCCTCAAACTACAGATTAGCAGCGTGTAACCTGTAAAAAGCAGACATCCATCATCCACAATTCACTTTGTCTCTGGTATATCATGCAGCGTGTGTGACTGGATATAAGGGGTATCTCTGGTCACTGAACAGATACTACACTAGGATATGCTTTTGCTGATGTGTATGTCACACTCCAAATCCAGAGTGGGTGCAAGTACGCTGACAGCAACAACTTTTGTGCTTGAGTTACTGGTGGCCAGTGGAGTTGCTTCTGACCAGTACTGACTGTGAAATGTGAGCTGGATTTCTAGAGCGGGGTAGGCAGTGTCGGTCCCGGAGGGTCGCAGTAGTTGCAGGTTTTTGTTCCAACCCAGTTACTCAATGAGAAATCAATTATTGCTGATGAAGCACTTATTGCTCAAGTGACATTTTGATTCTTTATTTTAGTAGTCTCGCTTGTTAAGGTTCCCCACCCTTAATTGCTTATTTCAGTCTTAAACAGCTGCATTCACTGTTTTTAATGGCTCCATATTAGCAATAAGATGCTGATAACAAAGGGGCCAGCAGGTCTCCATCTAACTTGTTTCCATTTACACCTGTGTGGATTCCTCATGCATTATTTGGTTTAATAAAAGACTTAAGAGAAAAATGGGGCAGACTGAAAATTATCTGCTTTAGGCTTCAAATCATTTGGATGATTTCTTTGGAAAGAATCTATGATATAAGAACCTAGCATTTCAAAGTAACAAAGCCATAAAATTAAGTAAGGTCTGATACTGGCAAGGATTGGTTTCTAATTAAGCAACTGGGTTGGAACGAAAACCTGCAGTCACTGCGGCCCTCCAGGACCAACATTGCCTACCCTCTGTTCTAGAGCATGACGGTGGGCAGAGCTAGACTGGAGTCTCTCTTTCTGTGTATGTATATATATATACTAGCAGAATACCCGCGCTTCGCAGCGGAGAAGTAGTGTGTTAAAGAAGTTATGAAAAAGAAAAGGAAATATTTTAAAAATAACGTAACATGATTGTTAATGTAATTGTTTTGTCATTGATATGAGTGTTGTTGTCATCTCTCTCTCTCTCTCTCTCTCTCTCTCTCTCTATCTATATATATATATATATATATATATATATATATACATAGCAAAATACCCGCGTTTGGCAGCAGAGAACTAAAAAGAAAAGGAAACATTTTAATAATAACGTAACATGATTGACAATATAATTGTTTTGTCATTGTCATGAGTGTTGCTGGCATATATATATACATATACATATAAATATATATACATATATACACATATATATATATATATACACACACACACATATATATACATATACACATATATACACACAAACACATATATATACACATATACATATCTACATATATACTGTATATACACATATATATATATACAAATCTACATATATATCTACATATATATATATATATATATTAGGGGTGGGACTTGATTAAAAGGCTGTGTAATAATTAATCTTGATGAATCGTATGTAATCGCACACGTAAATTTGCCCCAAATCGCAAATGTGTTTTTTTAATTTAAAAGGGTTTTAGTGGGCGACAGAATCAAATAATAGACATGGACATGAATATTGTAAACTCAAGCTCTTTTAATTTCTGAAAAAAAAAATGCTTTTAAACTGCATTTGAATTCAAAACAGAAACAAAAATATCATCCCTGGTTAAAATTGGGCAGACTTAAAAATAAAGTGGTAGTTTAAGTACTTTAAGTACATTTTCAGAATGGTATTGTCTTTAAATAATAATAACCAAAATTTCAACAGAAAGTGCAGTTTTTCTTCTTAAAAAAATAAGTCAGAAACATAAAAGGTAATTTGACCAACTTAATCTTTAAACTCTGAGTAACCTTAGCCAAAATTATTTTGTACATTAGGCTAAAACAGTGTGATCATTGAACATTTTGTAATTAGATGTAATTAGAATTACTAACGGTCACGGAAGTCCAATGATCCCCAGTAAGAGCCACAAAGTCCGCTTT
>JANRMT010062803.1:9148672-9179945 GCA_026402145.1 Polypterus bichir lapradei | reverse complement strand
GATAGATAGATAGATAGATAGATAGATAGATAGATAGATAGATAGATAGATAGATAGATAGATAGATAGGATATGAAATTTACTTTTTTTTGTATGTGCTATATGAACTCTCACTTTTGGCTGCCCTGAGGTGACAAATATTTTCAAGGCTCAAGGAATGAGTGTGAAAAATAAATGAAGGCCCATCCTTGCAGCAATTGCTGTCTTTCGGTGTCAGCCGTAATAAAGTCATGATTACAAGACTGATGGGAAACAGTGCACAAATGACACAAAGCTGGCGAGCCCAGGCAGAGAATAGGAAGGTGCAAGTCTAAACCTTTCCCAGGGTCACAACAGCAGTGAGCTCAGTCCAGTGCTGGCTTTTCACTTCTCAGCGGTGGCATTTCCTAATAGGATGTTGAATGCCAAGCACGGTCACACTAATCAGTGCTTCAACAGGCTGATTTTAAAAATAAAACATTGACCTATATATATGTAGGCAGCCTTCTTGACAGTGGTCTACAGTTCTTGTAATCTAAAGATGATAAAAGTCGCCACATTATTTAGAAGCACAATGAAAAGGAAATAGTCTGTGTAATAAATATAACATTAATTAAAACAAAAACCTATCTCAATTCCCTAATACTTTTGATTCTGTCTCTAAAATGTAACTGTATTGTAAACTGGATGATTATCCATTTCATAAAATGAAAATAATTTCATTAAGGAAATGTGTCTTCTCTTGTTACTTGCAGGAAAACCTAATGATTTGCTATTCTTTTTCCTCTTTAATGTCTACCAAACCACTTGTTAGAATATTGCACTAATTCTTTTAAACTACCTGAAATACTCAGCGTTGCCCAGGAGGAAAATAAAGTGTTTTTTTTAATTGAGAAAAGTATAATTAAAAAAAAACACAACTTTAAAAATGAAAATAAATGAACAAACAATGAAGACTCACTAATGTGCTTGTCTTGTTGTCTTGTATGTATGTTATCATCCAGCTGACACTCAGAACCGGCCAACTCTATTTAATTTGAAAAGCAACAGGGGCGCGGCGCTGCTCAAACATAAAGAATGCTGGCATTTACCTCCAGTTCGCCCTCTGGTGGTCGTTCCGAGTGTCGACTGGATGATAACATGCATAAAAGACCATAAGATCACCCCCCACCCTACCCAGAAGGGGGTAGGTTAGGGCTGATTTCACCCTACAGTATTGTTAGTCAACCAATGAGAAACATGTGTACCAAGTTTCATGAAAATCACTCCAGCCATTCGGACATGATGTTGGAACATACATACACACATTGATTTTTAAATATATAGATTTATTTTTGTACTACAAATATTCACAAAAATAATTAGTTTTATTATTTATTTAAATATATGACCATTATGCCAAAAAATAAAAATAAATTAAAAAGGACCTTCTGGATCCCCTTGATTCCATACTTTCTTTATTTGTGGTGCACTTTTTTCTAGTGTGCCTTCGGTATCACAAGGATGTGGACTGGAGATTTTAAATTGTGCTGATGTGTGTGTGTACTATGTGATAGACTGGCATACCATCTCAGTGGTTGGTTCCTGCCTTGTATGTGACACTGTCTGGATAGGCTTTGAGTTCCTTGTGAATGTGCATTAGAATAAATGGGGCTGGAAATGAATGAATGATCCATCCATCCATTTTCCAACCCATTGAATCTGAACAAAGGGTCACGGGGGTCTGCTGGAGCCAATCCCAGCCAACACAGGGCAGGAACCAATCCCAGGCAGGGTTCCAACCCACCGCAGGACACACACACCCACACACTAGGGACAATTTAGAATCGCCAATCCACCTGACCTGCATGTCTTTGGATTGTGGGAGGAAACCTACGCAGACACGGGGAGAACATGCAAACTCCACGCAGGGATGACCCGGGAAGTGAACCCGGGTTTCCTAACTGCAAGGCAGCAGCGCTACCACTGTGTCACCGTGCCTCACATGAATGAATGAAATAATTGAAAAACAAATGAACGGACCAATGATGAAGTTTTTCTACTGTCCATTTTCAAAACCATTTTACAGAATGCTGTAGTAGCAATAAACCTTACTACCTGGGAGGCCAGCTCATCAGAGGCTACAAACAAGCAAATCTTCACACATATTTAATTTAGAGGTGTCCCCTAACTCAAGGTTGTGAGGAGCTGAAGCCTAATTTGGCCTTGAATGCACAACAGGACATCACAAGGCATACACTCAGCCATTCACTCTGAAGCCATTTACTGGTAATATACCAATCAGCCAGGCAATGTGTGTTTGAAAAGTGAGAGGTAGCAGGAGTGGTTGAAGAAAGTGCACCTAAACAAGGGGAGATCATGCAGAAGGTGCCCCGTCCATTCTGGGTTCTACTCTTTGTCTATTCTACAACACCTCCAGAAAGTAATTTTTGCATTTTGTTTTGTTATAGCCTTATTCTAAAATCGTTTAAATTAATTATTTCTCTCGTCAAACAACACACAGTACCCCAGAATGGCAAAGGGAAAACAGGATTTTAGGACGTTTTGCAAATTTATTAAAAATACAAAACTGAAATATCACATTGACACAAGTATTCAGACTCTTTACTTTGTTCTTCGCTGAAGCACCTTTGGCAGCCATTACATCTTGGAGTCTTCTGAAGTCTGACATGACAAGTGTCACACACATCGGTTTGGGGATTTTCTGCCATTTTTCTCTGTGGATCCTTTTTGGCCCTGTCAGGTTGGAGACCATCAGTAGACATCAGTTTTCAGGTCTCTCGATGTGGTAGCTGGGCCATTCAAGAACATTTACAGGGTTGTCACTAAGCCACCGCTGTCTTGTCGTTGCTTTGTGCTTAGGGTTTTTGTCATTTTGGAAGGTAAACCTCCAGCCCAGTCTTAGGTTAATCTACCATCCTTTATTGTCCCATGGTGGGAGCATGCAAGAGTAGGACCTGTGATGGACCAGCGCCCCATTCAGGGTTGTTTCCTGCTTTGCAGGCAATGCTTCCAGGATAGGCTCTGGCCACTTCATTGACAATACAATCCATTAAGCAGGTTAACTTTATGTTCAGACCCTCACTTTCTCTGACTGTAGTGCTTAAGCCACAGGCCTTCACTCCCAAAAGTTGCTCTCACTCATTCTGTGGCTTTCAGTAAGTCATTTAATCCGCTTGTACTACAATTCTTTAAAAAAATGTGTGAGAACAAGTGTAATATATCCTAATCATGGAAATCACTTTGGATCAAGAATTCTAACACCGTAATAATAAGTTCTGCCCGCCGCCTAAGCCACACACTTTAAGTTCCTCTTACTTGCACCCACCTCTCGCCGTAGTTGCCTACTCTTATTTTCATCCCAGTTATTTCACTTTCTCAGAATCTCAAAGCAAAGGCTGAACGGCCTTCTCAGTAATGTTGCGGCAGCTGTTTTATATTTCTGAGCGAAACGACAAACAAATGGACTCGGATTGCTGCAGATGCGTCTTTGCAGGGGAACCTGCCAGAGTATGCCGAAAGCCAAGGCTGATTGATAAGTCCTTGGGAACAACAAAAAAAGGAAAAGGAGGAGAGAATAAACAGAGAGAATACCGATTTGAAGCTGATTAAGAACACACAGAAAACAAAGGGTCACTTTTCTTTTTCATGCTCTGAGGAGTAAGTAGCAGGTGCTGCTGACAGGTGTTGGATTGAGCCTCTGAGAAAGCCTTTGAAATAGCAAATAGATTGGTGCGTTTTGCAGGTTTAATGCAATTTGCGGGGCGGAAATGATGGGCATCCTGTTCTGGCTACTCAACTCCCCCTCGATAACACCACCATCGCTTCCTAAGAGATATAAGGCAGGCTGGCACCCTGTGAGCTGAACATGGATTCTTTCACACGATGAGGATTAAGTGTCTTGGCTGGGTGTGGGGTTGACTAATTTGCAATGATTGTGCTGAGATGCACGTCTCACTAAACGAAAATGTGCAATCGGTTGTGCCACCTGAGTCAACAACCCTGAAACATTCCCCTTCATTCCTGGCATGAGCATGCAATTGTGTGCCCTCCTAGAGTCTCAGCGCTGTCTGCCACCTGCTCTGGCAGCTGACAAAAATCTACAAACCAGTGTGCTACAGCACATTAG
This sequence comes from Polypterus bichir lapradei, assembly GCA_026402145.1. NCBI lineage: Eukaryota > Metazoa > Chordata > Cladistia > Polypteriformes > Polypteridae > Polypterus > Polypterus bichir. Next base: position 9,175,837 of record JANRMT010062803.1, on the reverse strand, counting down.
ACTTTAGTGACGGTTATTTGTCTATTGTGCGGCTGGAAAAAGATAATTAAAGACAAGCAGGGTACAACTTTCTGCAGAAATGGCACAAAAAACACCAAAATTTGTTATATTTTTTCAATTTGAAGAAAGGTGAGAAATTCAAATTTAATGTCTCTAGTCCAGTTACTGGGGCTGCTCCTTCAAATCCTGCACCTGGTTGTTGTCCTTGTGGAGCTGGCGTGTTCTCCACATGTCAGGGGTATTTCTGTTTTACTTCCACACCTCCAAAGATGTGCAGGTTAAATTATTTGATGATTCCAAATTGGACCCCATGGATGAGCGGACCCTGCAATGGACAGCCCGATGCCCAGTCCTTCCTAAGATATCATGCAGCCCCACATGACCCTGAATTGGATTAAGAAATTTATTTCAGGATTCACTTTTAGTCATACCCTGGAATGGCAACCTATCAAAGGTCGGCCCCTGCTGCACATCTGATGTAACCCAGTGTAGGCGTCAGCACTATAGAGAGCGTCCTAACCAGCTGCATTTCCACCTGGTTCGGAAACAGTACTGTTGCTGATATCAGGCGGCTTGAAAGGATCATCAAAGCAGCTGGAAACATCATCGGAACGTCTCTTCCACCACTGCAGGACATCTTCCACAGACGCTGCATCAAAAGGGCCTCCTGCATCGTGCTAGACCCCTCTCATCCTTCACACGGACTTTTCACGCTCCTTCCTTCTGGCAGACGCTTCCGCAGCATCAGGTCTCGGTCTTCCAGGATGCGTGATAGCTTCTTCCCACAAGCCATAAGACTCTTGAACTCACTCCCAGCCATCATACTTCCCCCCACACACACACCTGGATTGTGAAAGAACTATGTTGCACAATTGCACTTTATACGCATCATGTCATTTGATGCACAATATCTTCTGCAGTATGACTACACTGCTGCTAACACCCACTGGACTAAGATTATACGCTGCCGTATAAATACTTGCACATGTTTATGTGAACATTGTACACATAAATAACCTGTAAATAGTATTATATAGTACCTGTATATAGAAACCTGTTACATTATAACCTTCTACCTCCTGCGCATCCAATGCATAATGTCACTTTGTACCTATTTTTGCATATTTGCACTCATGTTGAACTTGGTACTTGAAAATAACCAGGGTACAGTTTCTGTCATAATGTAACATACTGTCAATCTCAACTGTTTAAGAATACGGCATTCTGACTTGATTTCTACCTCTTCGTCTTTTTCTAGTTCTAACTTTATTTAAAACTCTGTCTAGTTTAAATGCATATAGCACATTCTCTAGTTTAAAATGTGTCGCTTATTTATTGTCTATTTCATATGCCTATTTATACTATATTCTCTGTTATGCTGTTCTATGTTTGTCTGCACTGAAAAACCTGGAGCCACGTCGTCTCGTCTCTCTATGTACTTGTACAGTTTATAGCAGAGATGACAATAAAGTTGACTAAACTAAACTAAAAACTAAAACTAGCTCACCTTAAACTTGAATTCCGTTATGTCGGTATGTCAGAGTATATCACATTGTTTAGCTATGTGAGGAACTGTTGCCACATGCCGAGTTGCTTCCTTTCTCACACCTAGTGCTGCTTGGGATAGGGCCTGCCACTCTCATGTCCTTAAGGGGTTAAGAATGTTATTTTATGACACAATTAAGTGTGATAGTCCAGCATTCCATCTAGGGTTGTTTTTTTACATTAGGCCTGGTGTTGCCCAGGATATTCACCAGCTCCACCATATTTTGAATTGCTTTAGACAGGTTTCATTATGTTACAGTATGTCATAATATAAACTGCTCAAAAAAATTAAAGGAATAATTTAAAAACACATCAGATCTCAATGGAAAAAAAAATCCTGCTGGATGTCTATACTGTTATGGACTGAGGAATGTGTTAGGAATGAAAGGATGCCACATTGTTTGATGAAAATGAAAATTATCAACCTACAGAGGGCTAAATTCAAAGATACCCCAAAAATCAAATCGTACTCAGTAGACTGTATGGCCCCCACGTGCTTGTATGCATGCCTGACAACATCGGGCCATGCTCCTAAAGAGATGATCTCCTTCCAGATCTGGACCAGGGCATCACTGAGCTCCTGGACAGTCTGAGGTGCAACCTGGCGTCCTCGGATGGACCGAAACATAATGTCCCAGAGGTGTTCTATTGGATTTAGGTCAAGCGAGCGTGGGGGCCAGTCAATGGTATCAATTCTTTCATCCTCCAGGATCTGCCTGCATACTCTTGCCACATGAGGCCGGGCATTGTCGTGCACCAGGAGGAACCCAGGACCCACTGCACCAGCATAGGGTCTGACAATGGGTCCAAGGAATTTATCCCAATACCTAATGGCAGTCAAGGTATTCGTTGTCTAGCCTGTAGAGGTCTGTGCATCCCTCCATGGATATGCCTCCCCAGACCATCACTGACCCACCACCAAACCGGTCATGCTGAACAATGTTACAAGCAGCATAATAATCTCCACAGCTTCTCCAGACCCTTTCACACCTGTCACATGTGCTCGGGGTGAACCTGCTCTCATCTGTGAAAAGCACAGGGCACCAGTGGTGGACCTGCCAATTCTGGTAGTCTATGGCAAATGCCAATCGAGCTCCATGCTGCCAGGCAGTGAGCACAGGGCCCACTAGAGGACGTTGGGCCCTCAGACTACCCTCATGAAGTCTGTTTCTGATTGTTTGGTGAGAGACATTCACACCAGTGGCCTACTGGAGGGCATTTTGTAGGGCTCTGGCAGTGCTCATCCTGTTCCTCCTTGCCCAAAAGAGCAGATACCGGTCCTGCTGATGGGTCAAGGACCTTCTACGCCCTGTCCAGCTCTCCTAGAGTAACTGCCTGTCTCCTTTAATCTCCTCCATGCCCCTGAGACTGTGCTGGGAGACACGGCAAACCTTCTGGCAATGGCACATATGTGCCATCCTGGAGAAGTTGGACTAACTGTGCAACCTCTGTAGGGTGCAGGTATCGCCTCATGCTACCAGTAGTGACACTGACCGTAGCCAAATGCAAAACTAGTGAAAAACAGTCAGAAAAGATGAGAATGGAAAAATGCTAGTGGCCTCCACCTGTTAAACCATTCCTGTTTTGGGGGTCATCCCATTGTTGCCCCTCTAGTGTACCTGTTGTTCATTTCATTAACACCAAAGGAGCTGAAACTGATTAACAACCCCCTCTGCTACGTAACTGACCAGATCAGTAGCCCAGAAGTTTCATTGGCTTGATGCTATACTCTTATTTAAAAGTGGTCCTTTAATTTTTTGAGCAGTATATTTTTAGTTTTGTGAAGGACTGACATCCCAGTCAGGGTTGGTTCCTGGATTATACCTGATGTTATTCTGTGAACTTCTCAGTTGCACTCAATTCTGAATTGTATTTAAGTAGCTTTCATTAGGTGATATCATAATATATTACATTTTTAACCCTATGATACACTAGTTTTCTTGTGTTGTCTCAACCTGATGCCACCCAAAACAGGCTTTTGCACCCGTGACCCTGTATAGTTATATGGAGGTTTGATTATGGTATTCTAGTCCAATCATGTTAAATTACTTTTATGGTTCACCCTAATTGGCCATTTAATTTATAACCAGATAGCCAGTTAATTTTTAACCAGATAGCAAACTGATCTCCCATCCTGTGCGATTGTCAATGGCTCCACTGTGTGCCATAGTTGGTACACGTTAGGCCAGCAGGGATCTCTACTTGCTTGTTCCATCTCCTCAACTGACCTGAGATTGAGCCCTGTGGACTGGACTGGGCAGTTCACTGCTTTAAGATTAACTGATTTATTTTCCACCTAACACTCCGTCTTGACAGGACTGTCCCTGGCCCCACTGTAATGTTGACCTTAATCAGACAGGAGTGACAATGTTTTTCTATATGTTGTCTTAGAAGGACCAATTTCTAGGACTTTCCCTGAATTGTCTTTGCCTTTATCCTGCTGAAAAACCTGTCAGTAAATGAACCTGTTCAGGCTGGCAGGTCCTACTTTTATGTTGTTATTTGTTACTTCTGCTAGCAGCTCATTTTGAAATTACATGGTTTCCATTCATTGTTTTGTTCATATTTTGAGGTTTGACCATTACATTACTATTACCTTATTTACTTTGTGGCTTGTTGCTGTTGTTGTTAGACGTACAGCAGCCACTTCTTTTCTATATTACTATGTGACATCAAGGCCATCTTATCTAAAGAGTCATGTAAATGTTGCTTGAATATTTATAAAGGAAAGATGTAGTTGTTTGCCAGGTATCATTCTTGAATTAATTCGTAACAATATGGAATTGACTGTTTTTTGACTTACATCTGCTCTTTGGCTTTCATTGTTTCTGCACCCTCAACCACATTCTCAAATTTGTTATTGGATAGGCCTCTTTCACCCTCACTGTTGCACACAATGGTTAGTTGACAGACCCTAGCACCGCCATTTAGCTTAATCCATCAATGTTCTCTTCAGATAACTGGACTGCTGTTGCCTGGAATGATTTTGAGTAGTAGCCTGTATTCAATATATACAAAAAAAGTCGACGGTTGGTGCGTCAGGAGTCCACCAGCATGTCATGTTCAAAGCCAGTCTTTATTCTTACTGATTCATTTGCCCACCTGCATGCAGAATCTGTTTGTACCTCTGGAAAGTGCCAACGTATTGCGTGTTAATTGGGCATGCAAGTAAGAATCTGACCGTACTGTAGCGGTAGTAGGGAGCAGGTTGAGGAGACCCTGGAGAGGTGGAGATATGCTCTAGAGAGGAACAAGACAGAATACATGTGTGTAAATGAGAGGGAGGTCAGTGGAATGGTGAGGATGCAAGGAATAGAGTAGGCGAAGGTGGATGAGTTTAAATACTTGGGATCAACAGTACAGAGTAATAGGCATTGTGGAAGAGAGGTGAAAAAGAGAGTGCAGGCAGGGTGGAATGGGTGGAGAAGAGTGTCAGGAGTAATTTGTGACAGATCGTTATCAGCAAGAGTGAAAGGGAAGGTCTACAGGACGGTAGTGAGACCAGGTATGTTATATGGGTTGGAGACGGTGGCACTGACCAGAGAGCAGGAGACAGAGCTGCAGGTAGCCAAGTTAAAGATGCTAAGATTTGCACTGGGCGTGACGAGGATGAATAGGATTAGAAATGAGTACATTTGAGGGTCAGCTCAAGTTGAATGGTGAGAGAGGCGAGATTGCATTGGTTTGGACATGTGCAGAGGAGAGATGATGAGTATATTGGGAGAAGGATGTTAAGGATAGAACTGCCAGGGAAGAGGAAAAGAGGAAGGCCTAAGAGAAGGTTTATGCATATGGTGAGAGAGGACATGCAGGTGATGGATGTAACAGAACAAGATGGAGAGAACATAAAGATATAGAAGAAGATGATCCGCTGTGGCAACCCCTAATGGGAGCAGCCGAAAGAAGAAGAAGAAATTCGGGTGGGGCCATGTCATAGTTTTATCTCTATATGTGCAGACTTTCATTAATGTGAATATGAACTCACCTTACTAATCATATCTGACCCTCTTGTGTTAATGGCTAGCAAAACATGCAAGTTCACACATCTTTCATGTCACAAAGAAATCAATCAAATAATAGGTTTATAAATAATAGGATATGGTAACTGCTCTGTGACATTGTCATCACCAGAGAAAATACAGCCCATGAGATCTAAATGCTAAGTAATGGAAAATCCTCACAACCACCTGCTGCTCTGGGAAATCTATTTGCTACAAGCCACAATAACACAAAATGAATACGCAGACTACACACACCATACAACTCAAGAACCACACTGTACCTCTGGTAGCTGTGCTAACTACGAGTGCAGGAAGAAGTTTGCTGGCCAGAAATGATTCTCTACATACAGACCCATTCCTTTCAGAAGCAGTATTCTGCACTTCTTTAAAAAAGGAACACGAAGTGTAAGGAAGTGCCCATGGTGGCTTATCCTAATTTAGCTTGGTCCTCCTTAGCTGTGGTTAAAAATGAAGATGCAGCGTAATGCCTTGTGAATGATGTATTCATGGTGTTGATCTCTATATTTTTCTTTTCTTTTCAAATTACTGTGGCTAACTTTAAGGCAGCGTTTCTCAAAGTGTGCACCATGAGCATGTGCCAGGTGTTCTGTGACCTGACTTCGCCATCATTCTTAGAAGAACGTTCTTGCTGATAAGGATACATGAAATCGATTTAAGACGTTGACCATGGAGTTCCTTGACCTTTTACTTCTGAACTGCAACTTCCTGACCTGGTTCTATATGGTTGTAGTGATTACTTCATCTATTTCTCTCTTTTGACATTTCTTAAAATCGAGTTTCGGCCCAGCCTAACTCTTTCACTACATGGGGACATTTTTTTCAAATCCATCTTGATATGCTCCTCAAGACCCAGACCCTGGCAACAGCATGGTCTAATTCCACATGGATGCTGACACACACTGCTTCTGGTGTATTCATTTTTTAAGTCTGTTTTGCCATAATACCATGTTCAAAGCTTAATTATGTGTCATTAGTTAAAATCTAACACCTTGAAATGTAAACCAAGCAAGATTTGAAAGTTAGTCTTGTAATGCTGATACCTGGTAGGCAAGAGATACAAATAGGCACAAAGTATGCCATCCAGCCCTGACAGAAGACACCAGGTGAGAGATGGAGACCTTCAGGCAAAACCAACAAAATGGAGCCAGTAGGGTAACTCCTCGAAAATCTGCACGAGAATTAGCTTGAAACATATGAGGGGGTACCCAAAAATAACCGGAATCTGTACCGGGAGCGCAATCTCGACTCAGTGATGCATACTTACAGTATTCTGTGAAAGTCGGCCAAGTGGTGTATTGTTCATATGGCAATCCGTGTCTGTTTTTCTTGGTGCTTATTAAACGTGTTCTGTGATTTTTGTGATGGGTGATTATAAATAACAGCGAGCCTGCATTAAATTTTGTTTTCTGTTGTGGGAAACAGCTGCTGAAACTGTAGTGATGCTTGAAATTGCTTTAAGTATAACACAGGTCTATGAATGGCTTTCGCATTTCAAACGAGGGGAAATGTCACTTGAAGACCAACCAAGATCTGGCCGACTTTCCACAATTAGGAATGACGAAAATCTTGAAAAAGTTCTCAATGCAATTTACAAAGATGGACGTTGGACTATTGAAGAGATTTCTAAATTGACTTGTGGGTCTTGGAGTTCTTGCCACCTTCCCTACTCGCCTGATCTTTCTCCGTGCGACTTTTCCTTGTTCATGAAAGGAAAGTGTTTTTGTACCATGGAGAAAGTCAAAGAAAAAATCGCTGCAGGCCTTGGACAACGTTCCTCTTCAGCAATTCCAAAAATGTTTCCACCAGTGGGAAAACTGTTGGGACCAGTGCATTCATTCACATGGAGAGTACTTCAAAGGAGACTAATGTGTCAAGAAAGTAAAGTTTTCAATTCCGGTTATTTTTGGGTACCCCTTTGTAGACTGAAATTGAGGAGCAGGTTGAGCTTCTGTTTGTACTGCGATTTTGTTCTTTCTTAGGGCACCGTCCAAAGGTGTAGCTTGCATCGTCAGATCATTTTTGTTACAATCAAAGATATTTGGCTGACAAGTTAATTGTGTAACATACTTTGTATGATAAAATTGAAACCGTGGCAGATTAGTGACATATTCAAGGTCACATAATGCACTGAATGCAGCAACCTTTAACATTACTCTCTGTTCATATATAAATAAAGACAAGTACATGCAGATATACACTATATTGCCAAAAGTATTGGCATGCCTGCCTTTACACACTGTGACACTAGATGGCGATGTTGCTCCTCTAACCTGACAGACAAATGTCCAGGACACCAGGTTAAAGCACAAAAAGGATTTTTAATTCTTTCCTTTTCTGTAATAGTGCCTCTGAGCACCCCAACCACCATACACAGGCAAGTAATACTAATAATTCTCAATAATAATAACAACAATAATAATAATTCTCTCCTCCACACCTCCCAGCAAGCTCTGTCATCTACCTCCCAACTCCAGCTCGCTTGCTGGGTTCCCAACAGTTCTTTATATAGTCCTTGACCCGGAAGTACTTCCATTCTTCCTCTCACAGGACTTGCCAACACTTCCAAGTCAAATGGAGGGCTTCAGCCCGGAAGTACTTCAGGGCTTCCATCCCCATGACTTGGGAGTACTTCCGGGCTATATGGAAAGTAAAAATCCACCGGTCTCCCTGCAGCGTCTCCTGGCGGAACCCACTGTACCCAGCAGGGCTGTGAAGCCAAACTCCAGGTCCCATTGTCCCCTGTGGGAATCCGGGGCACCGCTATGCTGCAGGAAAATCACCATCTAGTGTCCTGGGGGAGGCAGTGTCCCAAAGTAGCTGCCTTCCCCCATCCTGCTATCCTTTTAGCGTCCCGGCTGGGTTGAGCTGCTGGCCATCCATCACAACACACATGAAATTTAATTACATCCCATTCTTAATACATAGGCTTTAATATGGAATTAGCCCACCCTTTCCAGCTATAACAGCTTCAACTCTTCTAGGAAGGCTTTCCACAAGGTTTAGGAGTGTGTTTATGGGAAGTTTTAACTATTCTTCTAGTAGAGCATTTGTAAGGTCAGGCGCTGATGTTGGACGAGAAGGCCTGGCTGGCTTACAGTCTCCGCTCTAACTCATCCCAAAGGTGTTCTGTTAGGTTGAGGTCAGGGCTTTGTGCAGGCCAGTCAAGTTCCTCCACACCAAACTCGCTTATCCATTTCTTTATAAACCTTGCTTTGTGCACTGGTGCGCAGTCATGTTGGAACAGGAAGGGGCCATCCCCAAACTTTTCCCACAAAGTTGGGAGCATGAAATTGTCCAAAATGGCTTTGTATGCTGAAACATTAAGAGTTCCTTTCACTGGAACTAAGGGGTCAATCCCAACCCCTGAAAAACAACCCCACACCATAATCCCCCCCCTCCACCAAACTTTACACTTGGACCAATGCAATCATGCAAATACTGCTCTCCTGGCTACCGCCAAGCTAAGACTCGTCCATCGGATTGCCAGATTTGTCACTCCAGAGGACACGTCTCCACTGCTTGAGAGTCCAGTGGCGGTGTGCTTTACACTACTGCTTCTGACACTTTGCATTGCTCTTGGTGATATAAGGCTTGGATGCAGCTTCTCGGCCATTGAGACCCATTCCATGAAGCTCTCTACGAACTGTTCTTGAGCTTTTGGAGGTCTGTAGCTATTGACTCTGCAGAAAGTTGGCGACTTCTGCACACTGTGCGCCTCAGCATGCTCTGTCCCTGCTCTGTGATTTTATGTGGCCTACCACTTCATGTCTGAGTTGCTGTTGTTCCCAATGACTTCAACTTTGTTATAATACCACTAACAGTTGACCTTGGAATATTTAGTAGCGAGGAAGTTTCATGAATGGACTTATTGCACAGGTGGCATCCTTTCACGATAGCACTTGAATTCACTGAGCTCCTGAGAGCGACCCATTCTTTCACAAATGTTGGTAGAAGCAGTCTGCATACCTAGGTGCTTGATGTTATATACCTGTGGCCATGGTAATGATTGGAACACCTGAATTCAATGATTCGGAGGGGTGTCCCAATACTAATGTATACTGTATATATGTTGCATTCTATGTGTGTATTTTTCTTGGTATCACTGCCACTGCTCAGAGGAGAAATGCAAGTGTGAATTTCATTGGGCTACGTACACATGACAATGAACCTGAACTTTTTTATGTGAAGGCTAAGGCTTTACTCATTATGCCAGACTGTCTGCCTAAGAAAACATGCACATACCTGTCCATATAAGTTTTAAAATTGATCTAATTAGAAGAATTTAGCTAATAAATGAATCAATGCACACCTACGCACATTCATACATACATAATGGTCCCTTGTGTCAGCTCCCTTTTCACAGAAGCCCCACATGGCCGTGCATAAATCCAGCTATATTCTGGCCTCCAGGCTGTTAGAAGAGGAAAAAAACATACTCTTTAATCGCTTGTTGAAATCTTAATACCTTTTGTAAGTAGGGTTTTAAATCTGAAGCTGTTTGTTTAATATCGACTTGATTCTCTAATCCATTTTCTCGAGATACCCCCAGCTTGATGAATAGAGACATCATCGTTTTCAGCCCCTTCATCTCAGAGGTTCACCAACAGGAATAAAACAAGCCATGGAAATGGGATTGAGTGTTAAATTGAATTATATTTCAGTCTAATGCTTTGGTACAGAAGGTGTACAATCTAATCTGCCTGCTTGGGGGGCTGTGATTGACGGCTGTTTCACAAACTGCTACACTTTGTTGTTGGTCAAAGGAGGCGAAGAGGACAGTGGCAGCATTTGTTGAATAGCGAGAATTGAGGCCCAGTACCTTGAGCTGGTCTGACAATGATCAGAAATACTGTATTGGCTTAATAAGCCACCTCTCATATGGATAAAAGAAATGCCCAGCAAAATGAGAAGAAAATGAAACAAGAAAAGCAATGAAAGTTGAGATTTGCTTTATTTCCCCTGTTCCTTTAGTGTCTTCTTAATGTCTTCATCTGTTTTTTCTGTCATTCTTCTTTAAATATTCTTCATCATTTTTTCCAGATTCCTTTATTTTTCTTCTTTTTTTTTAAGACAGAAGACCCATGCTTCATCCCTCCATGTTCACAGGCACACCATTTCTTTGTATAACTCTGGCTTTCCTTAAGGGCTCCTCTTCATCTTGTCATCTGCTTTTTCTTTAGCCTTTCTTTCTTCTTTGGTCATGCCCATTCGTGAACCCTCTTTTTTTCATGACTTCAGCTCTTCCTTATCTCCCTCTCCTTCTTTTTTTTTATGCTGCTCCTCTTTTTATCCATAGTTTCTCTGTCATGTTCTTCTGTGCTTCTCCTTCTCCTTTCATCCACAGTTTGTTTCAGAGCTCTCTTTTATTTGTTCATCGCACAAATGTTGGAAAGTTTTTCCTCAAAAAAAGAACCAGAGACACATGGAATAAATTACCAAGTAGAGTGGTAGAGAGTATGACTTTAGGGACCTTCTTTAGGGAGAAGTTACGTGAACAGAATTGTAGCACTACATGCGACTGAGTGGCTTGTCCCATCAAAATTTATTCTAATGTCAACTCTTCACTTCTTTTTTACTGTGGCCTCAGATTCTCAGACTCGTGCTGCTACAGTTCCCCATTTTTTCTTCAGTGCGTCTCTCCATCTTCTCATCCATTCTTCAGTCATTCTCTATTATAGTATCAACTCTTCATCTAGAGATGTATTTTTATTTGTTTCTTCTCTTTAATTATCTCTTATTACATATGCATGTGCCACCTCTTTGTCCCCTGTACTACAAATATCTCTAATTCTTCCCATATTCCCTTATCATGGCCTCATGTCTCCCATAGCTCAGTCCATATGTGGTCTGTGGCTGTTCTTCAGTGTCCCTTTTCTCATCCTTTGTTTCTTTGAGATACTGTATCCCTTTCACCTGGTCATTGCCCTGTGTCGATCCTTCCCTTTATACCCACGCCATTGTTACCACTTTTGCTTTAGACCTTTTTATCCTACATTTCAAAATAAGTTCTTTCATTTCTTCATACTCCTTCCTTACCTGTCTTTTTTTCATGGCCTTCACTTTCCTTTAGTTCCATCCTCTATATTATTTAGTGTTTTTAAATGCTATGCTTACTCCTTTTGTTGGTTTTGAAACCTGCAGATTCTTTATTCTTATATCTCTCTCTCTCTATATATATATATATATACAGGTATATATATAAAATCCAATGTCTGTATGTCTGTCCGCTTTTCACGAGAGAACTACTTAACAGAGTTAGATCGGGTTTTCTTCTATAATTTGCTTGAACTTTCTAGTTGATTTTGTGACTTCTCTCATTGCGCTAAGTATCATAGTTCGCTTGCAATACCGATTTATTTGCGCAAATCCAAGAGTGGGGCTGCAGGCCAAGGGGAGGATGGCGGGGCCCTCCTCACTCACGCGCCAGCTTCCATTCAAGTCGGTCTACCTCTCGCCAAGTGTTGGAGCGTACCTTGCCTCTGCTTAGCTAGTGATACCTGTTTGTTCAACAAGCATTATCATCTACAGATTGTTAAGGAGTACCGTTTGACGTTTTTGAGAGAGAGATCAGAGCTACGTGTTTTAGAGGGCAGCTGCTGATTGCCAGAGATATCACGGCCATGTGCTTTTCTCCCCACTCAGGGACGCTCTCCCGTCAGAGCTGAACACGATCAGATTCAGTGTCGACGTTTGACGTTGGAGCGTACCTACCTTCTGCTTGGCCAGAATTACTTTTTTTTTTTTTTAATTGATTTTTAAAGTTTGTCCTGTTTCACTACTTCTTGGACAGAGACATGGGGGACAGGTAGTTTAAGAGATAAAATTCAATTATTTATTTATTTTTTTTATCATTATTCTAAAGATGTGATTTTGTGTACCATTCTGTTACTGTTTTTGCATGGCGGCATCTATTTTGTGTGGTGACATAACATATTATGTTTTCAGGCCCACCTGTGAAAGATGCCAGCACAGCAAAGTCAGTGTCATGGACTAGGAGCCCTAAAGCACATAAATCCCAATAAGTTCCAAAAGCACTTCCCAAGAATACATACAACAGGAGGATATCACCTTCAGACCCTGGCTAGTAATAAGGATAAAATGAGAATCTTTATAAATAAAAAGATTTATTATCACAAAAATGCTTTGTTTCACTAAGAAGCTCCAAAGAGCTCAGAAGGCATAAATGAGCTGCCAGCAAGGCAATTCCCTGCTAACAAGCCAAAAGCAAAGTCAAACACAGAGCAAGAAGTAAAAAAAATCCATTATTGCAATAAGCAGAGCAAAACACAAGTAAACTTACCACTCCCTGGCATATTCGAAATGAACAGCCAGGAAATGTGGAAGACCCTCTGGTGGACGACGTTTAATGGCAGTGATTGGCTGGTGACGCCACCTCTTAGAGGGAACACCTCAATACACTTGGAACATACTGTAACACAGACAACTTACATACAAAAACAAAATAAAAACCAAGAATAATGCACATAATCAACATAAATAGTAGAATTAAAAATTAACCAAAGAGACATAAAAAATGAATTTGGACCCCAGCCAGGGGAGGAAGCCTGACTGAGACATGACAGTAAGTGTACTGACTGAACAGTGCAACAGACAATTTGAGAAGAGATGAAATCAAAAGATGGGTCACAAACAATAATGAGTTAAGGTCAAAATCAGTAAGACAAGATTTAGTAGAACTGCATACGACATGTGGCCAAAATATTAAATGTGAATTTTAGTCAAAGGGTAGAAAAGAGTTCTAAACCAGAAATTCTTTTCAATGCTCAAACAAAAAAATTGAAGATATTAGATTATATCAACAAACGCTTCCTGATCGTATGAGTTGTTATGTTAATGATGGCACTTGGCTCAACTTCCAAATGAATTTTAACCATGATTCTTACTTCACACCTTGGCTTAGACTAAAGTATTTTTGATTTTTTTCTGGTTTTGACCCTAAATTTATTATAACTGATCTTCTGGTCCTTCTCCTTCATAAATTGCTAGCAGTCCATCTGAAGCACAACAGGTTACAGAGCAGTCTTTTCTGTCCCTGTACCACAGGAGTTCTCCTTTACCACCATTGGTGGAAAGGATCATGTCTTGGCCTTTTGGCTGAGATCAAGTGTAGTATCTGTTCTTATCAGGCCAGATTGTCGCTTGTCTTGTTGCCTGGGCCGTGCATTGCGGTCATTTCCCTTTTGACGGAGATTGAGTAGGTTGGCTGAGTCCACCACTCTCAAAGACAGCAAGGAGGAGCCAAGAGCTGTTTTTATGGCTGTCCAATCTTCTGACCAAGATTAAGTTTCTTGGCTTTTGCAGAGTTTTGCAGAATCAGCATGATCAGAACAAGAGCTGCTTTTACAGCTGAGTTATCTTTTGGACAAATCTAAATAGATCTATTAGGCATTGTACTCAATTGTGCTAAGAGTGAATGATGTACTTGAGGATCACAGTGGAATTAAGGAAGTGTATTTATGACTGAAGCCAGGAAGCTCTTCTTTACACAGAGTTGTGGGAATTTGGAACAAACTACCAAGACATGTACTTGACACAGAAACCTTGACAACCTTTTTAAGGTATCAGAATTAGATATTGGGACAGCTTAACTATTAGCTAAACAAATGAGCTGAGAATGGTCTCCTGTCGTTTGTCAGATTTGTCAGATTTACTTAATTCCCTTTTTACTAAGTTTGAAGAGTAACAAATGATGGTGTTGTGAGTCTGAGTTTATAGGTTTAAAGAGTCATTATTGTCACAGGTACTGCGCTCAGTGAAAATCACACTTGCACACACCAATCAACATGCAGTAGGCCACCATATTGTCATTCTAGAGCTGAGCAGCTGAGGGACCTCCATACAGTTGTTAATATTTTTGTTTGATTTCTGCATCTGTACCAGTTGTCAGAATACAGATATTACATTCTCATGTTTTTGTTGAAGATGTTTTTTTTCTTCTATATCTTATTTATTTTCATTTACATATTAAATTATTAACTGTGCAATGGTTTGCACTTTTTCATTAAAGCAAGAGACTGAATTTGGCCTTGTCACTATTCCTATGCAGTCTGCGCATTCTCTCCTCTTCTGCGTCAGACTTGTCTCCAATTTCCTCCCACATCCCAAGAACAGCAGTGTTAAGCTGATCACTGACTTTAAATTGGCCCCTTAGGAATGGTTGTGCGGGTTCTCTGGTTTCCTCCTACATCCCCAAGACCTTATTTCAATTCTGTATTGAACCCGTGTGTGTGTGCACAGGTAGGCCATGTAATGTCCTCAGTGCTGTCAAAGCAGTGGTGCAGTGGTAGCGCTGCTGCCTCACAGTAAGGAGACTATGGGTTCACTTCCCGGGTCCCCCTGCGTGGAAAGTGTTATGAGTAATTAGAGATGCAATATATAAATGTAAAGAATACTATTATTAATTATTACTCATCCTTCACAGGCCTAGGATGGATGGGTAGATAGCCAATGTTTAGTCATTTGTACTTTTTACTCATTGGTTTTGTTTCCTTTCCTCAGAATTCTTCTGCCAACACCAAATAGACGGACAAGTCCATAAATAAACAAATAAATAAAATGTCGGCCCCCCTCCACAATAAATGATTGGTTATCCTGAGCATCTGCTGCCATTTCAGCCCTACATGTCCCTCAACCTTTAGAAAGCTTAAAAGCCTCCGAGTGTATTCTCAGTTTTCCCAGTGGACACACTGAGGGAAAGAAAATGTTACTGTGTAAAGTCCTCTGGGGCTTTATTCAAAGGACACTCGGTTGCTTTTTATCCCTGACTTCAAGACCAAGGCTTGTTAGTGTTTCTGTCACATCAGTGGAGGAAATAATAAAAAAAAGTTTTCTAAAGCAAACAGACATTACAGAGAATATATTCTAAAGTCAAAGTGACGACGGCAATTAACTGGCGAGGCTCTGTAGCGTTTCAAGGAGACTTTCTGTAGTCGCCCGATCGGATCCAGTGCTGCTTTAATACATTATTGATGCTTCTGGCCAGCACTTGGGAGCAGAGGGATTGGGAATGAAAAGTTTGAAAGAGTGTGTGGGAGTCATCTGGTTGCTTGGAGGAAGAGGTTTAATTGGAGCGCACACGCTCAGATGCTTCCGGATCAAATAGTCGGTAGGTTGCTTTGCTCTGAATGGCGACCTCATGGCTTATTGTTTTTAAAGAGGAAAAGATGAATCGGTGCACAAGGCCACCTCTCCAGACTGGTCTGGTGGAGGTGCTTCCTTTGTTTGTGTCATCGGAGGAGATAGCAAAGACCCGTGGAGTGTCACCCACCCATCACTTTGGAAGAGCAAAGGCAGAGTCACTGTTTTTAATTCAGGTCATCAACTTACCGGCTGGGCAGGAAAAGAACAATGAGGTTTTGCTCCCATGTGTCCTCAAAATCAATTCCCATTAGACCTCACACAAAGAAAAGTTTTTTTTAAAAAGACAGAAAGAAGGTTAGAAACCCAAGTTGTGCAAACCTTTAAATCATGAAGAGATGCTGCTGAGTTAAAACAAATGCCAGCGGTACATAACATGGCAATTCTAACTAGTGTCCAATCACTCATAGTCATGACAAGGGCAATTATGTGAGGCTGGTCGAGTCCCTTTAAAGATCAGCAGAGGCAGGTGGAATAAGCTGGGGGTCATTTCAGAACTGTGATTGAAGCAGACAGATATAAGAATCTTCTTCAGCCTCCTCTTGCAATTCTCTTGGTTCAGTCCCATCAAGTACTAGTATGTGGGACAAACCACACCCTTGATGCCATTTATTTGCCTCTTTAACAAACTTAAAAATTAAGTATAAACAATTTTGAGGTTTTTGCTATTCTGGAACTCGTTTAGGCACTATCTGATTTTCAGTTTATTTTTGAGACATTCAAAACACTTTTCAGATTAGCAGTGATATCATTTTAGTGCCATCTTTAGTGGAAATATCCCTCATTGGTGCTGTCACGTTGTATTCAAGTTCTTGGCTGTGGCCATATTGTTGTTGGTGATACTGTTGCCCTCGATTTTATGTTTTTAGTAGTAAAGGCAGAAATATTTTCAAATGGGGATCATAAATTAAAGTCTAAACTGAGTAAACGTTTAAAATAAAAAATAAGTAGTATCTTACCAAACCCCAGTTAGAAACCAAAAAACATAGTTGAGAATACTAAAGTGAAAGTCACAATGAGAATAAAGCAAAGTGCACTACAATTAAAATATTTTTTATCCAGTGTCGGATCATCAAGAAGTGTATGAACCCTGACCTTTGCACCCACTTTTTAGCAATATCATGGTTGTCCTTCTCGGCAACGTGAATTACAATCATATACATGTTAAGTGTAAAATCAAAATAAAATGACGTTCTGATAAGACATTACAATAAATAAAATGGCTGTAAATGCACTTCAAATACATTTTTAAAGAGGAGAATCAGATTCTGCACATGTCAAAAGCCAAGAAATTAGAAAAAAGATAAATGGAAACCAAATCATAACGCTACTATCTATCTATCTATTGGATGTGTTTTGTCACCAATTTAGTGTTTTGAAACCTTCCATCCACCCACCCATCCATCCATCGTCCTTACCTGCTTTATTCTAAGCAAAGATGAGAGGGGTAAAATTATTTTCTGAAAAATTTTCTTTGGCTTTTATTTTATGGGTATGAAAATATTCTATTGGTATGTTTAATACATTTTGGTTATCGTCATCACCCTTTTGTGCTTTTCGCAATGAGCGCAGCAGCAGCAGCTTTGTTTTAGCAGCACATCAGAGTTGTAGTCACGAGACGGCTCAGTCAACAATGCAGGATGTCACCCTCCGGACACTATTTAAAGATGACAGCACCCAACTCACATCAAAGGAAACAATTCTAGAGGTGCATTGGATTAGCAAAGAACGTACTTGAATCTTTACGTGTTCGGCACCCATGAATTTTGAGTAGCACTTTTGTTTTGGTATTTCAGTTCTGTGAGATCTCTAACCTTCCAGCTCAACTTGTTTTGAGAGTAAAATTTTTGATCTGGTGTTTTCCTGCAGTGTTCAGTCCTGCTACTTCCTCCAAGGCTGAACTGCTCTCAGTTCTCGTATGTTTGTTACTTTCTATCTTAGTATTAGAGGCTCTGCCAAAGAAGAGTTGAGTGTCAGGCAAGAAGAAGGGGCCTGAGTTCCCTCGAAAGCTTGCATATTGTAATCTTTTCAGTTAACCAATAAAAGGTGTCATTTTGCTTGGCTTTTCTCTACACAAACAATAGAAAGTTTCTCTTTACACAGAAAATCATAGACACTTGGAATAAGCTACCAAGTTGCGTGGTAGACATTAGGACTTTAGGGACTTTCAAAACTCGACCAGGTGTTAATTTAGAAGAATTAAGTAGATAATACTGGCAAGCTTTGTTGGACTGAATGGCCTGTTCTCATGTAGATTGTTCTAATGTTCTAATGACTGAGTGAGGTTTTTCCTCCCAAAACCCCTTGGTGTTTGGCGAGTTGGCATCTCTAACCTGGGCTGGTTCCTGCCTTGTGTCTGATACCTCTGGAAGGAGTTTGAGTGCCTTACCTCCCCGAAATGAAGTTAGTTGGGTTGAATAAAATGGATGAATAGACAGAAATACTGTATAGTAATACTGACTAAGTTTAGCCTCAATGAAAAGTTTTTTTCCAGTATTATATAACTTTACTTCCTATGAAAGGTTCTAAGATCACACATTTTGCTGAAATTCAGAAGCAGAGGCCGCTTAATATTACTGTGTGCATTTAACATTACGTAACATTATGGAGAAAGTACTGCCAGGAATTTAAAATATGTCTGAAAGTTTTTACTAGGAAGGTTTTTATATAAATGAAGAGTAAACTTCATTGCCATGTAATAATTTTGATTGGCACTGTAGCCATGATATAACGATAATAACACAGTAATAAAATTTTTAACAGCCAGCCTCAATCGCACAATAATAATAACAGATAATAAATACATGATGCATAATCAATATCGGACAAAAGAGTTGTCTTAAGTTGGCTCTGTCATGTTTACCTTTATAGTTTCAAGCTGGAGCATTGTAGATTGAGAATTCAAAAGTTTTTTAAGAGGTCTGCATTTCTTCTTCTTCTTCTTATACTTCTTATTATTTTTGTTTATCACAGTAATTTTCTGGTTTCTGCTGAGATGCCTGTGTTCCAACCAAGGACCTAAGGTTAAACCCAGTGCTTTGTAAAGAATATGAGTGATTCACATCAGTGCAATTTTCTTTACTTCATGGGCTGCATAGTGTCCTGGGAGCTTCTGCAGATTCTTTTCAAATCCTTTCTTGATAGCACCTCAAACCCCAGCCACCACAGCCATATTCTAGTCTTGGTGCCCCACATCCTGTTGATCTCCAGATTTTTATATTTGCTTTGCCTTTTAGCTGTTTTGTGTAAGATGCTGTCATCGTTTCAGACTGCTGCGTCGATCAGCAGGTATTGACTCCCCCAGACAATACCAGAATTGTTACCTGAAATGGTACGATAGATTTGCATTGCCTTGTCCCCCATTAATGGTAGGTGACATGTGCTGGTACCGTTTCATAGGCATTTTCAACCAAGTGCACCACAAATCGACCAATGCAGATACTGTAGCTGGCAACATCCTTGTGCCAGTTTATTTACATTTACATTTATTTGCTTGGCAGACGCTTTTATCCAAAGCAACTTACAAAAGAGGTAAACATAATCGAGTAACATTAGGCTAGGGCAGGGGTCGGCAACCTTTCAACAGTGTCGTGCCGAACCTATGTTACAATGTTATATAGTATCAAAATTGCTCCGGTTATAATGGGCATACTTTTGAAGCCCATTAAAACCAGATCTTATATATTGGTCATTCAATATTTTTAAAATACATAGGATCATATGTGAAAATAATTTTTTGTCAAATTTAAATTTTCAACACATTTATTAAAAATTGTATTACAAATTATATATTACAAGTTTTTTCAATACAAAATGCATAGTTTGAATAAGAAAAAATGATCAAGAATTCTAATTTGATTAATCATTCTTTATTATTAATCAGAGCTATTAATCAAGTAATGTGAAGTAATTGTAAAGCTCCATTCGGTGGCTTTATTTTTGGTTCCAAATATTTGACTAAAATAAGTAGTTTGTTTCTTAAAGCCGGAAACAGCCCTTTTTATAGTTTCACTTTTCTCATCAGAGTTTTTAAACGTGAACTGATGTTTAGTTTGATAATGTCTTTGTACACTTGACGTACGATACACAACACTTTCACAGCATAATGCACACACAGCACGATCCTTTTGTTGTACAAATTCATATTCATTCGTCCAAGAATCTTGAAAAGAGCGACGTTTATATCTTTTATGAGTCATTTTAGGCAGTATTTTACTTAATAATAACCAGAGATTTGTTTTAACATACCACAGCTGCACTGAGCACGTGGTTTCCATTTACATGTCAGCCGCATGCACAAAACATAGGTGACAGTCCGAACACTTGCGCTGTAATTAAAATATACTTTTTTACTATATTTCAATTCAATCAGAGTGGCATTGAAAATCTGTAGGTTGCCGACCCCTGAGCTAGGGCTTGTTTGTTCAGCAAGTGTAGTAGGACAGGAAACAAAAGTTGATTTCCACAAGTGAAAAGATGTAATAACTAATACATTTACAATCATTTATTAACAGTCAATAAGACAATAAAACTTAATGTAACAACAAATCATTTATTTATGTATTCAGTAAAAGCCAGTATTGATCATCCAGCAGTAATATGGCTGATCGCTCCTCAGCCTTGTTGCACATTCTGCAAATACTCTGAAGATGTTCCTGCACTGGTAGCACCTGGTGTTCAGGGTCCGGTTCAGAACACCAATGAACAGGCTATCAGTTTCTCCCTTGAGCCCAAGGCTGTTCAGCTAAGCCACCTTTGTTCACAAATCATTAACAGTTGTATTGGCCATGCAGTGGCTGTTTTCTTCAGCAGCTCAATCTTCTTGGTTTTAATGATGGCCTTGAGTCTAAGTTTTGTTGCAGATGAATTGATTGGCCATAGTGGCAAGTACTTACTTTTGATTTCCTTTGCTGTTGCTGTGAGGGAGTATTTTTCTCCACTGGTCTCATGGACCTTCACAAGCTTGGTGAACATATCTATGCCAAGCTTCATGTTATTATTATTATTATTATTATTATTATTATTATTATTATTATTATTAACATCAATTTTAGTATAATTTTAATTGCAATGCTGTCTTACATATCAAAAAACCAGAGTCCAAACCCCAGAAAGTTGATTGTCTGTGTTGAGTTTACACTGTTCATGTCAGCAGGCAGGTACATTTTTTGAGTATAAACTGGGATATGTAAGTGAAAAAACAAAACAAAACAAAAAAGCAAAATGAAACAGAAGTCTAATACGAGAGTTAATAATCATGGTCAAGAGAATAAGAGAGTCAAAACCAAAAGTACACGTGAGAAAAAGCCCAATGATAAACTCTGAATACTTCACGATTTGGTATCCCCAGGTCTATTAAGGATTTACACTCATAGCCATCCTTTTATTGCGTCACGTCAATTACACATGGGCCCCGACCTCAGAGGCCTCACCCCAAGCAATGCTGGAGGCGGACCTAACGACAGAAATAAGCACTGGTGATATCTGAGGATCCGAAATTATCCCCCATCATGACAGCCTGCCTACCTTTGTGTGATTTTTTTTTTTCCAGTGGTTAGCACTGCTGCCTTGGTTTAAATTCCAGGCTTCATTCGTTGTCTCACAATGTCACAGTTTTTTTTTCTTTGGGTTTACTCCCACGTCTCTAAGATTTGTGGATTAAATTCATCAAACAGAAGAATTCAACAAAATAAGTTATGCAAGAAAAAAAACTCAAGTTAGTGCTGTGTTCCCTCTCTACAGAGAAAAACTGACGATTATTGTTTACTCCTGAATGCCCAAAGTCTTGCAGGTTTGTTTACTTGGTGACTCTGAGCTGACATAAATGAGAAGTCACGTTGTGTCAAGCTTATTGTCTTGTGCATATATCACACTAAACAAAACAGCTGATAGAAATGCAATACAAAATTTTGAAAAAGGTTTAAAAAGGAATAAATAAATAAGCATACAGCATATAAATATATAAATATATACATATACTGTCCTTGAATCTATGGGTGCAAATGCCAGTGTCCCTGTATCATTTATCACAACAGACAAGTAAGAAAAGTGACTGTGTAGGATGGCGAAGGTCTTTAATTATCCCGTTTCCTTTTCTAAGGCAGCAAGTGTTGTATGTATATGTCATGAATAGAAGGCAGCTCAATGTCGATAATTTTCTTTGCTGCCTTCACCACCCTCTGCAGTGCTTCACATTCTTGAGTTGAGCAGGTACCATACCAGGATATAGCGCAGTCAGGGAGGATGGACTTCACTGTGCACCTGTAGAAGTTTGAAAAGTGTGGTTGTGTGCATAAGTGAACACTATGATGGAGTGAAGGCATCTCCAGCCATATTTCCTGCTTTGTGCAACTGCTGCCAGGATAGTCTCTGAAAACTGGATTAAGTAGGGTTAAGAATTGCCAAGTGCAGAAGCACGACACAAGCCATTAATGAACAGACAGAGTAAGCAGGAGACACCAGAGAAAGGTTTTGACATTGCGCTTCCAATTTTGTCTCTTTCCTCAATACTCAGGAGGACTACAGCCTGGAAGAGAAACTCCGCCTCCAACCTGCCACTAACTCCACCCCTTTTGGGCTTTATAGGCCAGAAAAACAACTTAATGGTGTCAAAGGAAACCAAGGAGTGTCAAAGGCATACCAGTGTTATTCAGACGCAAGTTTAGTTTATTTTTTCCATAACCTTGTAAGAAATTCCCTGATGTTTTCTGTAAATTTGATGGTGTGAAGCTTGTGACATACTCAAACACAATGTCACCACCACAGCCTAAACATCGTAGCATGGCATTGGAATCAGTCTGCATTTTGAATAGCTAGCACAAGACTCAAACAGATTCTCAGATTAGCAAAGTTAAGAGATTCATTTAGACACCCATAGGCATTTGGAGTGTGATTTGACCCCATGATCTCCTGCCTTCATGTCCAGCTCCACCAGGCTTACAGAGGAAGAAGCCTCATTCGTTCTATCTGTGCTGGACCTGTGTTATTTTGGAGGAAGCTCAAGTCAATATGTTTTAAACACAGAGAGCTGGGAGCACAATTTAAGTATAAAATTTACTGCCCCATGTTGTGGCAAGCTACACAGCTTCGAAATACCGGGGCCCTTGAGGGGTCGTCTTTGCTTTTCCTGTATGTGAAATGCAGGACAAATGAAAGGTTCTGTAATATCTGACTGCTTATCATGGCATATAGAAATGGCCGTCTCTAGATGATTGCATTGGTAGCTGCCGCCTGTGCAGTCTCTGCAGATTTAATTATACGCTTACTGACCACTCTTTTTGAAAAGAGAAAAAAAAAGAAAATAAATAAAGTCCTTACTGTGGCATGCGCTCATTGGGGAAAATCAGCTCAGTGGACTGCTACTGTAATGCAGGCGCATAATCATCAGACAGGACCTCAAAGTAAGGAGTCTGCCAGGCTTGTGTTTGCTGATGGGGCAGAACAACATCATATGAACCTGGAGAAATTAAGAAATTGATGGGCTGTAGGGTGGAGCAGAGAGTGGAGACTTCAATGGTGGGTGGGTATTTCAGTGTGCTCTGACAGAATCCCAATAAGTTGGACCGTTGAACTGACACTCGGCACATTGAAGGTTTGATATGAACAGCCTGATCGGCAGAAAAAAGGCTTTGTAGAAGATACTTTTTTTTATTGGAAGTTGTTTGTGTCATTAATTATGTGCCAAATAATTAAGCATAGTACTGGGATTACCACACTGATATGTGCTGAAATTATCAACCCATTCACAGTAAGAAAATAATAAATAATGTTTATTGCAATGTTTGAAAAAAATTACTGAATAACCAAAGCTTAATTGTTTTAGTTTAGGTGTTATCCATACAGTATGTCAACTGTATACAAGCTAGACTGGAGGCCTGTTGTTCATAGAAGGATTTCTTTTGTTGTTTTTCTTCCAAACTAACATGGTCACAGAGCCATAATTATTACTATTATTCTTAAGACTGTAGCTTTCCTTCAGTCATTTAATGGAAAACAGGGTTGGGAAACAGGTAGAAGGATGATTATTCATTCATTATTGATTTTGTAACGTCATTTATTTATAGATTGAGGCAGTGAGATGTGGAGTACAAGGCAAGACTTTAAACTACAAAGTTACTGGTTCAGTGCCCGTCACTTAGCCTGTTTGTAATCTAACTGGGAAAAAATATACAAAAGCAGTTGTACCGCATCCTGAACTAGTACATCTTCTAGGGTAAAATCATCAGTCAAACATAACGTAATAGTATATTCACACCCAATGAAGTCCAATGTAGGGTCATGAGCAGGCTGCAGCATATCTTGGCAGCAAACGGTAAGAGAAAGAAAGAAAGAAAGAAAGAAAGAAAGAAAGAAAGAAAGAAAGAAAGAAGCAAACCCTGGTTTCTTGTTCTCACTCTTGCATTCTGTATGTTGAAGTAAATGCCTTCTGTGAAGCGCCTGATGCTCAGAAGATATCGCTGCTCTTCTTTTTCCTTCTTTCTATTACTGAGCTCTTTGTCAGAGTCAATGATCAACAAACACAATACGTACACTTGATTATGAATTTGGAAGATGTATGTAGCGTGTCCTTGGGGATATTATCAATAGATAGGCTTGGGAGGATCAATCTTTTATTACAATAAATCTATCTGCACTGCACTCTTAGCAGATGGCACTGCTTTCCTTTCCACCATGTCACTTTATTGATCACTTTACATTTCCAAGGATGTCGGACTTTCCAGAATGTATCAGCTTATAAGCCTTCGATTAACTCTTTGAGGGCTGAATATTTTTCCCAAGAAACTCAGTTTTCCGAAAAGCACACAAAGCAATGGTTTCACAATTAAATCAACATATAACATCTGTTGCTACGTGCTGTGGCTGCTTTTGGCGCCTATTCACTGTCTCTGGCAGCTGCGCAGGGGGCGGCTCAATGGCCAGCAGTAATGCATGGTGGGCCGGCTGCCTGGCTGTCTTTACGCAGCCGGAGGGTGGTGATGGTAGTCGCAATGTGATGCAATCTGGTTTGTACCTGTTGTCATCGTAAGTGGCAATCCTCCCAGGCAAATGTTGCCATAGGTGTATTAACTACATGAATGTCTTCAGCACCACGATCATCTGGGGACCAATTAACTGATGCTGGTACCCTACTTTAATTTTTAATCACCATCTCCAGATCACTTGCATCAAAATCAGAGTCCAATGAGTCAGAGTCCGATCCAGCAATAATATGCCAAACGTCACCCATGGAGTATTTGGCTTTGTACGTACGCTTTGTGTCTCACCAGGTGTTGATGCCATTTTACAGGTTGTTTACTCTTCACTACTCATGCATGTGTAGGAAATCGAGGTGAAATCAACAAAGCTAACTTTCCTTCCAGCAAAGAGAATCAATCTAAAACGTAACTGCAAGTTTTCTCACTGTTTCAGCTGATTGCCATCCTCTAATGAGGAAAGAGCTAAGACCAAGATCAAGGTTCTAACCCCAGTAGTTCATAAGTACCAGTAGTTTGCTGCATCGTATGTGCTTGATGCTCAGCAGATGCTGCAACTGTCATTCTTCTTCCTATCACATATTCAGCCTCTGCTATTTGCAAAACACTCTGCAGATGTTAGTGGTCTTCTTTTTCATTCTACCATGTTACCTTTTTGATCATTTTGCTGTAAGAAACAATGAACCCAGTTTACTTTGCTGAGGTTGGCATTACCTCCAATTTGTTGACACACCAGTGCATATGAGGTCATCAGATTTTGATTAAGACCAATATCAAGGGTGTAACCCCAGTAGTTTGTGAGTAACTGCATGACAGACAGACAGATTTTACCATTTTATATATATTGTGTAAAATAAGCAGACCAGACAAAGAAAAGGTTTGGGGTAGCCATCCTGTGTTCTTGATAAAAGGAGCTGAGCTGAGTTGACATTTAAGTCAAAGAGGTCTTCACAGACAGGAATCCAAAACAGAACTGAGGTACACAGGCAAAACATGGGGGTTATAAAGCAGGCTGACAGGAAGAGGCGGGTTCAGAGAGACTGGAAGCAGAAGTGATGTCATTTGAAAGCAGGGTTGGCTGGCGGTTCTTCTGTTGGTCTGCAGAGGAAAAGAAGAGAAAGATTTAGAGTACAGCACCAACCCCTGGTCTGGCAGAGAAATGCTATTATTTGAGCCTTTAAACTGTCTCCCATTCTCATGTGTGTGACAATAGATAAAAAGAAGAATTTGTTACAGAGTTCAACAAGCCAGATTCATAAGTGCAAATCAGTACCCAAGCCTGTTGGGGATACATGTCCACCACAGGCCACTAACATGCACAAAGAGATGCGTGTCTGACAGATGTAATATGAGACTGGAGTTGAACCCAAGATGACGACTAGGCCAAGATTTCAACACAGCCCCTCAGAGTATGGGAACAGTGATGCTAGTAATTGCACCATAATAACAACCATTGTCATCATTGTTGTTAGTTGGTCCATTTCAGCCATTTTGACCACTAATTTTTCATTCAAATTACTTATTAGAAGAAATCATCCAGTCAGTCTAAATTCAGTTCAGGTGTGCAGTAGGCCCGAACCTATCCCAGCAGCACTGTGTGCAAGGAAGTAAATAGCCTTGGATAGGGTGCCAGTCAAGCACAAGGGCTTCTTAAATAGAACCAGTTTAGAGTCTCTAATTAGCTTAACCTGCTTATCTTTAAGGATGTAGAAGGAAAACCAATCAGACAGACGGAGAACATGCAAACTCCATACTGATAATAATCGGGCAAAGGATTCAAGCACAGGATACTAAATGTGCTATGAGGCAACACTAATCACTACACTGTTGTGATATTCTATTAGAAGACATATTTCTTCTTAATTTAACATTCTTTATGTTTTAAAATCTGTGGGAACTCCTTAAAAAGTAAAAAAAAAAATGCAAATAACTCCTCTAAGCCTTTAAACATGTATTTTATTAAAAACATCACAATATAACTTGATTATAATGGAACACTTTAGGTAGCACTCTTAAGGTGAAGGTTGAGCAAGTTGAATAAAGTCAGAGTGCCAAATCTGAGCTGACA
Source organism: Polypterus bichir lapradei (assembly GCA_026402145.1). Lineage (NCBI taxonomy): Eukaryota > Metazoa > Chordata > Cladistia > Polypteriformes > Polypteridae > Polypterus > Polypterus bichir. The sequence goes on along the minus strand of JANRMT010062803.1, from coordinate 9,149,072 downwards.
TTTGTGCAGCTGTCTTTCCTTCATCACCTTTCATAGCTGTTCTTAAATGGTTATATAACTCTCATCTTCATTAAAATTCTACAGCGTCCTTACTCTTATTCTTTTGCACATTTCAAGATCAAGAAAAAGATGAAGAGTGAAAACAAGAGCAAAGAACATACACAGCGCTGTAATGAGTTGTGCAGTTTTGATAGAATTATAGTTGTTTGGAGTTTTATTAGAAAGAGTGGTTATTTTTTCTTAATTTATAAAAAAAATTGATATTTTTATTGTTGTATACCTTTTTTTGTAAATTCTTCTATAGAAGTATAACATAGAATTATATATATATATATATATATATATATATATATATATATATATACACAGTATATATATATATATATACACAGTATATATA
>JANRMT010062803.1:9091181-9148272 GCA_026402145.1 Polypterus bichir lapradei | reverse complement strand
AAAATATTGACACTTTGGGCACAATTTGGACATTTTTCACTTAGGGGTATGCTCAGTTTTGTTGCCAGCGGTTTAGACATTAATGGCTGTGTGTTGAGTTATTTTGAGAGGACAGCAAATTTACACTGTTATACAAGCTGTCCAATGACTACTTTACATTGTATCAAAGTGTCATATCTTCAGTGTTGTCCCAAGAAAATAATAAAATATTTACAAAAATGTGAGGGGTGTACTTACTTTTGTAAGATACTGTATATATATACTAATACTATACTATATACTAATGCTATGTATATATATATATATATATATATACACTGTAGTATTACTATTAGTTTTAAGGCTCTTAATGGTAATATAAGAATTTAGAGTATATTAAGTTGAGGTTGAGGCAAGCTCACATGTCAGTTGTGTGAAAGCAAAAGAAAATTTCAATCTATGCAAATTCCAAAGTCTAATCCTAAAAAGAGGAATACTTTAAAAATACACTTTATATAAAAATAACATTACTATTTAAATAAATTATGTCATAAATATTAATTCTTCCATTTAAAAGCATTGTCAATATTTTGAGACTGTCTCTCTTTTCTTATGTCAGTGTCTTATAATTGACCTTAATATTTCAATTATTAGCATATTCTGTATTTTTAATATACTTTCAACTGTATTTTTTGCAATTGTAGTAATTTGGAATCAACCCGTGAGACTGCTTCGAGAATTAGGAGTGTTTTTGCCCCTGTGATCAACAGAGGAAGTGATAGAGATGTGGAGTATTGCACTGGAAATTCCAAGGCTTTTTATATTGTGGGTAGCCCACCATCATGATGTTATACCCAGCTTGTCAACTGTCTGTCAGTGGCTGGTCTGATTCAATGTATTTTGTCAGACGCAAGAGTCATCTTCCCAGTTTGGGTCGGAACAGCCTAACTTGAAGGGTTAGGATGCATTCAAGTAATCCACCTGCTGTCCCAAGCTGGTGAATATTCTTTTCAAACTGATAGCTGCAGAGCTGGAGGGTGGAGGGCGGTGTCGCTAATCAGATCTAAGCTCATAGGTTTGCCTTACTCTGGCTTCATCTTGTCTGACCCTTCTTCTCACCCCTGCCTTTAATTCACGCGGACACTTTGGGGCAGTTCTAGTGAGCCACAAGCAGTATACAGAGCCATTTGTTAGAGAGCAATTCCCCTCGAGACACCTATTAACTTCTCATTTGCCTTATTTTTAGTAAGAAAAAGTTCATTTGCTTCAGCATGTACATTACTGCAGTGTAGATTTCAAATGGCAGATGGCAGGAAGCTTCTATTCTGTCAAAGCTGATCCTTCGGATTAAAAACTCCTTTTCTGCAAATGTGGTTAATATTATTAGAGGATACACACAGGTTTGTGGCATAAATCAAGATATATCTGATACATGGGTCAAGTAATTTAATTACAGTAAGTAGTCATCAAGATTGAGAGTCAAGCATACAGATTTATGCAATGCTATTGTTGCACAGCAATCAGCTAGAAATATGCTCCACTTAAGCAAATCGACAAGCTGACAAGCCCCGACGAGGACAGGGAACATATGCCGCGGTGTGCAGAGAGTTGGAGAAAAAGCAGGAGAGTGTCTATGGCCATTGTGCTGAAAAAGCTGACGCTAATTTATTCAAATGCTTTTGTTGAGGATTTTCTTTATTTGTTTGATGGGTGCTCTTCTACTCTCTACCCACCCAGCCTCCTCATCTATGGATAAGACAGACGGGCACTTCTTGCATGGTGAAATCTAGCGGTCATGTGTTACGAGCCGCTAATTAGGGAAGACAGAAATTTGAATTCCCACCTGTCATGCAGACCACTCATCTAGAATTGGAGCTTTTGAATTGCAGAACGGTTTAATAAATTGGAATGAAATCTACATGAAACTTTGGCTTTTAATGTTTGGGCTTACTGTATGAATAAAATTTTGGGCTTTACTTTCACCAGGCCAGCCTCAAACCAGGATAATCCAGTCCGACGGCATTGGCACTAGGCAGTAATGAACTGTGTGTAGGGTGCGAGTCCATCGGGGTCAGTGCAGAATCACACGTCAACACCTTTGGGAGTAGCTGAAAAGAATCCCATGAAGAAATGGGGAGGAAGTCTAGGTGCAAAATATAAGGGATCCTAGGAGAATGAGGCCTCCTTAAAGCCTGAAAATCTAAAATATGAGGAGTCCCTGAAATAAAATTAAAAGTATGTCATCAATCACTCAGTGCTTATATTGTTGATTTGATTGTCAGGAAGACTACAGCATTGTGGCAACCGCCACACAGCTCATCATAGGCGATGTATGATGGCAGCTGTCTGTGAGCTTCTTATTGGTTGGCCAGGGCTACATGTTTGAGTGACAGGGGAAAGGGGGCACATCCTGGGGTCGAGAAAGAGGCTGGAATTCTAAAGGAAAATATGAATAGGAACTCCATGCAGCCAACTGTGTTCGTCACAGTCTCAGTGGTGTTGGAGAATGTTATGGTGGATCATTGAAAGCTGATATGAAAAGGTTCTCATTGCAGTGTTCATTGCTTTACCCTTGAAAGGGCATGTGTCTGTGCCCGTAACTAACTAGCATGCAGTGCTGTTCAGTGGCAGAGTACCAGACTGGTTACCAGCATGCAGTTACCTTAATCTAGTCATTTTAGTACAGTGTGTTTGCCTTATGAAAAAGTGTGCTCTGCAGAATGCGGACCAGATGTACAAGGAGACATGGGTTTTGTTTGTATAAGAAATATCCACATGCGATTCATCTGTTTAACATATGCATATCATAACTAATAGAATTTTCCTTAAATAATTTATTGTCTTCCTGTCAAAGTACCCAAAGTTCCTTGTATATATCAATGGGGGAAAAACTTTCTTTTGGAAATTGAACATGGCTAAAGACATCCCACAATCCAGTGAGACAATGAAAATGTTTTCTAGATTATTTGAAAAGAAAATGCTGTACATACCTGTGGTCTTCGAGATCAGGCTTTACATTGTAGAAAACTTTGTGCACACTGTGGACGAAACCAAAGAGGAAGACAGGAATAGTTCAATCAATTCGATTTTTATTCAGTCACAGATGAGTACCTGGATTCTACGTTGCAAGGCAGAAGAGCAAAGTTCCATTTTTCGATTGGCTTTTTATAATTTCTTCTTCGTCTCCCTTCCCCTTACTTAATCAAAAGGCATAATATTGTTTACTTAAGCTTTTGATTTTATTATGCTAATGGGCTTATTTTTTTTTACTTATCAGATAGACCGTAAACAAGGAAATTTCATCTTTCCTGTGTCAAATAGACGCATTCCTAAAGAAACTGGAAATTGTCCTAGGTGAGCTTAATGCACTCTGTCTTATGACAGACGCCTGTATGAATAGCCTGCCGTTCTAGCTAAATGGCTTTGTCAGCTATTAACCCTAAGTAGCTTGGAAGCAGTTAATTTTTCTTTCACAACACCGATGAGGATGTCCTTCATCAGCTCACTCCTGTTGCCTGATGGGAATTGTAGTTTTCGCTTCAGCTCTGGTTTTTGGACTGCTCCCCATCCCATCCCATTATAACCCTTTAACCCAATATGACAAATGGCATCTCTTTTAAGATGGACTAACGGCAAGACCTATGCAAAATTTTGAGAAACTCTATTCAATCACTTTGGTGTGATTAGCAAACAAACAGATAGCCAGTGAACTTACAATTTTACTTACACAGATTCCATAGTACTGGCACAAGATTTTAGTGTTCAGCCAACACTGGAGCAGAAACGGGACCCCTCTGATTACCAAAGAGTATTACACACACTAGACCTAGCGTGAGATTCAAACCCAGGACACAGGATCCATGAGGCTACAGCATTAACAATTTTGCCACCATGCGGGCCTGCTTGCAATATGCACTTTACACATCCTCAGCATGCAGGCTAATGGCTCTTATGCGTTCCTCTCTTCAATGGCTCTCATTTCACCATACAGGGTACACCTTTACCCTCAAGTTCTTATTGCAGAATGTCTGATGACTCAGTGGTTCATTGCCTTACAATGGAGTCTGGATTTTTCTCCTTCTTTTTTTAGTTTTTTTTTTTTTTTTATATTATGACCATTGGCATCCCCTTTAGCCCACATTAACTTAATAATCCTATCATGCCCATTGTTTCCTCAATAATATGAAGAATCCTTCTCCTTGATTTTTTTTATCTATGTTTACAACAGTGTTGTATTGTTGTAAGCTATGGATGTTACTGACTGTTTCTTATTCTTCTGATCTGACATTTAACCATCATTCTAGGTGACTGGTATTTTTTATTTAAATGGGAGTCAGACTTTTGCAACTCACTCAGTATTAGTGAGTACTTTGACTTGAAGCTGCAGTGGAGATGGTCAACAGGCTTCCTCATCACTTTTCTCTGATTGACTGCAACAAACAACCAAACAAATCAATGTAACGTTGAATGGTGATGTGGGCCTTTTGGTCCATATAATCAAGAAGGACTACACCCTTAGGATTCTAAAACTTGTGTATATGATCTCTTCAGTACTGACCTGAGCCTTGAATTTCTTTGGTGTTAATGATTCCCTCTGCTTCCATTGTTTCGACTGCTGTTTGGACTGAGGGTCATAGTGATGTGCTCCAGTTTTACTCCCAGTTATGGAACTCTCTACAAATATTCTCCCATTCTGACTTCATTCGCTTGAGATTCTCCTTAGAACTTGGATGTGGAGAAGCTTTATTTCAGAATTCAAATTGTGCATGACAAACATGCACAGACCATTTTGACGATAAGTTGTTCTTAAAGAGTGAATTCAACTGGCCCCTAACTAATCCCTTGAGTCTCAGCTACTTTATGCACCATCACTCTTTAATTTCTTTACTCTTTTGTCATTGATGTCAAAGGCTGGCCAAAAGTATGGTGCATCCTACCAAGCCCATCGCTTGACTGTGATATGTAAAGATGAGAAGTCCTGGTACGTGTTGACGAGAATGAATGTTTAAAGAAGATCTTTGAGGAATGAATTTTCAAAGGCGTATTGTTCTCCAGATTTATAACTTCAATGATAGCATAATATTTGGTTCTATGGATTTTCACATCCATGTTCCCTTCTTAAAAGGCTTCTTAAAAAAAAAGCATATCCTATAAAGAACAGAAGACAGGAACTTATATTTCAAATATTTTACTAAATCTTTGACAAAATCAATCTATAACTATTATTTAAATGTATCTATTATTTAAAGGAACAAACTTCATGGACTGACTAGTCTTCTTCATTTGCTTTTCTTTTTAGATTCTAATGTTATTTTCTAATTTGTACACCTGAAAGTCTTAAATAATTCTTGGCTCAAAGAATTTAATTTCTTTTATGCAAAGAGCTTTCTTATGTTTTACAAGGCCACATGCACAATGCTAGAGCAGAAATGGTAAGCCAGTACCTTTATAACATTCTCAAGGTTGGATAGTTCAATTCTGTTAGCATTAGCCACAAGGTAGAAACCAGCCTAGGATAAGGTGCCAGACCGTCGCACAGCAGTAAGCCTGTTTGTTTCTCTTTTATTTCTCAAGCCCTCCTAATCTATAACAGTAGTGCAATTAACGCTGCTTAGCAACAGTGGGTGGAGCCTAAAGCAAACCATCACATATAAGGAAGACAGGGCTAAGCTCAGACCCATCCCAACATGGGCTACCACTGCTTCCTCATGTCCCAAACTAGGGTCATCACTGATATTATCATCCTACCCTAAATTATTTTCTGTATTCAGTGGTTGTGATATACAAGAACATAAGAAATTTGACACACTTGAGGAGACCACCCAGGCCATCACTTTCATTTGTTTAGCTAATAACTAAGCTGTCCCAATACCTCATCCAGATACTTCTTATAGGTTGTCAAGATTTCTGCTACAACTGCGCTATTCAGAAGATTGTTCCAAATTCTAACAACTCTTTGCACAAAGAATTGTTTCCTGACTTCAGTTTTAAATGCATTGATCTCAGAATGCTTCATATTCTTCTATTTGAACATTTCATATTGGCAGCTGCAGGCTTCTCACTGGATCTCACCCTATTACTTTGTGACGTGTACAATGCTGCTCTATTATTTTTCTAATTGTATTCTCTATAATGTTAAAACGTCTTTCCCTTTCTTTACCATTCCACCACTTGACTTTTACAGTGTTATCAGTTGTTCCCACACATTTCTGTCCCCTATTTCCAAGGCATTGTTCCTTACCAGGGCATGCCATCTAGAAAGGGGCATAGCCATGTAGGTTAAAGAGGAAAAAAAGTGTTAAGGAGATAAAACTGACACTAAGCTACTGGGGCAACAACCGAGGCACTTTGGCAGAATCTTTGGGTGGCTCAGCAAGTGGTTGTTCAAAATGTATTGATAAAATCCTGAGTGTTATTATTGTTGTTTTTTTTAACAATCTACAGAAGTCATAGTATGCATGAGAATCACTATTTTGGTCAATGGGTAGTATTAGAATATTATTATACTAGTCCTAGCCGTCTAAGGCAGGTTGAAATCTAAATCATCAACATGGACTTCATCATTAATATTATGCTTATGTCTCTGTTATATGCCATTTAGTATGGGACTCATAAAGGCAGTGTTAATGTTTGTGAGATGCCATCTACTTGAATGACAAATGCAATGCATTTTATTACAAAAAATGTTTGTGATGCACCATCTTTTGGAATGACAGCAGCCGGATGGACACACGGACACTTAACTTTTTATTAAGGTAGATTAGAGTATTAGAAGACATCTGCAGAGAAGAAGGCCTGAGAGATCGGTCAGTACCTGGGGGTTTTGTTTACTGAAAATAGAGCCATCAATATAAACGCTTTCCTAGGTGAAGCACTAATCACATTATAATTATCTCTCTCAAGCTGTATTCCTTAATGCACATTTTAAGCCATCGTGTGCTTTTACTGAAAGACAATTAAGGCAATAAAAAGGACACAAAATGGATGTTTTTGTCTGGATTATTATTTTTGCTTTAATATTATTGATCAATACCACATCTTTTGACCTGTGTGAAATCATGCAGTGACAGCTCTAGTTTGATGTATCCTCTTCTTTAGAATTGTACTCTTGGTTGTTTTGTGTTGCCTGCGCATGGCACTATATATAATTAAGGCTGATTGCTTGATTGATTTTTTTCATTTTGTTTGTTCAACAATACAAGATAATTGCTGCTCGACTAGCAATGGACACTTTTTTCACACCAGAAGCTCTTACTAGGAACTTTCATGAATTCTGAGTGACACCTCCAGATAAACGAGTATGCTGGGAGTCCAGCAGCTCTGAACAGTTGTTGTCATCGCTGACACGTCTGATCACATCGACAGGGTGTACGAGCCCCGCCCCCCTCCCAGCCCCATCTGCTTGAGGCCTGTCCTTAGCTGTCGCTGCTTCACTTCTGTTCCTGGCTTTTTACATATGGGAGGGCCTTTTCAGCCTGAGCCATCTCGTAAGTACTAATCACGCCAGATGTTCTGACTTGAAGCTTTAGATCTTCTGATTATGGTGGCCTAATAGTCCCACCCATCGAGCAAATCACTAAAGGGATCGAGACCTCTCTCTAAATAGCAATCCAGCCTCTTGCCTTCTGTCCTGGAGTTTCACTTCAGATTGTGGCTAGAAGGAAAAAAGCAAGTGATGCCATACTCTTCTTTTCCTTTTTCATCTGAACCATTCCCATCTTTTATTTTACCACGGCCTGCTAGACTTATTCAAGTAGTCTTTGAATGCTGAGTCTGCCAGACTTGTTGTTTTCTTCTCCTTTGTCAAATCTGGTTGGAAGAAATAACTTCTTTTAATTTATAAACATCAAATAATGATCTCACACCCTAATGTCAGTGAATTACAAATTAAACCCCGAGCCACTACAGTATAGTAATTAAATCAATGAGTAAAGCATACATATGTTAGTTTTCAGGACCTATTTAGAAGACATGAGGAGCTGTGGCTTATTCTGGCAGCATCAGGGGCAAAGCTGGAGCCAGCACTGAATGATCTACCCAATAATGTATTATTCAAAGTCAGTCTTTATGTGTAAATATTGTGACAGATAGGGGGCGCTATCGTCCTCTTGAACTCTCTGACAATACGTCAGACACCAGGTAAAAGTCCAAAAGTTTGACTTTTTATTAATAAACAGTGCACAAAGCACCCTCCTCTCCACAATACTCATAAATTCCACAATACTCAATCACAATAAACCAATCCACCACTCCCAGACGCGCTGCCACCCTTCCACCCAGCTCAGCTCAGCTCTCTGGTGTTTTTCCCAGTCTTTTATAGTCCTTGACCCAGAAGTGTTTCCCATCCTTTAGTCCATGTGACTCCTTATCAATTCCGGGTCAGATAAAACTCCTTTTTCTTCAACCCGGAAGCACGTCATTCCTCTTGTCCATGTGACTCGGACGTACTTCAGGGGCGTAGGGCAAATAGTCGCTGCTCCTCCCTGCAGCGCCTTCTAGTGGTCCCCGTGGTATCCAGCAGGGCTGTAAAGGAAAACTCCAACGTCCATAATTCTCTGCTGGCATTCGAGGCACCTCCATGCTGCAGGGATGGCTCCATCTGGTGGCCTGGGGGTATTGGCCGGGATGAACGGTCGGCCATATATCACAATATACAGTATATAAGTTAAAGTTCGAAATGGGATTTATTAGAAAATGGAATGAACCTAAACAAAACTGATAATGTCATTTCTCAATGCAGTTGCCTAGAAGTGGCTGGATTCCAGCAGAATAAAAGGTTTTGTCTTATCCTCGCAACCATTCGTGCACCGCTTTCTTCATGTCGTCATTTGTCTTGAATTGACAACCACTGAGATGTTTTTTAGCAGTCCAAAAAGCTGGAAATCACATGGTGCCAAATCTGTCGAATAAGGAGGATGTGGTAATACCTCAAACTTCAGTTTCTCCAGACAGGTCTTGGTGTTCTTAGCAGTGTGTCACTGGCATTGGCAGGTTTTGCAGCAAAAGGACTGCTTGAGGCAGCAGTCCCTACCGCTTGGATCAAATAGCAGTCTTGCCTCCAGCAAGTCGCAGTAACTTGCACTACTGACTGTAGTACCCCTCGGCATGTAGTGTTTGACAATAACTCAGGTGCACAAGTGGTTCCGAGGACAAGACAAAACCTTTTATTCTGCTGGAATCCAGGCACTTCCGGGCAGGTGGTGCAAGTGCATTGAGAAGGGTGGAGACTACTGTACATTGAGAAATGACATTATCAGTTTTCTTAAGATTCATTCCATTTTCTAATAAATCCCATTTTCTAACTTTAGCTTGACTCCCTCCTCGTATGCAGACTTGACTATTCCTACAGACACCAAGGGGTGATGAACAAATTAAGACACAATATTTCCACACTTGGCACCGTGCAGCAGCCTTTACAGCCTTTATTCTTTTATTTTTTTTCACAATTATTTGTTACAGTTAGTAATGTTACTAATGCTGTTAATTATGAATGTTAAGATTTGATCTCTAGCTTGTTACTATAAATTTTTGAATGGATTTTTAAATTAAAGATATGCTGCTGTCAATGCAAATCCAAGCCTTTCCGAGTAGCTTCTGAACTTGAGGGTGAATGTAAAAGATCTGATGGCTACCTTACGTCTACAACATCTGAGAATATAAGAGGCTCTGAGGACTGTAAGGTGGGACATATTAAATATTCTCTTACTCAACTGCACTGTGATCACTGCTGCACAAAGAACTCTGTTATACAGTAACTTATAAGAAGAGTGCTGGAAGGGGTGAAAGTACAGAGCGAGAATAAAAGGAAGGTGAAAAGCTTTCAGAGCCATATAATGACGGAATACATTTAAATAAGCTGGAGGAAGTGACACATCTCATGGCGAGTCCAAGTACTTTTTGGGCACTGCAGAGAATCTGCTTAAACCTCTTATTTCAGACACTGTTTTAATGTTTAAAGGGTTTCATTTGAAGCTATCAGACAGATTAGAAAAGGCAGGAGAAGGACTGGAAATTTTTGTGAGTAACGGGTTACATAATCCTGGTGTATGTTTATTAACTCAGCAACAGAAATGATTTTCTTTGATATCAACACTTTAATGATGAATTGATCCGACCTCAGAGTGCTGGTGATTTCAACAAGGGGAACATAGCATGCAACAAACTTTTATTACCATGTTCCTTTAGTGGACACAACAAGGGAACCTTCTCTATCCAATGTTATTACCTTTAAATGTAAGTAAACCTGTGGCAGATCTCACTACATCTTCATGCCACCCACATTTTTCTTGAGGTTCTTTTCCATGTGACTCCGACGTACCTCCCGGGCGTAGGGCAAATAGTCGCTGCTCCTCCCTGCAGCGCCTTCTAGCGGTCCCCGTGGTATCCAGCAGGGCTGTAAAGGAAAACTCCAACATCCATAATTCCCTGCTGGCATTCGGGGCACCTCCATGCTGCAGGGATGGCTCCATCTGGTGGCCTGGGGGTATTGGCCGGGATGAACGGCCGGCCATATATCACAATATATATAAATTAAAGTTTGAAATGGGATTTATTAGAAAATGGAATGAACCTAAACAAAACTGATAATGTCATTTCTCAATGCACAAGCCTGTTATTGATAGCAGCAGCTATCTTGTTAGCCAAGCTAGATGTTCTTCTGTGTGTTTGGGGGGGGGTTGTGGTTTATTATAATGTTTAATATGTTAATGTCAATGTCAACTTTATTTATATAGCACATTTAAAACAACATAGGAATGCTGTGGCCAAAGTGTTTTACAATAAAAGAGGGAAAAATGTACAATTAACATAAAAAAACATAAATAGAAATAAAATAAATGAACACAAATAAAATAACATTACATAATCACAATGAGGAAACCGTCAGGATTACTGAAGGTCACGGAAAGCAAGTGAATAGAAATGAGTCTTTAATCTTGTTTTGAACAGTTCAATTGTAGACGACTCCTAAATGGTATTTATATTTTTCTTGAGGTTCTGTAACTAGCCATTTCACTACAATTTGCATTGTGTCTGTAACTGGTGTGATAAAGGCGCTTTATAGCGCCCGACCCGGCACAGACTACGCAGAGGCACGTGTTCACACTCAAGGGCTTTATTATTTTCTTCAGCCGTGGGCACACGCCTTCCCCGTGTCCCACAAGCCCAACACAGTCCAAAGCACAAAATACACACAAACCAAACGCTTCCTGGCACCACCACTCCTCCCAGGCAACCTCGTCCTCTTCCTCCCGATTCTGGCCCTGATTGCTGGGAGGCAGGCCCTTTTATACCCCACCCGGAAGTGTTCCAGGTGCCTGACCAGCTGGTCTTAATTGCACCTCCGGGTGGGGCTGATAAACCGTCCAGCGTGGTGGCTGGTCGTCCGCAGCACCCCCTAGCGGCCACCCCATCTCCCAACCGGGCTGCTGTGGTGGACTCCATGTCCCATGGAGCCACGGGGGAGATTGAGGAGGGATCCACGGCCAGGGACGCTGCCCCCAAGCACCCCGGGGAAGGTACTGCAATGTCCATGATGGCTTCCCCGGGACGTATGCAGCAGAGGCGTCCCGGCCGGGCATGGGACCCGGCTGTCCGTCACACTGTATAGGACAAAAAAAATAACTGGATTTGATTTGATAAGTCAGCCATGTTCAATGCCATTGTTATTTAAATGAAACCAAAAATTATTTGCTGCCTTAACATTGGGGTATCAAATAATGGGCCTTTCCTTACCCTTCTCTTCGCCACTGAATTGCTCAGGAGGTCTCTCAGTCTTGCAGCAGAGTTCTGCTTCCTTTGAACTTTGTTTTGGTGGACTGGCATTTATGTAAACCTCGGAGGAGGACTATGCTCAGAAACATCACAGTCTAACAGCTTGCTCACCATATTCATGGTTTTTGGATGCCCCATCCCAGATTAGTACCTGCTTTCCACCAGTGCTGCCTAGATTGACCATAACCCTGAACCAAACTAAGCATTTCACCTGTGCTTCTGCATCTCTGACACCAAGACAGAAGCAACAAATCTGTGACGTAATGTATCCAGCTGGATCATGGGCAGGTTATTGGTGGTGACCAACTAGACACCAGAAGGATTTAATTCTAGACCAGTGGAGTACCTGCCACAACTATAGATATAACAGAACAAATACCAATAGAAATAGCTGCAAGCCAGGAGGACCCCCTCAGAGGGATGCTAGTGTGCCATATTAACTTGATTCATAATCTCAATCTGGGGTGGTCTTTTATGGTTTCACTAGTGGTACTTTACATGGTCATACCCCAGCTAAGTTAAGCAATTGTATCAGAAGCTGTTAATCAGAGACAATGATTTAAACACTGCCAAGTACATTAATACTTAAAGCCACCTCCTCTTCGTTACCAAAAGGTGAAAAGGAGACTCTAGCAGCAAGACATGAAGCATGAAAGTGAACTAAAGTTATCTTACATACTAGTGTGCAATCCAAAATTGTGTCTGCTGCCCTTACTTTTCAAAGGAACAGTAGTTGTAGTAGTAGCAAAAGTTATCATGTCTGTAGTGAAACAAATGCAAAGGAAAACAGCAACCAGCAGTAAACGTGAGCCAAGCCTAAATTCAATAACCAAAGTAATGACCTATGTTTTGACAAAGGCAAGAAACATATTTAAAAAAAATGAAAGTCAGAAAACAAAGCAAGAATTCTTAGTATCAGAAAATCAAACACAAAAGCACACATCGATGAGGAATTATATGAGATACCAGGAAATGTGTAGTACTAACCTTTATACAGTTTGTGGCATCCTTTTGGTCATCCTATGGTGGTCCTAACAACAGCAGAAGTAAAAGAGGTGTCGGAAAAGACACAAACCAAAATCACCATTGCCAGTCAGTCAGTCATTTTCCAACCCGCTATATCCTAACACAGGGTCACAGGTTTCTGCTGGAGCCAATCCCAGCCAGCACAGGGCGCAAGGCAGGAACAAATCCCAGGCTGGGCGCCAGTCCACCGCAGACCATTGACAAATTCCCCATGAAATTCAAGTACAGAAATAAAAGCTGCAGTAATCAAAACCCCTAATAGTAAAAAGAAAAGTTGGAAAGGAAACATAACAAAGACAACAAAAATGAAATATAAAACCCAATCATCCCAGAAGTATTGTCTAATGGAGTAGTGTTCTGTATCATTAAGTCAATATATGAAGTCACACCCCTATAAAAATTACCATATACCATGCCCCTTTGAAAACTAACTTAAAACCACCCCCCCCCACCAAAAAAGAGACCCCGCCTCTTTGAAAAAATCAGCAAAAGACCACGCCCCTTCTCAATTTGCCTGGACAGCACATCCATTTTACTTTGCAAATTTTGAAAGATGACCCAGTGTCCACCTCGTCTTCCAAGTGCTGCACAAATGATTACATTTTAACCATTACTCAAACAGGGGTCTGCCTATATCAGAGGTTAATTTCATAATTTTCTCCAAGTCTTTATCACTTATTTTATGGTAAGAAATTTACAAATAAAAAGCTGTTATTTCTAAGGTAGTGAACTCCTAATTAAATCATTTACACTCTTTCAGTCAGATTTTTTTTTTCCGTAACTAATTAGTATTCCTCTGTTTTCTTTGACAACACTTGTGGGATGCATGATAATTCATTTAATGATGGCATGAGTCCATTCATCCTTCATTTTTTGAACCTGCTTATTCCAGTTCTAGTTAACAGATAGTACTGGTCTCAACCAGCCCGTCACAGGGTACTCTTTTACACACCAGGGCAGTTTAGAGTTACCAGCCCACCCACCTTGCACTTATATGGAAGGAAACTGGAGTACATGAAGAAAACCTACATGGATTTATGGAGAATGTCCAAGAACTACAAAAAGGAGTGCCTGGGGCAGAGTTTGAACCAAAGTCTTACAAGGTGTGAGACCTAAGACATGACCACCATGCTTGCCTTGACATATAATAATGAAACAATGTTATTCAGTACCATGTTTTTTAAACAACCCCTCATCACAACATATTTTATTTAAAAATTGCTTAATGAATCAGTGAATCAGCAGGGAGTTTAAACTTACAACCTTTATGTTCCAGGCCTAGGTCACTGCACTACACCGTCTACTGATGACAATAATATTATTATGTGAAAAAGTAATTGCACCCCATGGAATGCTGCATCTGTGCTGTTTAAGTGAAGATCAAACCTGGATATATCCACATATATGAAAAAAACAGAAAAGCATTTCATGGGGTGAACATAAAGCTGATTGTGAACTTGTCTGTATTTCTGCCATATTTTGCACAGATTCCCCATTTGTACAGTACAGCACCACAGTGTGTCTTTCATTGTGATTTTTTTTCCCTGTTGGAAGTGCCTCTAGGAAACTGTATAGTTAGTGAAATTTTGGTTTTGGTCCAAACGTTTTCTCCTGGGAAGTTTTATTTAGTGAGCACACTGGCCCTGTACTCTGTACTGGGCATTATTGGGTACCCCCGTTAGTTCATAATACCTCACACTACTGTTAAGCGACTTCCTCAGTGTCACTCACATGTAAACAATGACTTTGGGAGTCTTTTCTTATAGACCACCTAGGAATGGTTTAAATCTTGGAAAGGTGCTGTATAAAAAAGTTGATTGCTTGTATTACCAAAAAAGTGTCATCTAATTCTAAGTCTTGGGATCTCAATTATACTTTACTAGTTACGGCACACTGCATGATAACGTGCAGTGAATACACTTGACTTGAGCATTCATAGTTTTCATACTCTTTCTCTGTACGTTTAGTATTAGTTTGTTCAGAGGTTGAATGGCTTTCTACTTCCCCCGCTTCTTCTGTTCTTCCGTCAGCATCTTTTTGCATTAAAACTGATTTGTGTTGCAATGACTTAGTACGTTTTCCTTAATTTTTCACTTAAGCTGGCACTTGAGTCTTCAATCGTCCTCAAGAATGATTTAAGATATGAAGAGGTAGGGGAAGTGACGGTGAAGGTGGTAGGGATGAGAACGGCGCCCGTATGCATGTGCTGCATGGCTGGACGCTGCAGAGAGTTGAATTTACGATAAAATAAAATAAAAATAAAAAGACGAATAACCTTGGAGGTCAATCATCACCCTGAAAGCAGATAGTAGACGTCACGTAGTACATGTGTACCAAATTTCAGGTCAAACGGTTTGCGAGCTACAGGTGATTTAAAATCCTGAACAGACAAGCGAACAGCCGCGGTAGCGTATTACATAAGATTATTATTTTATAATTTAAAATTGTAATTAAAGCAGTCCAGGGTTTGGCAGAGTTATTCACATCTTCAAGGACATGGATTCAGTTTCTGCCTCGAATTCTATGTATGTGGTGTTTGAAAGTCCTTGCCACTTTCACGTTTCATTTTTTTCCCTTTGCTCCAATACATTAAACATGTGCCTGTTAGATTACGACACTCTGAAACAGTAAAATATGACTGACTGTAGGTATGTGTTTGACTTATATCCCAAATAGAAATGATTCTTGCCTTGTACCTGATATTGCTGTCTGTGACCCAAAATTGTAAAAATGAGTTTAGAAAGTGAAAGAGTAGAAGGATATTTCATGTAGACTGGCATAGTGGCACACTAGTTAGTACTTTGGCCGCCCAAAGACTAGAGTTCGATACCCAGCCTTGTCACAGTCGGTGCAGAGTTTAAGCGTTCTGTTTTCCTTTCACGTTGAAAATGTTAACTGACAAGTCTGAATTAGCTGGCTATGGACATGTGTGGGTATGCGCCATGGTGTGTCCAGTAGAAAACTTGAATCCCAATCAGGCTGGCTATTGAATTATGCCAGTTGCTACCAGGCTAAACTCCAGCTTCACACAGACTTCTAATAGAAAAGCAGATTTAGACAATGGATAAGGAGATAAATGATATTTCTAGTGCCATATGGGATGCATTTCATTTAGTTTACATTTATTTATTTGTGTAACGCTTTTATCCAGAGAGACTTACCAGTTAGAGACTCAATTGTGTGAAAGACCAGCCCGGACACAGACAGATATGGAGACTGCCAGAAGTCCAAAGACACACGTTTATTTTCACAGCACAACACAGCTACAATAAACTCACGCGACTCAGTCCTTTTCCTTTTTTTTCCTTCTGCCGCCTCCACTCCTCTCTTGCAAGCTCTGTCCACTACCACTCGACTCCGGCTCCCCGAATGGAGTGAGGTGGCCCCTTTTATAATGCCCCGGATATGCTCCATGATGATTTTCCAGCAGCACTTCCTGGTTTGGCAGAACTGCTGCAGTACATGGCTTTGGAACCATCCAGGCGCCCTCTGGCGGGGGCCACGGCCCAACCACAGGGTCGAGCTTCCCAGCTGCATATCCGCAGCCCCTATGCAATCCAAGGGGGGCTACCCTCTTGCACCCCTCGGGGAAGATATTGCCCCTCTCCCGGTCCTTCCCTTCTCCAGGCGTCCCAGTGGTGCAAGGTCCCTGGTCGTCTGCCACAGTTGCTTACATTTCTTTTTGTTTTTTCCCCAACTGGAGCACAGCAGATGAAAGTGACTTGCTCAGGGTCACACAACGTTAGTGGTGGGACTCAGACCTACAATTTCAGGGTTTGAAGTCTAAAGCCTTAACCACTCTGCCACTTCATTAGTATTTGTAGGTATATTCTCTTAAATATTGTTTTATTTAGGAAGTGGTAAAGGTGTTATTTTACACGCATGGTCCTTTTTAACTCGGGTCTAGTAAAGTACTTAATAATAAATAAATTCAGATCCCCAGTGCTCTGTTACCTAAAGAACCCATGTTTCACTTTAATTAAAAATCCCGCAGTAAGCAAATTTTCAGCTATGTTTAAGATGCTCTCATTATGGATGAATATTCCTCAAACTCAGTGACCTTTTTTAGTTACCAGGTCTGTTCAGAATCAATGTGTATTATTGATCTGCTCCGGCGCCCTCTACTTAATTCTTGTTAACAGTTAGATGAACATCAGTAAGTGATAAATTAACCTTCAATTTATAATATAATTGCATATGTAAGGCCAGAAATTCCTGCTCCAAGTAAGTGAGGATTACCTTCCATCCTTCTTTGTCGATTACAGAATCAAGCGGGAGCTAGTGCCTGCCCTGGTGGCATCAAGTGCAAGCCAGGAACTGTCCCTGCATAGGATGCCACTCTGTTGCAGGGCACTCATTGATGGAAGAACAAACCCATCTAGATACCCCTTTTGGTATTTTACTCAAGTCTACAGTAAAAGACAGCAGTACCAATCTCCATACTAGTTTGAGTGTTATTTTTTTTTTTTAATTGTTACACCGTGGTCTCTGTGGTTCAAATCCTGACCCCAACTATATCAATGTAGAGTTTATTAGTCCTGCCTTTGCTCTGAGATTTTGGTCTTCTCTCCCATTTCAGTGTCTAATTGTACTTTACACTAAAGTGGCATCTCCCATGTTAAATAAGACTTGTTGTGATTTTTCATGTTGTCATTATGAAAGATGCTATTTACTCAGTTTTATAGACTGGAATATATTTTAATGCCATCATGTTCTTAAATGTCATTTTGTTTCTTACCTTGAAAAGAATTGTAGATATCCCACAATTCTGTATCTAGTTTGTCTTCAACCCTTTCATGTTGCCTTCATCACTCAAAAGCTTTCTTTGTCCTTCCCTGATAAACTAAAACACAAGGTGTTTCTATAATGTATTGCTTTGCTTATATTTCTTCATGACTGCATTTTTATTGATCTTGTACAGAAATCCAAGTGTGTCTATTTCCTTTATTCTCAGTGTGAAAAATATGGTGATTGTGCTTACTATTAAAGACACAACATAAATCTTCATCAGCCATTTCAAAGTCTCAAGTGATGGATCCGCATGTATGCATTTATATGAGTTGATATTCTTCTATACCGTTCATCCATGTAGGAAATCTGCATAACCGGCTTTAGGGGGCATGATGGGAAGGACAGAATAGGAGCCAATCCTAGATGGGACACATTGACACACACCTTTACTTGCACTCACGCATCAAACTATGGCCTATGGAGGAATATATCAGACAAAAGAAATAAATGTAAACTGAAATTTGACAAAAAAAAAATCAATAATAACAAAATTTATATTTAAGCATACGACATAAATAATGAAGCTTACTGGCGTCCCATCCAGGGATTGTTCCTGCCTTGTGCGCTATGCTTACTGGGATAGGTTCCAGCCGCTCGCAACCCTGCTTAGCATAAAGTGGACTTAGAAAATGGTGATTAAACCTGTCACAGGATGTGTGCATTTTCTTGCGTATTTCTTAATGTATTTATTTAAGTATTTCTTTCTTTATTTTTTTCATTGATGCCTCACAAATCATGAAGGCTGTTATTTCCACTGTGTTTAGATTGGCGAGTCATCGGCAGAGTGGATGTAAAATTGTATCCATCAGGTGACACATTTACAGCAGACCCTTCAGATGCAGCCTCTTGATGAATTTAGAGCTTCTGGAAATAAAGTAACCCCTTCATGCAGAAATTGTGGGCAACTTTTTCTGAAGTCATATCTGCCACAGACACACACAGTCAAAACTTTGCACGTGCACATTGATTGCCTTGGGAATATGGTGGCTTATTATTTATTTATTATTCACATTTCATTATACAGTTACTTTATTTTGCATGAAATGTTTCTCCAAACATGTATGGGATATAGGACAAGTACTGGCGTGCAAGCAGAACGTGCAAAATCCACAGACGCCGCTATTGTTGCTATGCCATTGCTTACGTTCCAATACCCTCTTTACAGAGAGGAAGTACACGCGTGCGCAAAGCTTGTACTACGTTTTGTAGTCTCCGGTCGCTGCAAGGGTTGCGCATGCGCGCTTCAGTTTCATTGAGTTAACGTCTGTAGTTTAGCAGAACCTGCATAATCAAGGCGAGCGGGTGGACAAGTTTACACGGATAACTCTCGTTTTAGGGGGTTTAATCACCTACATTGACTTCACCCTGATGTAATTTTGACACAGTGCAGTAGAGAGACAATATAAGTCCAATTATAACATTCATATCATCCATCTTTTTTATTGTTTAAATAAAAAAATATCGGAATCAGTCCCATCTTCCAACAGGTTCAAGGCAGGATAAAGCTTAGGATGGGACCCCGCAGATGATGGAGCGCCTCCGTATTATACACCATTTCCATCCATTTGATCAATTAATAAAAAATGTTCGACAAAAATACGAAATGCTTAAAATGATACATTTTTTTCTCGTGCATTTAGGACGCAAAACTGTCACTTTTGAAACACGCATTGCTGCTTTTTTTAATTGAATGCCCTGAATACAGCACAAGGACAAAATGACAAAACAACATTAGTCTAAAACGGCCGACGTCAAACCTCGAAGCTTACAGTCTGTGGCTATCGCTTACTACTGATCAATACTGCTAATAAAAAATTCATCTTGTTGGTCCTTGGTCGTTTGCCCAATCAGCAGGCAGATGCAATCAGGCCTTGTTGTGCAGTTTTTTAAGTGAGACGTTCCATTATTCAATCATGGCTTTAATGGATGTCTGCTAGAGGGCTTTTAAAGGGACAGAAAATCACTTGGAATTACGAGAGCTTCTCATTTCCATGTGGCGCTTTTGAGCAGTTCTGAGTGCAAGAATATCTTTCTTTCTTTTTTTCTTTCTTTCTTTGTATATTTTGACATATCCATTCCCTCATTTACCCACTAACACAGAGGTAGATTAAACGGGCTTGAAAGTGTTATATTATTCAATGTTGTTAATTTATCTGGTCATTCACAATTTGCCCGTGCCGAGTGAGTGTGCGTGTGCTGTGTGTTTGAATGGGCACCCCGTATACAATCTGTTCGCGTTCAGCACCCAAAGCTGCCCTCGCGACCCTTAACTGTACAAACGGTTGAGAGAAATGAATGAACTGCAAGTCTTTTCCATTTTGGATCAACGTGACTTTATTGCATTGGGGTTTTGTGTTGCACTTCATCACATTGCGCACTGAACTTGCAGTCGAAATACGACATAAAAACGGAGCTGTCGGCTCTACGCGTATATGGCAAGCAATTGAAGTGTAGCAGCGGGCGCTTTTCTAAGAATACAGCAATCACTAAGTAAGTAAATGATTACAGCGAATTGAAATTTTTTGAAGAGAGCGCTACAAAGCGCCTCGCCGACATACAGATGAGTCGGTGTAATTTTTTATTTTTATTTTGTTATGCAGCGGCATTCACCACGGCACCACACTTGTCATTTGATAAGTACTGCATGATTCACTCGAGGGGCTTAGTCAAACCCACGCCTGCCGATCCTCGCGTTAAGACCCTTTTTGGAGGCTCGTTTTCAGCAGTTGCGTTGGGCATTTTGAAATCAATTTATTTTCAGCAAGCCACTAGATGGGGAGAGATTACTCTCAGGGCCGTGATTATTCGGAGGTTCTTGCAGCCTCTTAAGTAGAGAGCCGCATTCGCTGAAAGGCGTCTAGCAGCGAATAGCGGGACTTATCGATCTTTCTCTTATATAGCTCCGTTCAAAGTGGGCGCTTTCACCAAACCACCAGGGGCCGTGCTTTTTCGGGGATTGCTAATTTATTTCAATAAAAAAATAACTTAAAACAGTGAGTCTTTATATTATATGGCGCCTTTCAAAGTAAAATCATCAGCCCGTTTATTCAGAGGTTGGTGACTCTCACGTTAAATGCCACATTCAGTAAAGAGAGTCTGGTAAGTGGACACTGGACACGTTTGTGCCTATTCCTTTTTGTTTTATATAGTGCCTTTCAATGTGTGCACTGTCACTAAACTAGAAGAAACGATTTTGCAAAAGCTTCATTTTTAAAAGCAATACCTCTATTTGTTGTAGGCGGATATCAGGAACTTGTCAAGTGAATCCCTTTTGACTTTACACTAGCAAAGAACTCATTTTTATCTTGGTCAAAGTGAGCACTATAACCAAGCTCTATGGTTTGCAAACGGCAGCAAATAATTATTTTGAGAAAAACATTCAATAAAATAATGTATCAATAATGCAGGAAAAATCCACACAGTTAACCCCCTGTGGGCAGACCATGAGCAGTGTGGGCTTGGGAAAACCCAATTAAGTGGTCCAATGTGGGGGCTGCTACAAGGGACCCCTTAGCAAAGTTCCTCTAGTGGCCCAAAAGGCAAATGGCTGGCAGTACAAGTTCAGTAAGACCCCCACTGGCCCAGAGGTGGTTTGGTAACGCTGGCCAATGTCGTCGCTCCCTCATAGTTTCCACTTTTTTATGCTGTCGCAGAGTAAGTAACACAGTGAATTAGTATTTTCAGTGGGTTTTAGATTTTAATTATAGAAAGATTGATAACAATTTGAATGACTTCAAAAAGCATTTTTTATTGGCTCAAATTGCACCATTTTTTATATGTAATTGTTAATGTTTTCATAAATGCAAAGGCATTTTGTTTTTTTTTTAATAATAAACTTTTGAAATCCACATTAGTATTGTTTTTTATTCCTTTTCTTGCTAATTAATAAATTGTATACAATTATGCATAATTTAATTTTTAAACAAAACAGCTAAACACAAAAAAAAACTTTCAAGGGAAGTGGTGGTGCAGTGGTAGAGTTGCTGCTTCACAGTAAAGACACTGAGGGTCACATCCCGAATGTCAGCTTAAGGGTCAATCCGCTTACGAGTGAATCTACTCGAGGACATCAGTGGACATTAAGGAGAAGTGCATTTAAGGCTGCAGCCAGGAAGCACTTCTTTACGCAAACAGTTGTGGGATTCTGGAGCAAACTACCAAGACATGAATATGGAGCAGAAACCTGGACAACTTTTAAGAAGAATGTGGGACAGCTTAGCTATTAGATGAACAAATGAGCTGAGTGTGCCTGTCGTTTGTCAGATTTGTCACATGTACTTAATTCCCTTTTTATTAAGTTTGAAGAGTAATGAAAGATGGTGTTGTGAGTCTGGGTTTTTAGGTTTAGAAAGTCATTATTGTCAAAGGTACAGTGCTCAGTAAAAATCATATTTGGTCTCCTTCTGTTTGTCTTCATATATCCCAGGTCCTCCCTGCATGGAGTTTGCATGTTTTCCTTGTGTCCATGCTGGTTTCCTCTTGGCACCTGGGTTTCCACCCACAGTCCAAAATCTTGCAGGTTAGGTAGACTGGTGATGCCAAACTGTCCCTGTCCTGTGTGTGTGAGAGAGTCTGGGCACCCCATGATGGGCTGATGCCCTGTGCAGAGCTGGTTCCTGCCTGCACCCATTGCTTGCTGGGATATGCTTCAGGTGCCCCACAACCATACCCTTGATAAGCAGATATTGAAAATGAATGGATGGATTAGTAAAGTTTTCAGATTTATGCCTAAATTTGGGGTCCCTGTCTGACCATACCGGACCAGTTTTTTAGAGTCAATGTTGACCCACTGTGGAAATCCCATTGTTGGCTGGTCGCATATGGCCAATATGTTTGCCCACGCTGGGCCTACACTGGCCCAGTGTCAGTTTGTTTGCTGGGTAACATGGTTTGGAATAAACAGAAACAGACCACAATAAAGAGTTGGGGAATACAAACGTGGTACCCCCATATGCTTGAGAATAGGTCAAATAAACAGAAAGTTAACAGATACATCTGTACAGATGGTGCTCATGAATGAACTGATAAGTCTATACAAAACTGTCAGTTATATAGAGGCGAGACAGGAAGGGGCGGGCCCAGGAAAGCCAAAACTGGAAGTGTGGTCATCAGGTGGAAGTTCGTTCTGTGGGTCTGCAGAGGGAAAAAAAGGAGAAAGTATTAGATGATAGTGCCAACCCAAGGACTGGTGGATAATTGCAGTTACCTAAGCCTGTGCGCTGCTGCTTCCCATGCGCATGTGGGTGACAATGCCAAATGGAGTGCCGTCCCCCAGTCTATCAGGAACCACACATTTTCAGAAGTAGTCTGCTATTGTGTCAAGAGATGCATTAAGTTCAATACAAACCAGAACTGCTTATCAGTAAACTGGTCTTTCTGTTATATAGTCACCTTTCAAAGTGAGTGCTGACATCAAGATACAGTATGAGGAGCCATGTGTTTTCAGAAGTAGGCCTAGTTACTTGTGATGTTTAGAGGCTCATGAAATGAAACACAACCAACGGTGAATTATTATATAATTCTTCTTCCTTTTATACCAGGGGGACCTGGCACTGCCCGGGTTGGGAAAACCAACTAAATTTCGGAGTGAAGATCCTGTGAATAGGAAGTGCTTACCAGACAAACACATAAAACACAAATTCAGCTTTCTAAAGTATTTTGAATGGCAGCTTTGAGAGTGCGCACCATGCATTATCCAAGTAGCCAGGTTCTTACATTAAAAGTCACATTAAATAAAAGACAAATAACTGAACACATTTTTTTATTATTTATGGCACCCTTTGAAGTGAGCACTGTTACCAATAACCACCAGCCGCCAGTTCATAAGTTGAGCGAGACGTTCAGTAAAAGGGAGAGCGCAGAGATTAATCGGGTCACTCTTCTTTATCTTAAATAGCGCCTTTGGAAGTGAGCGCAGCCAACAGGCCATTGGAAGACACGACTATTCTAAGGTTCCTGACTCTTAAAGTGACAGCCACACTTACAAAAAGCTGTCTAGACGTGGATATTAGGTGCTAATTGACAA
This sequence comes from Polypterus bichir lapradei, assembly GCA_026402145.1. Classification (NCBI taxonomy): domain Eukaryota; kingdom Metazoa; phylum Chordata; class Cladistia; order Polypteriformes; family Polypteridae; genus Polypterus; species Polypterus bichir. The sequence continues at coordinate 9,124,679 of JANRMT010062803.1, read as the reverse complement.
GGTTCTGCTGTATTTAATATTGCAGTTTTCAGCTTGAGTAGTGGAGCCATGGTTATTCTGAAGCTGCTGGTTCTGAAGTTAGGATGTGCCGCCGCTATAAGGCATACAGCAGTAGACAGCAGCCAGTTATTGATGTATTCCTCTGTTTTATAATGTCTTTTAAGGCAAGCACTGTCAACAGGCCCTCAGGAGCTGGGATAATTCAGAAGCTGCTGGCACGTAAAGAGCTGCATTCACTGGAATACCTAGCAGCAGATACCAAGGAATAGTAGATTCATGTTTTATCTTATACGTACTGTATCATCTTTAAAGGGGATCCCTGACAGCAAACTATTATTAGCCCTGATTAGCCCGAGATCACTGGCTGTTAACTAGAGGTCTACCTTCAATAAAAGCCATCTAACTGTGTATGGTAGGGGCTTATTAATATTTTTCAGTGTCTCTTACATTGGTGGAGTGGCGGCTGTGAGGCTAGGGATTTGCACTGGAAATCGGAAGATTGTCGTTTCGAATCCCGTAAACGCCAAAAGTGACTCTAATTCGTTGGGCCCTTGAGCAAGGCCCTTAACCTGCAATTGCTCCGTCCTGGGTATGACGTTAATCTGTATCCAGCCCTGCATGTAGGCCCCTCCAACCTGCAGGGAAAAACTTGGGCCTTGGTGGCAGAATTGGCACTCCAGCCACCATAAAAAAAACCTCACACTGTTCCATTCCATCTGAATTAGTGTGGTGCTGAGGTGTCACCCTTCACATGGCTGCACCCGGGTCCCAATCTGAGATCCTGAGTTGGTTTGTCATGTGGTGGGTGCGGCAATGTGCTGTATCAGCGTGTGCTCCTAACCTCCTCTCTCTCTTACATAGCAGCCTTCAAGTGATGGCTGTCACTATCCCATCAGGTGCTGTGGTATGAGGTCCTAAGCCCTCTAGCATCGTATGCCAATGTCATATTAAATTAATAAAAAGTTCATTGTCCTGGTCAAAGTGAATGCTGTCACCTAACCACTGTGATTACTCAGACGTGTTAAACTGTAACAGAATTGCCAGCATTACATGAGTTAACTGCCATTTTTCACAATATAATAACTGCATTGAAAAATCTATTATCCATCCAGCCATATTCTAACTACAGGGTCACAGGGGTCTGCTGGAGCCAATCCCAGCCAACACAGGGCGCAAGGCAGGTAACAAACCCCAGGCAGGGCACCAGCCCACCACAGGGTACACACCAAGCACTCACTAGGGACAATTTAGGATCGCCAATGCACCTAACCTGCATGTCTTTGGACTGTGGGAGGAAACCCACGCAGACACGGGAAGAACATGCAAACTCCACGCAGGGAGGGCCCGGGAAGCGATCGCGGGTCTCCTAACTGCGAGACAGCAGCGCTACCACTGCACCACCATGCCACCCAAACCCTATTGTGTAACTACTAATCCATCTTCAGTCATAAGACAGCAGATTAGTGTAAAATTGTATTTGGACTGGTCTGCATTGCATCATGAGACATTTTCAGTTTGTGTATTTTTATGCCATCTCACAGCTTTTACGTGTGGTAAGATGACAATTAAAAGTCAAGTGTCTCTGCCAGGGGTCCCCAACTCCAGTCCTGCAGGGCACCAGTGGCTGAAGATTTTCATTCTAACCCTTTTCTTAATTAGTGACCTGTTTTTGCTCTTAATTAACTTCTTTTGAATTAATTTTATTTGACTTACTCTTGAAGACTCAGACCCCTTAATTGTTTCTTTTTCCTTAATTAGCAGCCAAACAATCATGAGCTAGAAAATGAACCAGAAAAACACCAACCAAACATAACCAACATTGTCAATCATACAATATCTCAAACTAAAGAAAGGTGAAGGTCTCAGGAATGCTGATTTGCTCGGGTCCCCAAAACATTTTAACAGTGCTCTAAGAAAAGAGAAAAATCAGCAATTTTGGAAATGTGTGTTATTGCACAATGAGATCAGCAACAAGCCATGGAATTAAAAAATGGATTTAATTAACAACAAGAATCAGCACCTAATTAAGCAACTGGTTGGAGTTTGAGGCCCTGACCTGGTTGGTCTTCTGTTGGCTCACTCACTTCACATTTCATTTCTGTTTTGTGTGCCATTTAAGGAAAGAAATGATGCAATTCAGAGGAACAATGAAGAAATTAAGGGGAACAAATCTTAAAAGTTAATTAGCAAGAAAACAGTGTGCTAATTAAGAGAAGGGTTAGAATGAAAACCTGCAGCCACTGCTGGGGTCCTCCAGGACCGGAGTTGGGGACCCCTGGCAGAGACACTGATCACTGATGGAAAGTTGTGTAATATTATTGTACAAACATTAGAAGGTTTTCATTCACACAGAGAACCACAGACCCAATAAGTGATCAAATATTGTGGTGGACAGGGGAAGGACTTCAGGGACTTGATGTACATTTCGGGGTAAAACGGTGGAACATTATACTTGTAAATGTCACGCCCAAGAAATATAATTCAGTTTTCACTAGAAAGCTATACGTAAAACCTTAAAACAGGCTAGTTTTGAGTAAAGTCAGTTTAAACTAGCTTTGTCATACCCCAAAAATCATTTTTGTTTGTTAAATGGGAAGACATTTTGAGATATTTCAAAATCAATTTCATTATATCTTAAAATGTGTGGAAGGTCAATTGGAGATTTCTAAGTGTTTGAGATACCTTGAAATATACCAGAATCTACTTGGAGATATCTAACAGTGAGCTGCAGATCTCCAAAAAGCAGAACCGCATTTTGAGATATATTTCTAAATGTTAATTCGCCTTGCCATACTTCTCCACTTTGCCTTAAATTGCTTTGGATAGCCGCATACTTTGGGCTTTTTAGTAATCACACCGAAATCAGTCAGCCCTTCTTCTCCAAAAGTTGCGGCCTCTTAATATTCTTTGTCAGCTAGACATATTTCCATATAAATGACAGTTTATCTCCCCGGACCTCCATTTTACTAATATGTGTTGCCTGCTCCTTACTTTTAAGTTAAATTAAACCTGAGGTACCTGAGATTTGGAGATTCTGTTCTGCGCTATGGGGATTTAATGAATAATCGCGTGTGAATTTGAAATTCTTTGAAGCACGAGCAGAATCGTCTCTCTCTCTCTCTCTCTCTCTCTCTCTCTCTCGTTCCTTTTTATTCGCATTTCTTTAATTGAAGCAGCAAATGTGTGAAGCTGCAGTTGAGCCAAACGGAATGATGAATATATAATGTAGCGCTAGGTGGTGGTGGACGAGTGCTGATGTCAGCAGGACACACGTCGCCTCTCGTTTATTGACTCCGTAATCACGGCGGTGACGGGGTTATGACAAACTGAGAGTCAGCATCAGTGGGAATTAGCCTATCAGCTCGTGGTGTGGCATGAAACCCAAGACCGGCCAGCTCGTTAAAAGTCAAAATCAAATCCCACTCACCAGCCGCAGGGCTCACGGGCTGCTAAGCACACCGGCGGCTTGCCTCCCAGCCGAACGCAACTCACGTCAGCCGCGCTGCTTGGCTTGCGGGGCAGAATTAATAAGACGCTATGGCTGCTGCGGAGCACAGTCACACCTGCCTGGCTGCACACGTCTCGGAAAACATGTCAAGGCCAGTGGGGATGGCGGCTTGTGAGGAACAGCTGGCTGAACTTTGTAGCCCAAACCGTAATGGGGGAGTCCCCGCGATTACGTAAAGGGGCTACACACACCACCGTTCATATTCGAGACTGGACTTCTTTCGGTGCACGCAGCTTTCATCTGAACTCCAAAAATAGCAGAGCATTGGAAGAACAAGTTCACAAAAACAAACAAGCTTTTTACATTGGGCGTCTTTTTACAGTGATCATCATCCCAATATTCTTTAGAAGCTGAGAACGAAATTTGTGGATGCCTGGCCATCAACAACATTTATTTATATAGCACATTTTCATACAAATAATGCAGCTCAAAGTGTTTTACATGATGAAGAAAGAGAAAAAAGACAAAATAAATAAGAAAATAAAATTAGGGAACACTAATTAACATTAGTTAACAAGTAAGGTCAGATGGCCAGGGAAGACAGAAAAAATAAATAAAAAAAATCCAAACTGCTGGAGAAAAAAAATATCAGCAGGGGTTCTGAGGCCACGAGACCACCCAGCCCCCTCTAGGCATTCTACCTAACATAAATGACCTCAATCAGTCCTCATGGTATTCAGGGTTCACATGCAAGAATTTGATGATGACGACGGTCACGTTGACTTCTGGCCTTTAATCCATCAATGTAGGGACATTGCGGTGCTTTAATTAGGTGGTGGTGGCGCAGATCACCACCACAGAAAACTGGAAAGAGAACAGAAGAGAAAGTAGGGGTTAGTTTGGATTTCAGAGCCAGCATGAATGATAATGATAATTAATTGAATATACAGAGCATCAGGATTAAACTAAAATGAAGCTATGAGAAAGCCATGTTAAAGTAATGTGTTTTCAGCAGTGTTTTAAAGTGCCCCACTGTATTAGTCTGGTGAATTTCTATCGGTAGGTTATTCCAGATTTTAGGTGTATCACAGCAGAAGGCCACCTCAACCACGTCTTTTAAGTTTAGCTCTTGGAATTATAAGCAGACACTCATTTAAGGATCTAAGGTTACGATTTGGAGTGTAAGGTGTCAGAAATTCCGAAATACAGGATGGAACAAGATTATTTAAGGCTTTGTAGACCATAAGCAGGATTTTAAAGTCAATTCTAAATGACACAGTTAACCAATGTAGCGACATCGAAACTGGAGATATGTGCTCAGATTTTCTTTTCCTAGTTAAGATTCTAGCAGCTGCATTCTGCACTAGTTGCAACCGATTGATGTCTTTTTTGGGTGGTCCTGAGAGGAGTGCTTTACAGTAATCTAGTCGACTGAAAACAAAAGCGTGAACTAATTTCTCAGCATCTTGCAATGTTATAAGAGGTCTGACTTTTGCTATATTTCTTTAGTGAAAAAATGCTGTCCTAGTAATCTGATTAATATGTGATTTAAAATTCATATCAGAGTCAATAGTTACCCCTAAATTCTTTACCTCCGTCTTGACTTTTAATCTTAATGGATCAAGTTTATTTCTAATAACCTCATTATATCAATTTTTGCCAAACACTTATTTAGTTTGAGAAAATTACTACTCATCCATTCGGTAACACAAGTGAGACATTGTTATCAATGAATCAAGAGTGTCGGGGTCATAAGGTGCTATTGATAAATGCAATTGTTTGTCATCAGCATAGCTGTAGTAGCTCACATTATGCCTTGAGATAATCTGACCTAACGGAAGCATGTAAATTGAAAAGAGCAGCAGACCCAGGATAGAGCCTTGTGGAACACCATATAGAATATCATGTGTCTTTGAAGTATAATTACCACAACTAACAGAATTTTCTACCTGCCAGGTAGGACTCAAACCAATTTAAAACACTGCCAGAGAGGCCCACCCATTGACTAATGCAATTTATAAGAATATTGTGATCAATGGTATCAAATGCCGCACTCAAATCTAAGAGGATGAGAACAGATAAATGGCCTCTGTCTGCATTTACTACTTTAACGAGTGCAGTTTCTGTAGTGTGATTTGTTCTGAAACCCGACTGAAACTTAATCAAGAATAGCATGTTTATTGAGGTGGTCATTTAGTTGCGTAATGACTGCCTTCTGTAGGATTTTACTTAAGAAAGTTAGGTATGTCCACTCTTAAAAATGATCATTCTAAAATGGCACTCTACAGGGTTGGGTGGTTCCTCTGGGCACTATTCTGGGAAGTGTTAATTATTTGCATATGAAATCAGAAATGTATTGCAATTTCACAAATTTGTTTATGTGTTTTCATGACTGCTTATGGAACCTGTTACAAATCTAAATAAATAAATAAATACATAAATGTTCTTGCTGGGACATTTGGGAACAAGGTTACAAGATTTCCAAAATCATAGATCAGGACAGCCACCATTTGGAGCAACCAAAAAAAAAGATTTTAAGGAACTAAGGAAGATAAAAAAATTAGATAATTTTAATTAAATTATACTTATAGATATATAATGATTGTATAATCTACTAGCCGTGTAAGCCCGTGCTGTACTGTAAAAAGCCCAGGGTCCTAGAAACTATTGAAATCGTCAGAAAAAAACAGAAATGTAGAGATGTCAGGTAATTGAAAGGAACTGCTCTGGGCATCTCCCTCTTAGGAGGATTCGTTTTGCCGAGGTGTTCGCATAGCTTGTGTATTAGCAGAAGGAGGAACAGTAAAAGGGATAACGTTGTGCAAATGTTAGTGGCTTAGTGACTTTGTCTTTCTTTTGAGATTTCATTTTGCTGATGTGCTGGAATGGCTTTTGTTATTAGCAACTAAGCGAGTTTTCTGTTTCCTTACCCAGACTCCACCTTTCACTTCCGCGCTGGATAGACAAACACACTTCCATGTACAGGCATTTATATATAAGATAAACATGTAGGTATATATAAATAAGTACATATACAGAAGAGAATATATATATATATATATATATATATATATAGATAGTCACAGAATAATCATCTCTTCACTTTCAAAATAAAATTACACGCAAGCACAAGCAGCCATGATGGCCAGGAGAAATCTACAATGACACAAGCACACGACGCACACAAAACACGTAATTCAAAAACTCAGATTCAGCTGACAGTTACAAGTTTTATTCATAAAAGGTACATACAAGGCTGTCTACAAAAATTTAGCAAGCCTGTTTAACTAGATATTCAAAACAAAAATTGAAGATTTCAAGATTTTGTTTTCAATCAATTGGAATTTTCAGAGGCAATGCGGGACTCAGGATTGGTTGAACTCAGGACAGTCCCGCTCAAATCGGGATGTCTGGCGACTCTGTTTGGGAACCAGAAATCGTTCCCCTGTGGCGTCGCCACCTTTATTATTAATTTATGTCAGTACCTTTAGTTTTAAGATCGTCTGTGATGTTGTTGGACTTCTCATTTCAAAACTCTGGACATTAATGTGGAGTTGCCCCAGTGTGTGGAAATAATAGGCTGCACTCTTCTAGGAAGGCTTTCCCTAAGATTTTGGAGTATGTCTGTGATGAGAAGTCAACCAAAATGACACATTTAATTGGCTAACAAAAAAGATTACAATATGCAAGCTTTCAAGGCAACTCAGGCACAATGTAATCTTTTTAGTTAGCCAATAAACGTGTAATTTTTCTTGACTTCTCATTACAACCATAAAGGCTAACACGGTACAACACCCGAGTATGTCTGTGAGAATATTTGCCCATTTTGCCAAAATAGCATTTGTGAGGTCAGGTACTGATGTTAGACATAAAGACCCGGCTCTCAATTTCTATTTCAAATGTTCAGCAGTTTAGAGGTGTTCACCAGTGTAGAGATCAGAGCTCTTTGCTGGCCACTCGAGTTCCTTCATGTGTTTATGGACCTGGCTTTGTACACAGAAGCCCAGAACAGTCGTGCCACAACAGAAAATGTTCTTCCCCCAAGTCGTTGCCACAAACTTGGAAGTACACACTTCTCTGAAATGTCTTTATATGATTTAGCATTACCAGTACCCTTCACTGGAGCCAAGAGGTCCATCCCAAACCCTGACAAACAGCCCCAGGACCACAGATATGTAAGACAGCACTGATATTCACTCTTTCCATTATCCTGATTCGGCCATCCTTCTCTCCTTTTTTTGATTTCAAATTTTCTATCACAAGGTTGTGTGGAATCAGAACTTATCCTGTGCATGGCCGTCTTACTGGCATCATAGGTCCCCAGGCAAAGTAGAGCACTGGGACACCTGTTTTAATAGCAAAACAGAACCATACATATCATCAGAAATATCCTGGGACCCCCAGCCAGTGCCCAGTGTGCCCATATGGTAAGATAGCCCCGGATTGGATACAAGGAATGAGACAGACATGGAAAGGATGCCAGTCCAACACTTAGCACAGTTAGATAGAGACCTACAAACACTCATACGGGGCCAGATTTGAAACGGCAATTAAACAAACAAATATGGGATTCAGGAAGAAGCTGGAGTACTTAGAGAATAGCCTAAACAGAGACACGGAGAACATATAAACTCTGAACTGATAATCCCAGCAGCTTTGAAGGCTAACTATTGAGCTGTGGTATCACCCAGGAGAACCTCGGCCTTCCATCCGTTTTCTGGACTTGCTTTTTCATCACAGCATTGCAGGAAGCCAATGCAGCATGGGGCAGAGTGTTGTAACAAACCTTGGATGGAATTCCAATCCCATATTTGTAGAACTATACTGAAGTTGTACTGAGTCAATTTGTAGTCAGCAGTTACCCAAAGTACACATTTTTGAAATGTGGAATAATAAATCCCTCATAAATAGAAAGTGTAATTGCCAGAGAGGAAGGACAGGCATCCTGGCTGGGATAAAGAGAGGATTCAAACCAGGCCAGGGGGCCATTTTGGATGAAGCAGACAAACAAGCTCATCAGGAGCAGATCATTCCCCCACACGACAGGTGGCAATATCCCTCCAAGCTAAACCCGATCAGGACACCTGCAGGGTGGCATGGGAGTTGGAGTCCAGAATTGCAGCCCTGTCGGGGTCTTTGGGGACCAATAGAGGGAGCTGCCGGGGGAGGACTTCCCTGGTTTCCACACAACCTGGAAATGCTCTGGATGACCTGGACAGGAGACCAGAAGCAGTTCCCAGGTCTGATTTAAAAGGAAGCCCATGGCCTCACTTGAATTGAGTCAGAGTCAGGAAGCAACACTCAACTGGAGGACAGAAGAATTGTTGAGATATTGTTGATTTATTTCATTATTGCAGCTAATTTTTGAAGAGGTTGTTGCAAAGGTGCTTTTGAGAAGATTAAAAATCCTTTCTTTTGTTCATATATTGTGTGCTGTATTGCTGTGTCTGTGATTTGGAGCTCTCTGGCGCCCCGTTGTGATTACAAAGGTTTCCAGACAATGGATTGAACTTTCTGGAGCTGGAGTTAAGAGTTTATTCTAGCAGCACTGGGTGGAAAGCTGAGACCCATCCTGGATGAGATGCATGTTATATTTACACCAAACAGTCACTCATGCCAGACTAATTTAGAGTCAGCAGCTACTGACACGATCATCTCTGGGATGTCCTGAGAATCCATAGCACATCAAAATGGAAAACAGAAATTTGAGCAACTCCAAGCAGACAATGACCTGACTGGTGAATCGAAAACAGATCCCTTGGGTTGTGAGGCAGCAATGCTAACTACAGCACCATCACACTGTAGTTTAAATAAGATGTAAGATTACTTCATAAAAACGTAACTAAAAATCAAGGGGCATTCTGCTCACCCTCTACTGAGACAGTGAGGAGTTGTGGTGGCCACCTTGCTAAGATGACAAGTCAGCACTGAGGACTCTCCTGAGCAGATCAGCCTGGAACACCTCTGGACTAAAGACCATGTCCCACTGTGACAGCTTAAGGAAACCAAGCCACCTCAGGAATGGAAGACAAAAAGGTTGAACAAAATGTGCCGTGTGAAATAAACACTGATTCACTGATCTGTGGGGATGTGATCAGAAAATATTAACTTAATGGAAGATCTTACTTTACAGCCATTATTTTCTGTTAGATGGGTTACCTCACCTTTTGCCTTCTCTGTAAAGTACACCATAATATTCCTTCTCAGTCTTTTATCCCTGCTGGCCACTCACCTCCCACCCAGCAAGGTTCCCCGGCTCATACCACACACCCTGACACAATGTCCATTGACTATAATCGTCCCTTTGGCAGCTTCAGCTGTACTGGACAGTGATTACACTGGATCCTGACCTCTGAAGCACTGCTGGGCTGCCAGACCTTCACCTCCCACGGCCATCAAATTGTCCTTTTTAAAAGCTAGGAGGAAATTGCTTGTCTTGCTCCCTGGCCGCTAGCTCACCTTCCCTATCGTTATGGCTGGCGGCAGCAACTTTATGTTTATTTATTTGTTTTTTTGCTGGAACTCGTTCCTTATCCAGCTGCTGACAGATTACAGTAGAATCGATAGCTGACATTGGGTGGCCTCACTACTTCAAAAAACAGCTAATGCATCTTTGTGGAGTTTTGTCCATCAATATCAGCTTAATGGAATGACAGTGACGACATCTAATCACAGTGAAGCTGGCAGCCCATAAATCCTTGGATAATGTAGCCCAAGTCCAGTAGTTTGCGGCCAGCTTCACATATCCTATATTTAGCCAGGAAAGCTACACATAGATTATTATTCTGAAACCAGTATTTATGAGCTTTACACGCTTAGTGTCTTGGGAGTAGGTGGGATTTAATACAGTGCTGCATTACACTGTAAACGTCTTTGTGCAAATCAAGATGGGCACAGCATGGTAGACTGCGCTTTAGGGAGACCTCTAAAACACTTTCCACTAGCACTGTCCAAAAACTAAATGGCTTGTAGCACGAGTGGTACTTATCTAAACACATGTGTTGCACCTGCTCTTCGGTTCTGTTCAGTTTATTTTTATATAGCGCCCTTCACTATCGCAGGCTCTGAGCACTCAACACACGTTTCACAAATTCATTAAGATGACAAACGTTTAAAAACTTTTCACATTTTCATACATGAGCATGTACAGTGTCTATAAAAAGTGTTCATTCCAAAAAGTGACCTTGTAAGAATTGCCATTAGAGTTTATTTGGTGATAAGTTAAGGCTCTGATGACTTGTTGGCGACATGTAAGAAACCTGCACTTTGAGAGAAGATTTGTTTTCCAGCATGACAACAACCCCAAAGATAAAGCCAAAATTACAAAGGAATGGCTTAAAAACAGCAATGTTAATATCCTGGAGTGTCCGAGTCAGAGTCCCGAGTTGCTGGACTTGATAAAGACTCTTCACTTACAATCCCCATGAAACCTGGCAGAACTTCAGCAGTTTTGCATGGAAGAATGGGAAAAAATTGAAATGTCGAGATGTGCAAAGGGGGTGAATACTTATGTGAGCAATTCTTTTGTGTTTTATATTTGGTGACACAATTGAAAGAGAAAGTGCAAATGTGAGACACACAAAGAGAAGAAAAGGCATAGGAGGCACACTGAGAGTTGTCTTCAGGGACAGGAAGTGTCAAACCAGACAGGGGGCAAGAAAGATGCCTCGACAATAAGGACAGAGTCTGAGAAGCAGACTTGACGAGAATGTGGTGAAGAGAGGGAGCACCGGTCAAGAGAGGTTTACATACACATAGGTAACGAGAAAAGGCGCTGAAGGTACACATAGAGCACGAGATAGCACATATTTTTAAATTATTCTCTTATTTGTCTTTGACAGGTAGCATGGCTAGTTAAATAATAAAGGAGGGTGCTGAGCTGCTTATGTGATAAGAAGCCTGCTCAAAACTACAATGCAAGCTTGAATGAGTCTTGTCTGGTTCTAAAAGTAAGCAAATGAACACTGACCTTGTAGGCAAAGAGCAGGAACTCCTAAGAAATCTAAAAATGAAAACTACACCATAATGCATCTCATCTATCTAAATCTAAATCTATACTAAATAGCCTTCTTTGAGTAATTTCCCACAACCTTCTTACTGTGAAGGCTCTCAATCTGCTTTCAGTGAAGGCTGTCACCCCCTAGCAATAGCGGACATTGGTCTTGTTTCTGTGGGAGCTCGTAACCATCTTTAAGTGAGGAAGTTCTAAATCTTCTGTCACTGAGATCGTTCAACCCTCAGTCAAGGAGAGCTCTCACGTTCTTCTCAGAGGTGATTCTATGTCTGTAGTGTGTTGCCGCACCCACAACATGACGAACAACCTTGACTGGGACCCAAATGCAGTAGGTATCACCTCAGGACCACACTGGAACAGTGTGAGGTTTTTTTTTTACAGTGACTGGAGTGCCAGTCCTGCCAATAACCCCCAAGTTGGAGGACCTGCTTGCAGGGGTGGATGCAGACAAAGTAATTGCAGGTTAAGGGCTTTGCTCAAGGGCCCAATGGAATAGAGTCACTTCTGGAGTTTACAGGATTCAAACCAGCAACCTTCCAATTCCACCACTCCTCCCCTGTATTCACTAAGGGATCTCACATATCCTTCTGTAACCACACTCCATTTTCTTACAGTGGTGGGCTTTCAGTTTTCATTCAGTGAGAGCTTTCAGGTTTCTCACTCTCTCGGCTATCTTTCAGTATAGACTCAACTTTCTTCAGTGACTGCTCCCAAATGTCATTTGGGGATGTCAGCTTAATTCCAGAATGGGCTCTCAACTTGACTTCACTGTAGCTATCAGTCTTCATTCATTCTGAACACTCAACTGTCTTTGAGTGGATTCATTAAGGACTTTGAACTCACTTTCAGTAAGGGCACTCAGTCTTACACAGATGAGATCTACCATATTTGTCTGGGGTGGGGGATCTAAACCTCTTTTAATGAAGAACATTCACCTTTTTATAGGGGGCGCTTTAAACATTTTGTCAAGGAGAACTCCCAACCTTCATTCAATAAGAACTCTTACCCATGATAAATAAGGAGCTCTCAGCCATCTTTCAGAACTGGATCTCATCTTTCTTTCAATGGAGGACTATCAACTGTCATTCAGTTTGAGCTCTCAACCTACTTATAGAGGCCTCTCTCACTCGTCTTTCAGGAACACCTCTCAAAACCTTCTTTCAGTATGTGCTGTCAGCCTTTTTCAGTGGGGGCTCTCAGCCTTCTTTCAGTCAAGTTTTTCAGCTTTCTTACATCTAAACCTTCTTTCTGTGACAACTCCATACCTTCTTTCAGTAACGGATCTCAGCTTTCTTTTAGTGGAGCTTTCAACCTTCATGCAGTGAGATCCTTCTGCGTTCGTACAGCAGGGATGGTATAATTTCTGTTAGAGAGGACTCCCCAACCTCATTTACCGAGGACACTCAACAGTGTTTGATTGGTGTCTGTTAGTCTTTATTTATTGAGTTCTTGACACATTTTTTTTTTAGTTAAGGCTCTTTGCCTTCTTACAGTACCGGCTTTTGACATTTATGTAGTAAGAGCTCTCAGCCTTCCTAGAAAGGAGATTCTTAAACATCTTTTAAAAAGAACTCTCAAATTTATCTCATTGGGAACTCTCAAACTTCTGTCAATAAGGTCCTTCTCTCTTGTTACAGTAGAGTTACTAGAATTTCTACCAGTTGGGAACGTATTGACTTCATTCCTTTTGGGTTCTCAACATTCTTTCAGTTAGGGGTTTTCATTTTTCATAATATGATAGCTCTTTACCATCTTACTGTATGTAGGGGCTCACTGCTCTCTGTCGATGGAGCTGTCAATCATCTTTTCGTTAGACCTCTCACTTTTCTTTGAGTGAATACTCTCAACATTCTTTCAGTAAGGACTCTAAAACCTCGTATAAGTGGGGGTCTCAACCTTACTTCATTAAGCTTCTCCAGTTTCCTTTGAGTAAGACCTCTCAGTTTTCCATCATTTTAGACTGCCCTCTTTCAGTGAGGGCCCTCAACTTTTTTCAGCACCCATACGATGAGTGTTGTGTTTTGCAATCTGATCTCAATTGCCCTACTTTTCTTGTGGGTGAAGCCTGACTTTTATGACACTACTTGGGTATGTGAAAGCGTACCATCACATTTTAGCATGACGTTTGCCCGAAGTCCACTGACCATGAAGTCTGAGTAAAATCATTTGGTCATTTACTGAAACTCTTCATCATTTTTAGGATTGTGGAGTCTTGAAACCAACCCTGAACAGAATGTGAGTCCACTTCAAGGAAAACTCACTCACCTAAACATTCATATTCATGCCAATTTAGAGTCACCAGTCTATCTAAGGCTGTGTCCAAATTACTACTGGGGACCACCAGGGGGCATACAGCTCCCCAGTCCCCGGACACAACAGACACAGAGCTCAGTCTTTTCACCCAGCATGAACTTTGTTTTAAGTGGGGAAGTGCTTTTGTTTTGTTTCCCACATTAGAACAATACAAAGCACCAAAATTAGAAATAAGCTCATTTCTTCCTTCTTCCTTGTCTGTTCCTCTCTCTTTCTCTTATGTGTCTCCACTTCTCCTCCCACAAGCTTTGTCCACCTCCTTCCGACTCTGGCTTCTCGATTGGGGTAAGGAGGCTCCTTTTATAGTGCACCCAGAAGTACTCCAGATATTCCTTGACCTTCTTCTGGCAGCACTTCCAGGTGTGGCGGAAGTGGTGCCACAAAGGACTCAGCTTTACCTGCAGCATCCCCTGGTAGCACCCATGGAACCCAACAGGGCTGCTCCAAACTACAACCTCTGGCATGCCCTTCCTCGTGGTTGGCATCCAGGCCAGGTAATGGTCCTGGCCATCTGTCACACTACATTTTCATTTAAAAAGGGTGTTTTAAAACTAAGATGATTTCCCCATTCAAACTAGAATTTTCACATCATTTACAAAAGTATTTCCTCCCACGGCCAAAAACTCATACGACACAGCCACTCACCTACAGTGCACTTGCACACATCGGTGGAAACTGGAAATGGAAATTCTCCATGCAAGACATTCATGTGCAGCTTGTGTTTACACACAGATAACAGCAATGGCTAATACAAAAAATGAAAGTAAATTGTTTTGTTTGTACTGACAGTGAAGTAGAATTCTTATTGTTAGCAGTGCACAAGTATAAGGTAAGCAAAACGGCTGAGAGAATGTAGAGAGCAGGATCCAATCCGGGAAGGGCCACATAATAAGAACAAACCAATCAGAGTGCGATTTGAGTCTAAGTTTTCCAAATTCTTCATTTTCATCCATGAATATGAGTTTTCCGATTTCTTCTGTTTCATCCATCCATTGCAATACTGAGCAGTGGCATTGGGAGAGGGGGAGCTCCAAAGGCTTAGCCCCTGATCTATTGCACCCAGTCTCTTTTTCCTCGATCATGTACTAGATTAACAGAGGAAAGCCTCTAATCGTCCTGTCCTTCATATGATTTAGCCTGTGAGCAATGTGCAAAACTTCAAGGGGCACTAAAGCCCCCAGCTTGCATTTTTATATTCAAGCACGCCATGAAAATAACAGAGGGAACTATGATCCTGGAGTGTGAAAGTCCTAGAAATGCCTTGATGGTGAGCCAGCAATTTCAGGAATATTATTATTTACTAGCCACACAAATAACCATAAAAGTAGTAATATATCTCTTGTCCTATGTGTACCTTCAGCACCTTTCTTTGGTATTCTCATGTGTCTGAAGCTGTTTTGACCAGCGTGCCCCCTCTCAAGCGTGTCCCCATAAAGCCTGCTTCTCAGTCTCTGTCATTTCGAGGCGCCTTGTTCACCTCCTGTCCATTTTTATACTTTTTGTGTTTGAAGACAAGTCTCACTGTGCCTCCTGTGCCTCTACTTCTCCTTGTGTGTCTCACAATTGCACTTCCTCTTTCTTTGCATCTGTGTACAGCAGGGGGCGCTCACTCTCTGGGAATAAGTTTGTTAGTGATTGCAAGCATGTTACTTAACTTGACTCTATATACCATATATACTCATGTATAAGTCGGGTCTTGAAACCCGAACAATCGATCATAAAATCAGACCCCGATTTATATGCCCGTTCAAAATGGGCGTTACTTACTTTTTTTTTTTTTACATTTTCTTGCCTCCTCCAATCTCACACCAGTTTCTCAGATGCATTGAATTTTATTGCAGCAGCGCAGTTACCAATTTCATTCGCCACTACGATGTTTAATTTAAAACCAGCTTCATATTTTCTTCTGATCGAATGCTTCATCATAGATAAGGGATGCTCTTACAATAAAGGTGTATGAGGATGTGAGATACAAAAAACACAAATCAGTGCAAATGTTGCTTTGGAATAGTTCAGGTATTACCGTGTGGTCACGTAGGCACAATACGTAGGAAAAAAACGGCAGTGTGTTCCATAGTTACTCTCTCAGGTGGGCGTTAGCTATCATAATCTCTTGTACCATTAGCGTGAGTTTTCCGCATTCAATTTATATGACCAACATTATAAAATACCAGAAATTATACAGTAAAATCAAGCCGCGGGAGAACTTAAACGCGAGTTATAACATAAAAGACAATACTCTAGTGATCTACTACTACTTCTTAGTGATATGGCAGTAATGCTAAATAAATCACATAGGAGAAATGACTTTGCTTTGTTTAATGTCGGCTTACACTGCAAATCATAACTCAGATGAAGCTCTTGACAACACACAATCTTGGATGGGGAGCCCAAGAAATGGTGTAAGTCTTCAAATCTGGCATTCTGAGAAACAGACAGTGGCAGCGATGTTATCCATCCATCTGGGTTGAGCTTCGAAGGTCCAGGCAGTTCTCAGAGCTTTTTCATACAGTTTCCATAGGTCAATAAGTAACAAAATATCAGCATGTCGCAATCAAACATGGAAACAATCTTATTCTAGCAGAGCACAACTGAAACAACACACCAAAAGACAAACATGCATCAGCATGAAAACAATTGTGTGCTGACGGAGTATGAATAAAACTTAGCACCCAGTTGCTGCAAAACAAATAGCGACTGTTTTAAATTCCACCTGCTCTCCTCTAGTAGCCTGCCTAGGAACTCCTACTTGTCCTTATTCATCTTTTTGTTAAGTTGCTTTATGGTACTTTTTAGGTTCTTTGTGTCAGCTGCTTGAATAGTTTGAATACCAGTACAGGTTTTTTTTTTTTTGATCAGAAACCTCACCGAACAAAGTGGCATTTTTGTTGTTAACCCTTTGTTGACTACAGGTCAGGTCAGGAAGCATGCACTGGTACAGCACGTTGCTGCACTCACCACACAACGAAACAGCTCGGGATCCTGGTTGGCAGACACACAGTCCAGTCCCACCCTCCAGAAATGACCATCTACCTGCTGCTGGCAGGTGTTTCGTGGGTGTCCCCTTGGCCTGGTCCTGCCACTCAGGTCCTCAACAATGAAGAACATGCAAGCCAGTTCACCCTCGGGGAATCATGATACATGGCCATAGTGCCGTAACTGATGCTCCCTCACGATGCAGGTAATATACCTCGTTCGAGACTCCATGAACAACCGCTCATTCAACACAAAGTCTAACCAGTCTAACAGTAACAAAAGAGTCCAGTCTTCATCTCAGGTCACTGGATTTCACCAAAGCCAAACTGACCAATCAGAACGCTCAGAGGGACAGGACACATACACTGACCTTAGCATTTTGTTATATAGTAGATAACATTTAACAGACAGGAGACCTACTGTAACTCCTTTTATATGTTGGTGCTCAAAGAACAACCTGTGGGCCACAGTATCTCATTGTTTCCATCTTGAAGTAGTTCTTCTGTGACCTGAGTTGCAAGCTTTAACACATTTTGTAAATGCTAGTGCACAGCCTGCCATACATGCACCTGATGACGCTATTCCTCCTAGGGTTCACTTTGGCTCGCCTCAATTCAGCAGCTCTGTTAACTACAACTTAAAGGCACAATAGCTTGGTGGACACTGCTGTTCAAAAGCCATCATTAGTAGTGCCTGACAGACAGTTTTAGTTCTCGCTAGACAATTGTCAGCATGAGTATATGGAGCGGGTTAAGCCTCCTTCATGCGAGTGGTTATAACAAGAGGCCCTTAACATTTTCTGCATCAGTATTCCACAAAAATGGTAGTGGACATACTTCTGATGGATAATTTCAAATATCTTTGGATATGAGAGAAAGGGCCACTCTGTGTTTCGTATCCAGAGAAGCGCAGACCTGGCATTATGCACACTCAACTGTGTACTGCAGTCGACTCTCAAATGTCTGTTTACAGGCCTCCTTTTTTCAATATCACTTAATTCTGTAGTCATATTACATTCTGTTTTGTGATCCCAAAGAAATTTCTAATTTGTCCAATTAAACAAATAATTACAAGCAATTAATTAACAGAGAACTCGGCTGGAACCAAAGCCGGGAAACATTGGGCTCAAGAGAATCGTCTGAGATGAGGCCAGCGAGTTGCCAGAGTGGCCTCAAGTCAATAGGAGTCCATCCGACCTGAAAGGACACACTCGTCCTAAAAATCTTCATGAGCGCCTTGACGTGGCCTGCCACTCCCTGCCAATCTGTAGACAACATGCAGTTTTTTTCAGTCCCCCTAATTGTGTTGAACATTGATCATTTCAAATAATATACAGTATGTACTGTTTTAAAGACTTTATGGTTCACTGTGCTCTGAGAATTTTGTTACTTATGAAAGAATCCATGCTCATGATGGGTGATGAATGGTTCCAAATTTAAATGCACCACGTGCACATGCATTCTTTTGCAAAGTAGTTAACACTTTGGATTACATTTAATATTCGCACAAATAATATTTTATCACCGTCTCTGTTAGTAATTACTAATATTGCATTGTAAACTTCCTGCTTGTGGATTTGTTGAACTAAGATCTTATTAGCTTCCTCTCTGTGTTCATAGTAATGATGTCGCGATTTAAAAATCAGTTGTTCCGTTCTGAAGCTTTTCCCACCCTGCAGTCAATTGCATTAAGCAGGTTCTGAAAAATAAATGCATGGATCAAGTTTTCATTGAGTAACAAATGATTAAGGTAGGCAGAGTGGCACGGTGGTTAAGGCTTTGGTCTTTAAACCCTGAAGTTGTGGGTTTGAGTCCCACCACTGACACTGTGTATCCCTGAGCAAGTCACTTCATCCGCCTGTTAACTATTTCTATTTCAAACATTGTAAGCTGTTTAGGATAAAAAAACCTCTGCCAAAGAAATAAATATAAAATGTACGTTAAATTTAAACAAATATATCATTGTCTCCAAGTATATAATCATGAAAAAGTAGACAAATATATCACAAGTAGACGTACACAAAGAGAAAACCTCTGAGCAGCCCTTGACTTACAGCAAAGGCTGACACGCTGCAGCAATGTGATGATTGTGAAGAAAACCTGATGTTGGAACATCATGAATGAGCTGGATGGCGTTCTCTTGGCCCCGCTCCAGAGGTCTTAAGGAGACCGCGCTTCCCTGCTTTTTAGCATAATTGTGTGTCAAACGCTAGAAACGACATTTACTGTAAAGTAGTTAGGTCTCGGAGCTGTCATGACTCAAGTCCGGTTGGTGTTCTTTTTTAGCTTGCAAGTGGGAGTCATTTCAAATCAGTTTGACATAAAAATAATGTCAGGTAGTGCAAAACAGAGCCAGCAGAATATAAAATAATAGTAATGCTTCCTCAAGTAATAAAGACAGTTTAGAAATTCTCTTTGGCTAGATACCTAAACAGTAGTTTTTCAGAGGAGGTTTGAAGAGGCCTGTCTTCTGTCATGTGGCGGTTTTTCAAAGACTTAGTAGACAGAGTACATCGCAAAATGGAAACTGGAAATACTAGACCAGAATGAGCATCATCTTCCCAGATTCGTGGAATAGAATTTCATGAATGAATGAAACATTATTACTGGAAAACTGCCTTAGAAGGAATTTGCCTTGGTGTTAAAGTCATAAATGTAGCATAACAAAAAATAACATGAACCACAGCGTGACATATCCAAATGTAACATTGTCAGACTTACTTAATCCATACGGCAGCAAATGATAGTATTAGCGTGCAAGCTGAAATGCAGAGAAGTGCTGTGCCACAAACGTAGATGACGTCAGTAGTTAAATAAACTGGGCGCCTGCAGTGCTGAGAGAAGCTAGTGGTGTGCAAACTTGTAAAATATGAAATTAAAAGAAATTAGTACAAAACATCCTTTTAAGACTGAAGTCCACACTGGGTCATGGAGGAAGATTAGGAGAGTAGATTGTTGGGACCCTGAAGGTTTGTTGTTTTAATGGGGTCTCCTGAGGCCATTAACAGTAGGAGCAAGAGGGA
Organism: Polypterus bichir lapradei; assembly: GCA_026402145.1. Lineage (NCBI taxonomy): Eukaryota > Metazoa > Chordata > Cladistia > Polypteriformes > Polypteridae > Polypterus > Polypterus bichir. The sequence continues at coordinate 9,104,906 of JANRMT010062803.1, read as the reverse complement.
TCTTGACTGGGGCTGTAGAAGAAAAATATCTATGAGTTTATCTGCAAAAAAGTCCAGTGGGTTGTGTCCTTCATTCGCAGTGCTTGTTGCAGTATGGTGCAAATTTCACAATAAATACCTAAAATCATATAATAAAGGGTTATACATTAGAGTGTTGGACAATCTAGATAAAAACAAAATTATGAGAGTAAAGTTATTAAACTGTTAGGCAAGCACCACTTTCTAGAAATATGAAAGATCAGCAGTTAAAATTGCATTTAATTCATTCATATTGTAGCAACCCAGGGTATGGACCTGAGATGGACATGCTTTTGAGGAGGCTGCATACTATCAAAGATGGCAAGGATACCCAGACAAGCAGACTATGTAAGCGGCCCCTTAAACAGAGTGAATGCTGGTGCAGACACAATACTTTATATCACATCTTTCTGTTGCTCAGGACTATCAGCCTGTGTGCATGGCTACTGACAAGCTATGGACATGGACCCTGGCCTTGGGTCGGCTTGGGGAACCGGTAACTGGTTTGCCTCTAACCCTGGGTAAGCAGACTGAGGCATAGCCGGCTGGTATGTGTGTACGGGACAAGGCATCGTCCCGCTAAAGATCCTTTTTAGGGCCGCACCAGTGCAGCCTGGAGTAAGGTAGGTGAATCCATTGCTCTGTCTCTGATGCATCCAGGGGCTACAATAAAGGTGGGATAGAACCAATTAATGACCCTGAGATGGAGGATTGATTTAGCATTAACACAGGTGGACCCCTCAACCATGCTTAAAACAGATCGCTTCTGACTGGGCAGACCAGGTTGCTTTGTACCCCTTGAGTGGTCCGGCAGATGGATTTCGTGTTACTATCAAGTTTGAGCGTTATGAGAAGTCAGCACTGTAGCCAGGGCCAGATTAAGATGAAATTGGGCCTGATGCTGCAGCGCAAAAAAGGCCTATTTTTTCTCGGGATTGGTGCATGTGTATTCGACACTCACCGTACATGCGCACTCAGACCGACCAAGGAGTCTTAATTGCTTGTGACGCAACCAGCCAGCCTTTATTGAACATGAATAATAATAACGATGTAGTATCGTAAAAACTCGAGATTAACATCAAACTATGTAACATCAACATTCAATAGCAATTGTCTGAAAAGTGCACTTAATGCAGAAAACCTAACAATGAAATACACAAAATTTCATAATTCTCTTACGAAACAGAGTAAGAAAAAATGAATTTACAGAGACATTGGGTCAAAGTGACTCAGTTCAGGCACTTGAGGGTAAACATTTTTTCCACAATTTAAATTTCATAATAGACCAGAATCCTGTCGATGATTTAAAAAATTCTAAACATCCATGCTGGGCCCACAGGCCAGCTTTTAGTTATAGTAACTGTATAAATAGTAACGCTGTGTCTAGGCGTCTGAAAGTCGGACTCCAAATTTCATTCTAAGAATTATTTTGAGGTTAATATAGCAAAGGAAAACTGTTCAGCTTTCAGAAAATTCTCGTCTGTTTTCATCTGGGCCTAATGCTGCAGCATCAATAGCACCCAACTTAATCCAGCCCTGACTGTAGTGACCCTGTGTCCAGACCTAAAAGGGACTGTGAGAGTGCAGGACGGAAAGATGGCAATCTGGGAGTGTTTCACAGTCTGGAAGGGATAAGATGAGTGTGTTAGGAGCAGGTTATGCAGGGCGACTTGTTAAATCAGGAAGATTCAAGAAAAAGGCAGGAGAATTTCTTAGGAATTAAATGAACAAGAACCCTACTCAAGTCAGTTATTGGGTAAACCCTGTGGCAGTGCTACCGAGAAGACTTCAATTCCCAGCTTTTATCAGGAGTGCGCAGTTGCAGATGGGACATTGGCGCGCTTTTCAAGAAGTTGGCATTCAGACATCACTGCCAAATTGAAAACAGTCCTGGCAAAGCTGCAGAGGTCTGCCACAGGTAGAATATAAGTAAGAAAAAGTGTAATTTCTGTGTTTTTGAAGACTGCACATCTTCGTGTAATGAAATTTGTTTTCCTAAAACATTAATATCTTAACTGATAACATTCTACACACCTCAATTATTGGGTGTTCTATAGTACCACAGTAAGATTTCAATATTCAGTCAAAGGGACACCCATGATTACCACTGGATATTTTGCACACTGACCACAAGCCTGTTAATACAGATGGTTTTCAGTATTTGAACAAAAATAAGTTAATAAAGCACTGGAGTCTCAAAATGTTTTATTATTATTATGTGAACACTACAGCAATTTTTCCCCTGAGTTGCAAGAAATTGGCCAGGCACATTATGGTCTCCAAAAAGCAGTTTATTTTAATAATTTCTGATATCAGCGGAGAGGCAAGCAGCTTTAAAGTAAATGAATTTTTTTTCGGGGTGGAAGCCCAACCTCCACTATTGGGAAAAGCAGCCAAGAGAAAAGCACAAGGCAGCACTGGCAACCTGTGATCATGTTCACATAGTGTCATAATCCAGGCTAGGTGGAAAACAAAGAACCTCTCCTGCCAGTTTCAGGCAGGTGGCAAACCTGAACAGGACACCAAAACAGCCTGTCTCCTTCCCCAACAGCTCTGTCACTTTAGCAAAGCAACACCAGTGGACAAATTCAAGTCAATTAAAGAGGTTAAAGTGTAATTCTGTGTTTTAATTTAAACAGAAGCCCGTCGTGATGTGCAATTGGGCTGAAATGGTTAATCGTTCGGTTTACAATCGCAGAGCAAGCAGGTGTGTTGCATTTATTGAAATGGTTTTCTTTTTTTAAGAGGCTTATAAAATTACCCTCTGTCTTGACAACAGTTGCCTGTACGCCTCTCCACAGATTTAGGGAGGCTGCGTTTTCATTAATGGGCTTTCATTTTTCTAGCAAAGTCTTTATGCATGAGATTATCTGACCCAGTTGGATAGCAAAATGTGAACGGACCTATCAACCCGCGATTCCATTTTTGACAAGAATCTGCATGTGGTATGAATAATATCCAGATAGGCAAATTCATCTTTTTGTTTCAGTTAAAACAGGCTTTAACGCCTTTTATTTTTCTTGTCAGTTTTTCCGTGTAATGATAATGTATTTTTCAGAGCACCTCAACTCAGATTTTAACCCTTTATAGGATGTCCTTCTATGCTTTCGGCAATTTGCAGTGATCATGAGAGGCACAAGGCTCGCGACATTAAGTTACTGGCATTGAATTCTCTTGATTTATGGATTTGTGATGTCACACGCATATTGTCTCCATAGTAAAAAATGGTTAAAGGTTATTTCCACACTGAAAAGGTTAGAAGGTTGAAGATACAACTTTTCAACTGTTTAGTCCTCTATGGGAAGAGCAGGTAACATATAGAAGGGAAGGAAGGAACAAAGCCAGGGTAAGTCAGGTCAGGTCAGGTTGAGGAGCATTCACTGGTACAGCATGTTGCTACACCCACAACATATCGAAACAGCTTGGCATCCTGGTTGGCAACCCCCCCATTCAGACACGCTTTCCAATGCCACCCTCCTTAAATGACCATCTGCAGCATCCAGGTGTAACATGGGCATCCCCTTGTCCTGGTCCAGCTACTCGGATTCTCAACAATGAGGATCACCCTTGGGGAATTGTAGCTGACGCTCCCTCACAATGCAGGTAATGTGCCTCATTTGGGACTCCGTGAGCAATCACTTATTCGAAACAAACTCAAACCAATGGTACCCAAGGATTCTCCAAAGATTCACAGTGCTGAAGGAGTCCAGTCTTGGTCCCAGGTCATTGGATAGCATCCACGTCTTGCAACCATATAGCAAGACAGGAAGCACCAGGACTGTAAAGACATGGACCTTCGTCCTTTTGCATAGATATCGGGAGCGTAAGGTCTTTGATCTTAATGGCACAAATGGGCAGCCGGAAGTGGGCTGTTAACCATCTCACTGTTTCACCTATGGAGATGTCTAGAAGAGAAGTAAGATAAGATAAGATTTTAACACTGGCAAGAGGCCCATTGTTTAATATTGAATTTACCAGAAGGACTTGATACAAGGGTATTGTTGGTGACATATTTTCAAGTGACACAGCGGCTCCTATTACAGCTCAAACTGACTAGTGAAGAATGTGGCTCTCCTTTGTGAAGTGAACCGCGGATGAGAAGTAGTTAATGAAGGAAGACCAAGGGAGGTTTAGGAAAAAAAGGCTCCTGTGGAAGGATCAATCTGTAAAATTGATGACCTGTGGGAGAGATAGAGTATTACAGCGGAATGGGAGGACCAGCAGGATGCTGCTTTCATTATTGAGGTTGGATGTTACAATGTCTACTCCTGGCTGCATTGTGGGCCCTGTCCACACTATGAGAAGTGTATCCTCTGTCAGGGAGTAAACTCCTGATTCTCAGTGCTTCATTACAAAAGGCAGCCTCATCACTGCAGAGGTGGTGGAGTCTAAGGAACTTTGAAAGAGGTAGAGAGTTTTTAGTATGCCTAGGATGGAAGGAGCTGTAGAGAAGGAAGTCTGTTGGCTTGTCATAGACAGAAGTTTTAACTCCTAGAAAATTGACAGAAAGACTGTTATCTAAAAACATAAACTGTCAACCTGAGAGATAGAAGCAGACTAGTCCAATCATTAATGCATTGCTGTGGCTGGCTTCTGGAGCAAGAGGCAGCACCATGTCTCTTTTGTATAGAAAGCCTCGGCAGGAGATAGTTATTGTCAGCTATTGTCCTACAAACCCTTTAAAAATTAAGTTGGAAAATGTATACTTTGTGTCACATAGATATTGGTCAATATTGGCACATGTACAGGGTGCATTTACTTGCAAATGCTAATCAATAACATGTATAATAATGTTTAGGTATATTTGGAGTATTTTTCATTTTTTGTTTCTTTGCTTCATCAAATATCACATTTTCATTTACTGTAAATATTTTTACAACAATGAGTCATATTCAAAATAAGTGATTATTGAATGTAATTACTTGTATTAGTAGAGTACATAAAATCCACATTTTTAATAGCATTTTACGGTGGTATGTAGTTAAAACCTGAGCCCACATTGGCTTGTGGTGGCTCAATAGCCTTCATCAATAGCAGATTCCATCTCAAGTAATGTCAAAATTGCTTTAACTGATATACTGCTATAAGTTGCTGGTTGTGGAGAGTCTATGGCCATTTGCATTTCATATGCCTTAAATAAAACCTTTCTGAAGGAAGTACCCAACGGACTGTTAACAGCAATGTTGAAGTCCACCCACCCACATGCACACAAGCAGCTGACAGTTGGTTCTCAGCCATGTGTGACCCAATATCTTGTATTGAGAATTTGTTTGGCCATCAGGAGTAGCTATCAGAAGTGTAAGAGAAAAATATACAAATTGAAATGAGCTCTCTTAAGGTAAATTTGAAAAGAGTGCATTATTCAGTAGTTGTGGTCACAGAGAATGCTTCTCTTTTTGTAATATGACAATGGTGAAAATTTTCCAATGCTTCCTTGAATAAATCTCAAAAATGTGTAATGCATGCTCTACTGAGGATATCTCAATGAACTTTCCTGACTACTATAAATTTTAACGAAATTGGCCCACTTGTTTCATGCCGACAGACAGACATGATCGTGACAGTAGGTGCTTCTGTATTTTATGCAAACACACCTAAAACTATTAATATATTATGTGCTGACAAGGCAAGCAATTTATGTATCAAGATAAAAGTGAATTGTGTCTTTTAGAAAAAAGGACGAGTTCAGGGTATTAGTTTAAGAGAATTCCTACAGACTTTAAGGAATCAAGTGGATGAGTTAATGGAAAAGCTTATTTGACCCAAATTAGCCCTATGAGGGTGAGTGTGGGAGGGTGCATCAAGAGCTGGTTCCTTCCTTGAACCCTGTGCTGCTAGTGCAGGCTCCAGCCCTCCACGACCCTAAAATGGATTAAGCAGGCTTGGAGTTCAAAGGATTTGAGGGAATTATGTTGGAAGCAGGAATGGCTCATCACATTAAAACTTGTGCCAGTGATGTACTATAGTTCGACAATTAATTAATGGACAGATATTGATGGATTCCATTTAAGTTAATCGGTTTCTATTTGTTTTGTATATGTTATCACCAATCTGTTTTGTTGCGTGCATTTCACTTGAGAATTTGTTGCAGCATTCTTTGCCTGCACACAGTGAAGAGCACTATACAACAAAAAAAAAAAAAACAAAAACCAGACAAACAGAATTGAATTGAATGTGTTTCCTTATCCAGACTGACTGAAGTTCACCATGGGGTAAAGTATGCTTTGGGCACATATTAAAAAAATAGAAACTTAAAATCTGAGAACAGGAGTACATCACCACCATGATGACCTATCAATTACATTATCGTAGTAGTGAGTGCAGTATTAATACTGTTATGTGTGTGGAATACGGTGAAATTCTTTCTTGCATGTCTGACCAACATACAGCATGTCATTACTCTCCATTGCATAGATAGATAGATAGATAGATAGATAGATAGATAGATAGATAGATAGATAGATAGATTGTGTAACCAAAAGAGGAAACAAGGTAAAAGGTTGGGATCCAGTGTTGATTAAAGTCCTCCTAAGCACTCAGTGGGCTCCTTCAAATGTGGGTCCAAGAATGAAAGCGGATTCCCGATTTGATTTGTTCTTATATATTTTATATATATAAGACTGGGCATAAGGGGCATTACTTCCAGAGTGGAAGTGGCATCATATTACCTCAATGGTTGCTTCCTCCATTCTAAAGGCAAATTAGGAAAATCCATAAGTAACTGTGTCTCACCCTTCTTCACTCCACAGGTATTTATTTGAGTAGAACTCTCAAAATGTTGCCATAGTGCTTGTGCATGACCATAGATAGATAGATAGATAGATAAATAACAAAAACCTTTGATATTTTTGCCAGCTCTGACATATTAAGGCTCTTATTTTTTCCCTATAAAACAATTATTAATTAAGTCTTATTTTTTCTCCCTATACAATCACTGCATTGTTGAAAATAGATTTTCTGTGTCAGTTAAAGAATTCTAAATTACCATAGCCATGGCTAGTGCAGTCCTACACTGTGATCATTAAGTCTGTTCTTATGTCCTCTATAAGTGTTTGGTTTAGATCAGTCTGTGTTGACATTGCCAGACTTCATCATGTTGTTTGATCAGCAGAGAAGATAATCGCCTGTGATTTGCCCAGACTCCAAGATCTGTACATCTCCAGGTCCAGGAAGCATGCCGGCAAGATTATAGGTTACCCTGCCCATTTTGGCCATCACAGTTTTCAATCTCTCCCTTGTGGCAAACATAGCAGGCCTTTGAAGGCTTAAACAACATTTCATAAAAACTTTTTTCCATCACAAACTGTGCATCTCATTAACCTTTGCTCTGTTTCTAACTGTCCATATCCTATTAGAGTGTTCACTAGATGTCAGGCTGTTAAGGCCTTTTAGAATTCAGTACATGAAATATAATCCTACCATGTACTTCATTTTCAAATGTTTTTACAATGGTTGTGTTCTGTGTATGTATTTAATATGGCATTGTCATTAACTACTAAGTCTACATATAAAGGTACTTTTCACGTTTCCTTCCATCCCATTGCATTCCATTTCAGGGGTTTTCAGATGCTTTCTTCTGTTCCTTCTTTTTAGTCATTCTGACTTTTCCTTATCGTCCCCATAAAGCGTATGTTGGCACAGTGCTTAACTTATATATAGTATAGCTAAACCCAGCACAGTTTCTGCATTTCTTATCTCTGTGTGGAGTTTTCACTGGGTGTTGGCTGTAAATTGTGTGTCTGGGGTGGACTGCTGCTCTGTCCAGGACTGGCTTCTTCTTTGGAGTAGATAATTTAAAGGTTAACCTCCTGCTCTTGGCCTTGGTATTTGAAGAATACCAAAATAAAATGGGATCACCTGGAGTAAATCCTACATTGACTCATGCGGACTTCAGACAAACAGAGACAAGGTGAATAATACAAACCCAGGATGCTGGCTCCATAAGGCAGCAGTGTTCATCACCATCTAGTCTAACCTTTAAAGCTCTGCAAAAACCCGTCAGATTCAATCAAGGTGCTGTGCTCCATCATCCCTGTTTGGCAGTTAAGTACATTTGACCATAGGGATGGCTACTTTGCTCTGTGGGCAGCATTTCATTGTGAAAATTCTCTTTCCACAAGCTTTGAACATTAGAGCCACTCTCTGCTCATTTTATGGCTTTCAAGACCACAACGGCAGTCCCATATGTAGAATTATTCTTGAGAGTGGGCTACTTACTTAATGTGGCTCTCGTGTGTTTTTCCATTTAGACACTTATTCTGAGCTAGAAAAGCCGAACCTCTAGGCTCTGCGGCACAAAACTAGTTAGCAGCTGAGGTTGAGTTCTGACATGAATCCTCCAAGAAAGCTACGTGAGGGAGAAATAAAAAATAATAATAATAAATAAATCAAAATAAGAATTGAGCTTTGAGCCTCCCTGCTGGTGCTGCTGCCATAGCCTGTCAGATGTCTCATATGGCAGGAGTCGCCATGTTCAATTATTTATTTTGTAGCAGTGCTTTTACCAGAAACAAAAATGTTTCCCATTGAAGTCACCGCCTGGCGAACATAAAATGTGACACAGCTGAGTGCCTGGGAAGCCAAAAGCTTCAGACACCGAGTGAAAGTAGAAATGAATTAAGGCTTTACGCTGGCATGGGAACTATGTGTGGTTGCCCACATTACTGGCACACGGGATTGGAGGCTGGCATAATTGTGTTCTGCAGTCATGCGTAACCAACATGTAGTGACTCGAACCTTCAAAGGAAGAAAACCCCAATGTCCAACTGGAAGGAGCTCAAAGCTGGTAGAGTTTAACCATTTCAGGTGTAACAGAGACAAGAGTGCAGCAGTAGTTTCAAATTGAGGTATGCTTGTAGTGTCTGATCGCTGGCCAGCAATGCCCATGGTGTAATCCTAACCCTGGGGTCCTTATTTCGTTTGAAGTCTTAAGTGTTTAGATGTGTTGGTTCATAGCTTTGGAGACCTAAGTTCAGTTATAGGGTGAGTTGGTGTCTGGGTGTGAGAACAAGTCAAGAGATAACTGTAATCATATAAGCCTGAAGCCGATTCTTTGAGTTAATCCTTTGATCCAAGAGCGCCAACCATTTCATTAGAAGCCACTCAGTAATATCCAGTGGTATTGCCACCTTAGATGAGTAGGTACATCTGAGCTGAACTTTGATTTTTCAGTTTCTGTGGATAGCACCCTACATAATCTTTAGGTTTATACATTCATGTGGGTCCTGAAGGTGATGTGATGTCTAAGTAGCTTTGCTGTACCTACTATGAGAAATGAAGCCAAGACCCACTGCCCACACTAATGCCAGCTTTGAAAGTGGAGTAGAAGAGTTGGAGATCCTAACTGAAATTGTTTACATTTGTTCAAGTTGTATATATCACGGGTGTCGGACTCCAGACCTGAAGGGCCACAGTGGCTGCAGGTTTTCATTCTAACCATCTTCTTCATTAGTGACCAGTTCTTGCTGCTAATTAACTTCTTTTGGTATAGCTTAAATTAACTTGACTCAGGCCCCTTAGTTGTCTCTTTTTTTAATTAGCAGCCAAACAATAATGAGACACAAAATGAGCCACCACATTACCAGCTCACCTGTGCCCATCACACAATATCTGAAAATAAAGAAAAGTGAAGGTCTCAGTAAGGTTGATCTCTCAGGTCACCAAAACAGTTTAACAAACAGAAAATCAACAGTTTTGGAAATGTCTGCTGTGGCAGAATGAGAGCAGCAACAAGACCACAAAATTAAATAACGGGCTTAATTAACAGTAAGAATCAGCTTCTCATTAAGAGATTGGTTGGAGTTTGAAATCCCAGTTTAGCTGCTCATCTGTTGGCTCGTTTCAAGTCTCATTTCTATTCAGCTGCCATTTCATGAAGAAATGAATCAATTCAGAGGAATGAATCCTTAAAAGCAGGGCTATGAAAATGAAGGGAAAAGGAGTTCGTTAGCAGTCAAAACTGATTAGGATAAGGGTGAGAATGAAAACCTGCAGCCACTGCGGCCCTCCAGGCCTGGAGTTTGATACCCCTGGTATATATGAAGATGGTGGTTCAAGTTGTTAGACATTTTATATAAAAATAGACTGATTAATGGAGAGGTTGAACCTTAGGCTCAGTGATTAGTCGTGCAGTGCTGCAGAAGTTTTAAATCCCATGTTTGGTCACTGAGTGGCATTAGCATGGTCTCCCCGTGTCTGTGAGAGTTTTCATGGAATTTGCACGTTGCCATGCCGGCATGAGTTTTGCTTACCTTCTTTATCAAAAAGATGTGCAGCTTTGGTTGATTTCTGATTACAGTTTGTTCCAAAATGGCTTAGTCAGGTTGTATGGATGAGACTGTCCTGCAGTGGACTGGCAGTCTGCTCAGGGTTTTTTCTGTTTTGTATGTAGTGCTGTTAGGAGAGGCTTCAGCTCCAGTTACCCTAAATTGGATTCACTAATTAGGTGGATATTAGAGGTGAGTGTGACAGGCAACGTTCAACTTGCATATACTTTGATGAGACACACACTAAAATTCGTTTTGCATGTAATTTTGCATTTGCAAAATGTGAAACTCACTAAAGATTGGGTGGCTCAGCACAGACTCCACTGTATGAACGTCCAGGAGAGGCAGTGGGCGGCCAGTCGGCCGAGGTCTTCAGGGCTGCGGCGTTGTTTTTGACTTTCTCCTTTACAAATTTAATCTCTTCCATTGTCAACTGGTGATAGTTGATCAATTAATTAACAGGCAGATATTGTTGGTTTCCATTTATGTTTAATCAGTTTTTACCTTGTATTCTGTGTGTTTTAAGAAATCTTTATTTTTATGTGTACCAGTCCTGTATTTAGTAATTAGTATAATTTATACTTGTATTTAACTGAGAATTGTTCAAGGCATTCTGTGTCTGCACACAGTGAAGAGCACGATACAAAAATAAATAAGCTGCAAAGAGTTTTTTGGGGTTGTGATAAAAGGCAGTATATGAGCGCTGACCCGACACAGACTGACACCGGAGGCACAAGTAAAATATATAAACTTTTTATGTTTTTTCACCTGGGGGCCAGGTCTTCCCCATGTCCCTCAGGTACAACACAGTCCCAGCACTAAGCACACAAAATAAACTCTTTCGTCTCTCTCCGAGATCCTCCACTCCTCCCTGGCAGCTTTGTCCCAGTGAAGGCTTTTGGCACCTTTTATAGTCCACCCGGAAGTGCACCAGGTGTTTGATCACCCGTTTCCGGTTGTATTCCCGGTTGTGGTTGAAGAAGCACCCAGATGGGCTCAGGAACCCCTGCAGCATCCCCTAGTGGCCTCCCCGGATCCCAGCAGAGCTATGGAGTTCTTCATCTCCCAGGGAACTTTGCGGGTATCTGAGACACCACTGTCACCCAGGGGGCTGCCGCCAAGCTTTCCGGGTGAGGTACTGTGCAGCCATGGCTGTTCCCCCAGACCAAGTACAGAAGGAGCATCCCAGCCGGGCATGGGCCCCGGCCGTCCGCCACAGGGTTTAAAAGTTTATTTTTTGTTATTGAAAATGAAGAATACTGCTCTCTAAAGCTTCATTCACACTTTCGTGTTTACTTGCGTTCTTTTCTGTAGCTGTGTAGTTGATGTAATCTGTCCCATGCTGTTAAAATCAATTCTTTTTATGCCTTTTGTTTTTTGTTTTGTTTTTTAAAAATGTGAACTAACTTCACGAAACTTCACTAAAGTTATTGCTGTCAACCCCAACCCGTTACATAGCAACATCCTTATACTACTTATGGATAGGCACATTTCTAGTGAATTTTCTTTTTCACTAGAGATGTTTATTTAGATACTAAATGACAGGGAGATGAATGCATAATTAATGCTTGAAAATGTTTCCACTCAGGAGTTAAACATCTTTCTTCTTTTGTGAATACAATTTCTGGTCTCCAAATTGCTTACAAACAGCCCTGACTCTAATTGATAAGGTGCCTGCGATGCTTTCCTGCCCCCAGCACCTTTTCTGAAAGACTTCTAGTGTCTCTGACTTCCACCAAATGAACCTTCATCCCCTTCTTCTCTTAATCCTTGGTCCACTGGCCTTACTGGATGAAAGATCGTTTTAAGCCTCAGTTTTTCTGGAGTAACTTTCACTTCTATCAGAAACCTGTTGGTCCGCTGACTAGCCTGTCCTTTGATGGGAGACCCCAGGTCAAAAGCTTGTTTCAAGTGAAACCTCCTGTCTTTGCAAGCCCACTGGGCTCATTTTTACTATATGTATATACGGTATATGTGTGATACAGTACCTGCCAAATAATAGAAAAAAGTACATGACACGTGTTTCACCCTGAGTGGGGCTCATCAGGTGTATGCAACATTGATTACCTTTACAGGGATCGAACCTCAGATGTCCACACCTCTGACATTGCTCCAAAGCGGCTGCTTTGCTTACTTGACAGGGTGAAGATCAGAGTATTACATTCATAGGTCTGAATCGCAATCTGATTATCTGGATGGTTACCTTCTCACAACTGAGAGGACGTGGTGAATGTTTGTTGACTGGCTGACCAACCTCAAGTGTTACCTGGTAGGTAACCACCCTGTCAAGTAAGCAAATCACCCTGTCATGTAAGCACATTTTTTAATGAATAGAGATAAGCTATTTAATGACCCTCTGGCCAAATCATGTATGTCACATGCGACTCACGGAACTCCCGGTAGGACAAGTGCTATGTTGTCAAATTAGTTTGACCACAACAGTTATATGGAGTAGCACTTAAGGTATTTGATGCCTATTCAGTCTCTGCCTCTGGCTTGTAGTGCTACTTTGATCAAGTCCCTCAGCTCACCTGTATCATGATTCTAAAATAAATAAGTGCTGCAATTGCGATGTGTCCTAATTTTGCAAGTCACCTTGGGTAACTCAATCCACAACAGTAGCAATTTTGTTATTTTCACATTACATCCAGTAATGCATATTCTTCCATTAGTTGTAACAAATAAATTGTTTAACATTCTTGAAATCCAAGCATTAATAGGGCCAAATTCTTTGAAAACCAAAAGAAGAAACAACTAAATAAAAGCCTTACATATGTGTCATAAATCACACTAAACATATAATACGTTTTTGAAAGTGTATCTGTGCACAGTATATTTTTAGATCCGATTTTTAATGTGCCATAACTGGGACTAACAGATTGGATGCTAGATAGCTGTGAAGTGAATATGCAGCAAATTCAACTCAGGGCTGGCACCCTGCATTGGATTATAATTCTACCCATCTTGGCATTCATTAGAGTAGCATATTTAAATTGTACCTGGGATGGATGCCCATTTTTTCCATTTAAACATACCTCGGCATAAAATCCGATTTTGCATTTAGAATTGGTTACACTGGTGCCAGGTTTCATTTATCACTATTTCATAACACATTTAATTCCTGCTCAAAGAGGACAGAATGACTGCTATTAGTGTTGCTCAATTTCCACTGCCGAGAGTTTATGATTTGTTGAATTCTATTTTGGTAACATCATAAGCACATGAGGTCTTTAAGTGGGGCAAAGTGATAACAGATTTGCTATCAATGCATTGGTCTTTATGTATGTATTTACTTTATCTATCTATCTATCTATCTATCTATCTATCTATCTATCTATCTATCTATCTATCTATCTATCTATCTATCTATCTATCTAATATATAGCACCTTTTACATCTATCTATCTATCTAATATATAGCACCTTTTACATCTATCTATCT
>JANRMT010062803.1:9079289-9090781 GCA_026402145.1 Polypterus bichir lapradei | reverse complement strand
CTCAAGATTGTGAGTTCAGATCTCATTACTGACAGTATGTGACCTCAAACAAGTCACTTCACCTGCCTGTGCTCCAATTAGGGGAACAAAAGAAATGTAAACAGTTATACAGTATCTATCAAATGTTGTAAGTCATCTTTAATAAAGATGTCAGCCAAAAACATTTGTATATTTAAGCAGGCTGAATTCTAAGAAATCAATAGGACCAGATAACATTTATCTTCGAGTGCTTCAGGAAGTTAGTGAGTACATATATAAACCCTTGACATATATTTTTCATAACTCCGCACACTAGGAAAGACTAGAGGCTAATATTATCCCGTTGTATAAAAAGGGTGATCAGGGCAGCTCCAAGTAACTATAGGCCAGTACGCTTAAGAGCATCAGAGGTACATTCATGAAGGAATTATTAAGCAGAAGATCCAGCAGCACATGCCTAGAACCGGTGTATTAGCAAACACTCAACAGGAGTTCAGAAAAGGGAGGTCATGTCTCATTAATATGCTGGAATTCTATGAAGAAGCAACAAAAGTGTACAATCAAAGAGGTGCATATGGTGATATTTATCTTGATTTTCACAGAGCATTTAATACGGTAGCACATGTTAATGATCAGACTGAAAGATGTGGGAATTCAAGGCATGGTGTGTAGGTGGGTACAAAATTGGCTCAAACATAGGAAGCAAAGGGTAATGGTGCAGCAAACTTTTTCAGAATAATTTGGTGTTAAAAGTCGTGTCCCTCAGGAGTCAGTGCTGGGGCGGCTGCTCTTTCAGATTTACATAAATGATCTGGACAGAAAAATATACTCAATAATCTGGTTAAGTTTGCAGATGATACCAAACTAGTTGAAATGGATGTAGAATCAGCAAACTTGTTACAAAAGGACTTGCACATCGCACAGACCTCGTTAGATGAAATGTATTGAAAGTAAATGTAAAGTATTGCATGTAGGAAGTAAAACATGTTAGATTTGAATACACAATGGGAGGTCTGAAACTTGAAAGTATACCTCATGAGAAGTACACAGGAGTCATAGTCACCATCTACATCCAGGCAGTGTGCAGAAGCCATCTGGAGGGCCCCAGTGGCTGCAGGTTTTCATTCTAACCCTTTCCTTAATTAGTGCACTGGTTTTGCTGCTAATTAACTACTTTTGTATTCATTTTATTTGACTCGTTTTTTAACGATTTGTTTCTCTGAATTTCTTCATTGTTCCTCTAAATTCTTTCATTTCTTTCCTTAAATGGCACCCAAACAGAAATGAAATGTGAAGTGAGGGAGCCAACAGAAGACCAGCTAAGTCAGGGCCTCAAACTCCAACTAATTTCACTCCAACCTGTTGCTTAATTAGGAGCCGATTCTTGTTGTTAATTAAACCCGATCTTTAATTCCATGGCTTGTTGGTGCTTTCATTGTGCAATAGCAGACATTTTTGAAATGGTTGGTTTTCTCTTTTCTAAGAGCACTGGTCAAATGTTTTGGGGACCTGAATAGATCATTATTCCTGAGACTTTTACCTTTCTTTGTTTTCAGATACTGTATGATCGACACAGTTTGCTGGTGATGTTTTGGTTCATTTTGTAGCTCATTCTTGTTTGGCTGGTAATTAAGGGGTCTGAGTCTTCAAGAGGAAGTCAAATAAAATGAATTCAAAAGAAGTTAATTAGGAGCAGAAACCGGTCACTAATTAATACTGTAAAAGGGTTAGAATGAAAACCTGCAGCCACTGCGGCCCTCCAGGACCGGAGTTAGGGACCCCTGATCTACACGAATAGGAAAGACCAGTTTTTTGGGATGATCAACCTGTTCTTGTCACCATGTTTGTAGCGTTCTAAATTAAATTATATACAAGTGAGTTTTATTTTTCATATTTTTGCATTTTAGATGTAGGTTTATTACGTGAAGTTTCTCACATTTCAAAGTAGCGGGCAGTGAGATGAACTGATGGCCTTAAATGCCTTGGTGCCCATGGCTCATTGGTGGTGTTATGCGAGTGTTCAGTGTGGCCCAGGTCTCACCTTACTTGACCGGCTTATGGACTTGAGCGTTGTTTCCACCCCTCAGACCAGGATTACTGGGTGTCATAAACTGATCAATGATAAATGTCTGGAAGACCTCAATGTATTGTTTTTATCTCCTTTGCCTGCATTTCTGTCTTTTTTAACTTAGTCTTTTGTGATTGTGATTTGATGCATCTTTTGTATGACTGAATATATGTGTTCTTACGCCTTTATTTTTCTTTTCTCCTCCTCTTTCTTGTCAACGTTGCCACAGGAGCTGCTCAGACCATCCAAGGTAAATTAAAATACTTTTATTTTTGCTATGTTTACTTTATTTGTATTGAGGGTTAAAAGTCACCAGTGCCACCATATCTGACTGTTTTGTTATTTTTCTGTGTTCTTCTTCATGCTGGTAACAAGTCAATGTCCAGTAGCTACTGTGTGGACTGCCCTCCTTAACATTTATATAATGGCCCCTGAGTAGCTGACAGATCACTTGTTAACTAAATGGGCTTTTGTGGGATGGCATCATCATTACCAAGTGAGACCATTTTAAAGTGACATACTCGTAAATGTGGCTGCCTGAACTTTTAGAAGTTGTTTAGTAGGCTGTCGTTGTTTAATGAATCACACGTAAATAAAAATAAATGAATCATCTGAATGCATCAGTTATTCTGAAGAAGTGAATCAAAGGCCTGAAGCTGTTGGACACCATTTATTTGTTTTTGTGTCATTTCACAGCCTTCTTCATAGGCCTACCTTTGGCACTCTTGCTGGTCAAGGTTTATTTTAAAAAGCCCAGGGGGGCACTGCACTGTATCCTTTAACCACAGGAGGAGCAGGATACTATATTTTTATTTATTTTTTACCCATGTGAGTGCTCTCTTTAAGCCCTATAATAAAACTAAATGAAAAAAGAAAAGGACGGGGATTAGTGAGACACCTGGACGCTGTCTGTGTGGGGACTGCACATTCTTCCCATGTGAGTTTGACTTTTACCGTAAGTCAGGGGTCTGCAGAGTTGGTCCTGCGGGGGCCGTAGTTGCTGAACACTCTTGGTCTGACCTAACTGTCTAATTAGAAAGCAGTCCTTGCCCAAACACAGGACAGCAAATTGTTTGGTGATTATGCTGGACAGATTCTAGCTGAGCACAGATATTAGATCAGATTGACGGAATCACAAATGAATTTGGAGAAACATGAAATGAACTTGTACTCAGATTTGTGTGTTTAATTGCCTAGTAATGCTGACACAATGCATTAGTTTCAATTAAAAATGTTTTGCTGATGAATTTCATTCCAGTGTCCAACAATAGTCGGCCAGCATTGATGGTTTCCTCTTGCCTTGATGCTGCTTTTCCATCATTGTAATATCCTGGTCGGACCTTTCAAGATGTTTGTTACTGCTCCAAGATCAGCAGGAAAGAAGTCTCAGTGTGAATGCAGACATGTTACACATTTTATGATTTGGTATGCTTAAAGCATGTTGTCAAACACATGAGCTAGTTTGGTGCTCTGTAGTTGCCAAGAAAATGCTCAACACCATCCTTTAGTGTCTTCCATGCGATCTCTGCTGGGTCCACTTGCAGATCTTCAAACTCTTTGATGACACGTCTGATTTGTGGACCAACAAAAATGCCATCTTCAATCTTGACATCAGTTATCATGGAAACATCTGTCTCAAATATCAAAGTCACTCATCTTGTTTGTTCATCATTTTTGTTAAATTTTCTTCGGTCCAAGTTGTATGTAAAGATGGGACAAAACATCATTGTTGGGTCGACAAGTTGTTTACGTGCCATACTTTTCTGCCCTGGAATCAAATTTTTAATGTGGTGAGACTCTTTAACATGGCCGTCCCATTCAGGAATTGATATATCAGAGCTGCATTGCCTGTAGCAGTGTCACTACTTTTAGATCACCTCAGATGTTCCAGTTGTAGCCGTTGTACTGTAAATGTATATTTACGGTATGAGTTGAAATCGCAAAAGTTGGCGATTTCAATGAACAGTATGTGACTGAAAAATGTAAAGATGATTTTCGTTATCAGCCAGCCAGAATTCAGAAGATACACCCAAAGGTGGTTCAGGAAGCAAAATCTTTGCTGTCCAGTGTAACAAATCATTTTCATGTTGCCATGTCAGTCTCATACTGAAGATTTCATCCTTTCCAAAAATATCTTTGTAGAGAAAAGCCAAGCAAAATGACACCTTTTATTGGCTAACTAAAAAGATTACGATATGCAAGCTTTCGAGGCAACTCAGGCCCCTTCTTCAGGCAAGATGTTGCCTCAAAAGCTTGCATATTGTAATCTTTTTAGTTAGCCAATAAAAGCTGTCATTTTGATGGCGTTTCACTACATTCATAATGGCTAACACTGTACAACACCCTAGTACTACAAGGATATCTTTCAAATATTTACAGACTGAAGCGTATTAGTAATTCTCTTCAGGTACTTGCCCATCATTTTATTAAACCAGGCAGCTTCACAATGAGTGTAAATGGAAACAAGGCAGATGGAGAACTGCTGGTTCCCCAAACATTTACATTTTACTGCTAAAAAGGAGGAGGTAAAATAGTAAATGTGCTGTTTAAATCTATATATATAAATGCCACTGACTCACTCATCACAAAATCTCCCAAACCATGAGTACTTGGGATTTGAAATTTGGAGTGTAGGTTACCCTTGGCCCATAGGTGCTCACTAAGAAACAGTTTTAAAAATTTTGTGCTCCAAGCGCGTTCTGTCTGTATATCTGTCCACTTTTCATGAGAAAATTACATAACGGATTTAGATCTGGTTGTTTTCTATAATTTGCTTGAACTTTCCGGTTGATTTTGCGCCTTCTCTCATCGTGCTAAGTACCAGAGTTAGCTTGTGGTACCGACGTATTTATGCAGATCCAAGAGAGTGGCTGTTGGTCGAGAGCAGGGGGGCGGGACTTTTCTCATTCACTCAGCAGACTCTGTTCGAGTTGGTCTGCATCTCACCATGTGTTGGAGTGTACGTTGCCTCCGCTTAGCAAGCGATACCTGTTTGTTCAACAGACATTATCATCTACAGATTGTTAAGTAGTAACATTTGGCATTTTTGAGAGAGAGATCAGAGCTCCATGTGTTTTAGAGGGTAGCTGCTGATTGCCAGAGATATCAAAGCCATGTACTTTTCTCCCCACGTGGGAAACGCTTTCCCGTCACAGCTAAACACGATCAGATACAGTGTCAACGTCTATTGATTTTTAAAGTTTTCCCTGTTTTATTACTATGTGGGCACAGCCACGGGGTACAGCTGGTCTAAAATAAGCAATTAAGGTTGGATAATCTTAACAAGAAAGACAACTAAAATGAAGCATGAACATTCGGCATCTGTCAAGCGTTGTAAGCATAAAACCGGTTTCATCGATAACTTCACATCCAGCTTTTGAGAGTTTAAACATTCATAAACATCAAAGTGTCCACTACTGAAATCGTCACCTGTGAATCTAAAATGTTTAAGAGGCATTGGCGGTTCTCCAAAGGTGTAAAATATTTGGCCATTTCGGTACACTTGAAAGCGACAACCAAACAATTCAGCGGCAGCCATCAACTCACATGCAGAACCATAGGTGAAGGGCTTAAGCATTTCACTCTTATAGTGCTCCTGTGTAGTATAATTACCTCCTGTACCGTCATCAGTCCACACCTTGAGCCTGTCCCAGTCATTCAAAATATAAGACACAATGTTCCTCCGGATATCAAGAGTGAGCCTGATATGGCCGTGCAATATGTAACAAAGAGAATGGAAAAGGTAGGTGCCATCTCCGGGCATGGAAACCACTCGGAAAGTGACAGTTCTTTGATCGATGGTGATCACCTCGATAGACATGTCAATGGGGGTACGGTTGGAACGATAAAGGAAATGGGTACCTAAACAATGTAAAGTAAGTCTAAAATATCTAAACAATAACTATAATCGTAATAAACGAACAATAAAACAACGGAGAAGCCGTGGATTAAATAAAAAGGCTGTAGTTATCAGCAGGGAGACGTGAATCCCGTGGCGAAGCAAGGAAGGAAATGTAGAGACCGGAGCGACGGACGGCCTTATATAGGCAGGCAGCCAACAACGTGGGAGGCGTTGGGATGGGTGACCCAACGCCGCCTCACACGGTGACCGAGCTGCAGGCTATGGACGTACAGTATATATGTACGTAAGTAGGATTCAGTTAGCGTTGGGAACCCGCGTACCAAATTTCTTGAAGATGGGCCCATAAGTAACAAAGACCGTTGGAAAGTTCAATATGGCGGCCGACAGTGGCGTCATACCACCGAAATAAGTACGTACATTGTTTTTGGCTACCAGATTTTGTGAAGATGGGGTCAGCCTTCTACCGACAAGGGAAGTTGGAGAATTAGTGACGTTGGAAAGTTCAATATGGCGGCCGACAGTGGCGTCATACCACCGAAATAAGTACGTATATCGGTTTCGGTTAGCGCAGGGAAGCCGCCTACCAAATTTTGTGAAGATGGGGCCATAAATAAGAAAGTTCAACATGGTGGACGTTGTTGACCGTTATGACCGTTACGTGTAGAATTTCGAAATGAAACTTGCTTAACTTTTGTATGTAAGCTGTAAGGAATGAACCTGCCAAATTTCAGCCTTCTACCTACACGGGAAGTGGAGAATTAGTGATGAGTCAGTCATAGAGTGAGTGAGTGAGTCAGTCAGTCAGTCAGTCAGTCAGTCAGTCAGTCAGTCAGTCAGTCAGTGAGGGCTTTGCCTTTTATTAGTATACATAATAGACGAGAATCCTGTAGAGGATTTTAAAAATTCTAAACATCCATGCCGGCCCATGGGCCGGCTTTTAGTTTTACCTTTACAGATAACCATTTAAATAGCCATCGATTTTTACTGTACAACTAACTTTCAAGGTGAAAAATTTACTACGTGGCACTTACCGAACAATAATAAAGTGGCAAGAATCCCCAAGATATTTAAAAAAACTCAGCTAAATTACTAAGTAAACTGTTCAACGTAAAATTGATAGCATTAACTTGAAATCTTCGGTTAACAATAAACACAACATTATAGTTACGTCACAGCGCAAAGAACAATAGTAACTGTATAATAAGTAATGCTGTGTCTAGGCGTCTGAAAGTCGGACTCCAAATTTCATTCTAAGAATTATTTTGAGGTTAATATTGCAAAGAAAAACTGTTCAGCTTCCGGAAAATTCTCATCTGTTTTCATCTGGGCCTATTTCAGGAATGGGCCTAATGCTGCAGCATCAATAGCACCCACCTTAATCTGGCCCTGGGTGGACTGGCACATGTAAGTATGTGTGCTACACAGTGGACCGCTGTATAAGTGGACATTAAGTTACAAAATAGGAGTAGTGACTTTAAGAGCGTGAATGTTCTGTAGTCACACAAATGGTCAAAGTGAAGAAGCAATCCTTCACAGTGCAGTGTGACACCTCTTACCTTAGTAATTGTATGTCTTTAGGTTATAAAGTTTGATCCCAGGTCCTAACGATCATTGGAGAGTCTAAACTGGCCAAGTGTGAGTGAATATTCTGTGCAGTGGACACCTTTTCTAGGACCTCAGCACGGCTGGAGTGGGTTCAGACAAACACGTTTAGTCCTTGGGTCCTTAGTAGATTAAGGATTTGGGGAAATCACTGACCTTGGGTACTTGATAATTCTGTCACTCCCTGGCTGAGGCATAAAGTGGGTCACACAGAGCTTTTATTTTATAATGCTCTTTTCCTCACAATTGTGGAGCTAACTTGCATTGGATTGTAAACATTTTTTAACCAACTCAGCAGAGGAACTTGCGGTCACAGTCAGGCAAAGGAGGGAATGAACTGGAAGCCTCATGATTTAAATAAATGAGTATCTTTATTGTCATTGCACAAGTACAATGAAATTGGATGCCATCCTATCAATGCAAAACAGCAAGAAATCATAAAACTTCAAAAACATATAAATATAAATATGAATATTCTAAAAAGTAGAAAAGCAAAACAACAGCAACAAGACATTTTTCACATTCTGCTGGTATTCATTGCATAATTTCTTCCCTTTAAAGTTTCACAGTATGAGCATCATTTAGTGCAGTCATGGCCTTTGGGTAAAAAATATTTTTCAATCTGTTTGACCATGTTTTTATTGACTTGGAGCGTCTGCCCGAGGGTAGTAGTTCAAACAAAGAGTGACCGGAATGGGATGGATCTTTAATTATGCTCTGGGCCTTTTTCAGTCAATGAGAACTGTAAAGATCTTCCAAGGATGGGAGAGGGCATCTGATGATCTCCTGGGTGGTGGTGATTGCCCTCTGGAGCACTTTCCTCTCTGATGCTACGCAGTTGGCAAGCCACACACAGATGCAAAAAGTCAATATGCTCTCTGTGGAGCAACAGTAGAAGGGCATGAGCAGTTTCAGGGTGAATTGCTTCTTCCTGAGGATCTGCTGTGCTTTCTTAACCAGCTCTGTGATGTTAGTGCTCCAATTCAGGTCCTCTTCTATGTGTACACCCAAGGAACCGGAAGTTTGAGACCCTCTCCACACAATCCCCGCCAATGAAAAGAGGATAAATGTTTGTTTGTTTTCTTGCTCCTAAAGTTGGTGATGGTGTTGAGAACCAGATTATTATCTCTGCAACACCCAGAAAACCATTACATTTCGTCCCGATAAGCACACTAATCCCCCCCCCCAAGAGATAAGCCCCACCACGGTGGTGTAATCCGTGAATTTGATGATGCTGTTGCTGGAGTGAGTGGAGGTGCTGTTGTGGGAGTAAAAGGTAAAGAAAAGGGGGCTCAGCACACAGCCCTGTGGAGAACTAGTGCTGAGGCTGAGGAGATGTGGAGCCCTGCTTTTACCCTCTGAGAGCAATCAGAGAGGAAGTCCATAATCCAGAGGAAGATGGAGTGAGATGGTCCAAGATCTGTCAGTTTTGTTGCCAGTCAATGAGGGAGGATGGAATTAAATGCAGAGCGAAAGGTCTACAAAAGGCAGCCAGGCGTAACTCCCCTGCTGCTCTAGGTGGGTTAGGACAGTATGGAGAGTTGTGGCTATGACATCCTCTGTAGATCTGTTTCTGCTGTAAGTACACTAGTGTGTGTCTAACATGGGTGGAAGGATTGAAATGATGGGAGTCCAGACCAGATTCCCAAAGCACTTCATGATCACAGGAGTAAGTGCCACTGGACAGTAGTCATTCGGGCTGCTCATTCTAGTCTTTTTATCAGGGGAAACTATAATGGAGGACTTAAAGCAAGGGGGAAGTCTAGTGCCTTAGCTCCTAGGCCACATTTCCTGCCTCACTATCAGCAGTGACTAAGGGAGAGGATACTGAAGGCTACTGTCAAAATGACGGATGGCCAGTTATCAGGAAGAAGTGAACAGCAGAGGCAGTTCTGTCTATTATGGGTGTTTTGGTGGAAAAATGTGAAAAACTCTCCTGCTTTACAGACGCCATATCAAGTATCCTGACTGCTCATGTTGCTGTATTTTGTATAACAGGAAGAAGGTAAAGGTTTACCTAAGACTGGCCAGTGATGCTGGGGTACGATTTTTACAGTTTAAGCAGGTTAAGGACTGCTTCCTCTCATTCCCATTTATTAGAATAAGTGAGTTTGAAAAAATGAATGAATGAATAAGCAAATTAATGGATCAGTCAATAAGTCATTTAGAAAATGAAGGAATGAATGGATGAGGAACTGCTATCTCCACTTACTTTTTTTGAACATAAGACTGTAGTACAACTTTAGGGAATAAAAAGGTAGCACTGTGTCAGTATTGCAAGGTGGATACAGTGCAGACAAATAAGCTGGGGACAACATTTAGAGTGTCACATATGCGTCTCAAATGCTCCCACCTTAGGATTACCATTTATCTCCTGCCATGCTGTTAATACATTTTTCATGTTTTTCTTTAGATAATAAATGACTTTAATTCATCACTCCAGACTCGCAGTCATTTCATTTTTGGTGTATTTCCATCTTTCCCAGAGAACAGTGCTTGGCAGGATGCACACGGGCCACACTGCTCAGGTCCTTCAGCTCTTCTCACAGAGGTCACTGCACCAATTCTGTTCAGGTCTAAACTGAAGGTGCCATTTATTGTTTCTGCCATTCATTTAATCCCGGATTTTCCTGTCACCTTCTTAGCTTTACTATTGTCTCCTTACAGTTTTGTTGGCAATGAATGCTATAGGCTTATTACTTTTCCCTCCCTCCATAACAATAGGAAATCATTGTGTGGGATAACAGCTTTTAGCAAGATCTTCAGTGCTTCTTAACTTTGAGATTGTGCTCTAATGGTCTTAGTGACCTTTTCTAATACAAAGCTTCCACTTGTTTTTTCTGTAGCACCTTCGGCTTTAAGATCCTAAGTATAACCTTCAATGAAAACAGCTCTCAGCTCATCTGGGTGCTTGTGCCTATCCAATTTTTAATGCAAGTTTTTGAATTTCTCCCTTATGCATCCTTCTGGCAGGAACTGTTTCTTTTTTTTCAGCCAGGGTGTGCCTGAGCCACTATCCCCTGAGTTGGCTGCACTTGTAAGTTAACATTCAAAATGGATGAAAAAAGAGTCATCAAAGTAAGGCAAGCTCAGAAAATGCTGTGAATCAAATACATGACTTAGGGAAGCGCTCTTGGCCTTGGGCAACTCAAATAAGACTCCAGCCAGCCATCACTCCTCACTTGATCTTTTGTACTTGCTATTTTGTCACACAATGTTGACTTCAAGTTCACATCCTTTCTTACATCTATCTATCTATCTATCTATCTATCTATCTATCTATCTATCTATCTATCTATCTATCTATCTAAAACTTCACATTAAGGAATTTCCTACATTTTAATTTTTTTGTTTTATTGATTTTGTAATTTACATTACACTCCATAGAGCATAAATCAGTCAAGGTAATGATACTCTTGGAGCCTCATCCCATACATTATTTCAACTCAGTCTTAACCTCCATGCCTTACGAAGTTCATAAGACCGTGTGATCAAAGAACCCAATTATAGGGGGAGCTGGTTTGGATTTTAGGTTTAGAAGCTCCGATGAAATCTAATTCATGATACTCACAAATAAGTTGTGATAGATGAGACTCTGGTACATGTATTTTTTCATATACCCCTGAACCCAATATGAAAATTATGGAATTTTCCATGGGTTGGTAATGTTGCATCTTTAAAATAATACAGTCACAATCACTTGTGGTGTTGTGTATTAAATAAAAAAGATATGAGAGACATTATGTAAGTAGTAGTCCCTTTGGTTGACTCCCTAGCGCATGTATGTGACGACAGACAGACAGATGGATAGATGACTATCCGACATTAATAGAACCAGAGCAGAACAGACTGAAGCCAGAATAGCAAAAAAATAGACCAGAGCTTAAAAATTACTTACCCATGCAATGCTGGGTACTGCTTATAATATAAAATATAATATAATATAATATAATATAATATAATATAATATAATATAATATA
>JANRMT010062803.1:9054785-9076774 GCA_026402145.1 Polypterus bichir lapradei | reverse complement strand
ACATCTATATATCTATCTACTTATTATATAGCACCTTTTACATCTATCTATCTACTTATTATATAGCACCTTTTACATCTATCTACTGTATCTATCTATCTATCTATCTATCTTTCTGTAGTGGATTCAGGAAGTATTCAGACCCCTACATTTTAAATTGATAAATTTGCTATTTTTGCCTGTCAATCTCACTAGGGTTACACGTTTCTTACAAATCAAAAGCTGAAATCTCTCATTCATATAAGCATTCAGACCCTTTACTGTGGCACTCTAAACTGTGGTCAGGTGCATCCTGTTTTCCTTTACCCTTCAGATGTGTTTAGAACTTGAACAGAGGCTATCTGTGATAAACTGATTTGACTGAACATCATTTAGATAGATAGATAGATAGATAGATAGATAGATAGATAGATAGATACTTTATTACTTTATTCACAAGTAAGGCATGTGAGGTAAGACATAGTAAGGCATGTGTGTGTGCATGTGTGTATATAAGGTCTCACAATTCATGTACAACCCAAGCCGTGAAGTCCAACTAAGTCTCTGTAGACCTTCACAATCAAATTGTGGTGAGATGAGATTAGTTCAAGGGTATCAAACCATTTCTAAAGACTCAAGTTTTCCCAGGAGCACAGTAGCCTCAATAATTGTGACATGAAAGAAGTTTGGAATCTCCAGGACTCTTTCCAGAGTTGGCTGTTTGGCCAAACTGACTGACTGGGCAAGTAGGGTCTTGGTCAGGGAGATGACCAAAAATCCTGTGGTCTGTCTGACAGAGCTTCAGAAGTCCTCGGCTCAGTTTGGTTAAACTAATGAGCAACCATCTTAGTAGCACTCCATGAATCAGAAATTTATGGCTGAGTTCTCGGAGTCTGCCAAATGGCATTTAAAGGACTCTGAAAGCATTAAGAAAATTATTTTTAGGTCTGATGGGCTATTGAGTGTTGATTGATGAGCAAAAACGGCAAATTTGATCTATTTATACGAAGGACGTTGAAAAAGTTTCCGCAATTTTTTTTAACTCTGTTTATTAAGAATTTCAAAAACAAATTACATCACTTTTCTACATATTCACCTTCGTTTGCGATGCAATTTCCCAGTGTCGTATCAACTTTTTAATGCCCAATTACTACTCTTCCCACCTTCACCATGTCCAATGAAAATATAAAAGTGCGGAAATTTTTTGAACGACCCTCATAATTAAACCTGCAATACAATAAAGGGTGCAAAAGGTGAAGAGATCTAAGTATTTTCTGAATCTATCTATCTATCTATCTGAATCTTTGTTTTTTATATTGCCTCTCATATATTCTTTTTTTATACACATCAACTTAACTACACACTTGTAACACAACAAGTGTCTGTAATTGTGTAATTTTAAAAATGCAATGTTAAGCTCTCATATGAAATTACATAATTTTCACATTGGGTTTTAGAGGGGATGAAATTAATTTCCCCCACCAGATACCCCTATAATTCAGTTCTTTGATCACACAACCCTCTAAATCTGGACAGCTGTGAATATTCTGAATTCAGAAGAAACATAAATGTATAGGATGAAGCACAGAGTGTATTGTAACCTTGACTGATTTGTGCCTTATGGAGTAAACGTAATTTACAAAATCAGTAGTATAAAATATTAAAACAGATATTCCATAATGTTGTGTGATCGATAGATAGATAAATAGATAGATAGATACTTTATTAATGCCAAATAGAAATTTACACCAGGCTACACATAGTAACAGAAGTCAAATTAACACAAATACTACATAGAATGCGTTCAAGTGTAAACAGTAAAATAAAATAAAATACAGCATATGCTCATTTATTTAAATTATCATATTAAATGGCATAAGAGTGTGATGGCAGCTTTTATTAAAAAAATAAAACAAAACAAACAAACCTGTGGCATTGTCCTTTAGTGCACTGCAGTAGAGTTGGCCTTGTCCTAAGGATGCAGTGCAGGCTGAGCAGGGTGTCATTCAGAAGAGCTGCAGCGCTGCCCATGATGGCTAGCAGCTTACCGATATCCTTCCCTCTGCTCCTGCCTCCAGAGAGTCCAGGATGGTGGAGCCTGCCTTCCTCCCTAGTTGTTATGTCTGCTGACATTTCTTGCTTTCATGCTATTGTCACATCATAACATTACATGAGCGCAAAGAGCAAACATCGACTAAATAAACATGCAGAAATAGTCCATCCTCTAACTCTTTTTGCATGTCGCTTCAGTATGCAGGTCAGTTCTCTTTTCTGTCCATATACCTATTTACCTGGACCACCTCAAATTCTTCTCACTGGATGCAAACCCGTGTCAAGAGAACCCTTTTCACCACCATCACCATCTCTTTTGCTTTTGCCAACACTGAGGTGCATCACTCAACAATTTCTTCAATTACTCTGATGATGCTGCTGAAAATGCCCCAGAATCACCTGTAAGTGCTCATTTAGGCTACAATCCGGTGATTTATTTAATTTTTCTATAGCTATTTTATAATCCTAATGTTTATTATTGGGAGTATTAAAAGTCATGAAGCTACTTAGTATAAGATTGCCTTTGAGCAAAGTGACACAGTTGTTGGCAGAATAAGTACAGACATGAGAGAGGATAAAAAGCAGGAGAGCATGTGGAAATTAAACACTCGCAGAACACAAAGAAATTTTACTAGGACATTGGGCGAAACAAGCATGACCCTTGCAAAAGAAAAATGAATTTTAGAAATGTGGAAATGAATTGGGAATATTCTGTCATCATAATAGTTGTTCCACAGTAGACTCTACCCTATAATGCTGAGTGGGGGGTGGGTGGCCATTTGGCCGAGGTCTCCAAGACTGTGACCATGTCTGACTAGGTCTGTTATAAATGTCTGTGGTAGAATGCCCACCCCACACCCTTCAGGGTTTATTTTCTCAGAGGATGCCGGTGACAGGAGTTTTCGTTTTCAGTTGTAAGTTGTTCATAGTTCCACCATTAATTGATGCAAAGGTATTGCTGGGATTCATTTATGTTTTGTTGTTTCAATCAATTTGGGTCTTTATGTGTATTCATTATTCAATTAATAATTTGTAAATAATTTGTAAAGTTTATAATTCTACTTACCTGTGAACTTGCTACAGAACTCTGAGCCTGCACTCAGTGATGAACACTGTAGAGCAGGGGTGTCGAACTCCAGCCCTGGAGGGCCATGGTGGCTTCAGATTTTCAACAAGGGGCCTGAATCAAGTTAATTAAAAGGCAAAAGAAGTTAATTAACAGCAAAAACTGGTCACTAATGAAGAAGATGGCTAGAATGAAAACCTGTAGCCACTGCAGCCCTCCAGGACCAAAGTTTGACACGCGTGCTGTAGAGAGACAAAATTAATTGGACTGGAAAAGAAGCCAAGTTATAACAATGACTAGGGGGAGAGAAAGTAGCCACAGAACATCTAACGTGGTGAAGCTATCAGGAAAACCTTTTGGGTCTGTGAATGCAAAATCCGATTTTGGTTCGACTGCTGAAATGAATGAATGAATGAAGTGATCACACAAGAGTTGGAAAGGCTCAAGCTCATATATCCCTCAGGGCAGTTTGTTGTCATGTTTATAATTTTCAAAATTGTCTTTGACTTGTACCTCCTCGAGAAATAAATTGGTCACTCTGGAGTAAATGATCACAGCTTAGACAATGAGTTCACATGTGGCATTTGCACTGTACAAATCCACCAATTTACTATGTAACATCAGGACACAGAGCAGCGTCAGTATTCACACCACCCATCTGTCTAACACCTCTTTCTTTATGATGAGCAGTTTGGCTCTCTGAGATGCTGAAGACAGTGTTTCCAAATAATACAAAAATATTTACTTATTTATTTTTACGAAGTGCAAAAATTAAGCGAGAGGGAGAAGCTGAAGCAGCTCCATGAGAAAATATTCGACCTGTCAGGAGAGCTGTGAAGTTCAACAGGCTCTCAAGTAAATTGTAATTGTCATATCGAGTAAATTATAAAGGGTAGAAAGTGCTTGAAGGAGTTTGTTTTGTTGGACAGCTCTGCAGACTTTCTAATCTTGCTGTGATGGCGGCAATGTCAAGATGTGATTTGTGCGAGTGTTTTTAAAGAGCACAGTTCTTACATGGACTCAAGTGAAGTCCACCAGACTGACACTATGGGGTCGAGATTTTCACTGGCCTTAAATATCAAAGCCTCCTCCATTGTGACCTCTGTCATCTGTCAGGGAGAAACGTGGAGATGGTTGCAGTTTTCTCAAAGGCTACTAGGGTTAGACAAACTATTATTTTTAAGTTGTTTCTACCACTTTGCAGGCTTTTTTACTGTGTAATTTATGCAATATGCAATTATTTTTAAAAGTAAATGTGTACTTGTGTACTCATATTTACTATTATACTCAATCTCAATACTTCATTTTCTTTGTGATTTAAGAGAACCTGCATTTCATTTCTCTGGATTGTATTTTAATTTACAAAACTCTTGTCGTCTGGAGTGTTAATTACAGAGATCAGACAAGACCTGTGCTCATTAGTACTGCAGTGATATCCCAGAGGGCCACTCCAAGCAAAAAAGTCTAATTTTTATTTATACTTGTATAATAATAATAATAATAATAATTAGGAGCAGTAGTAGTATATGGACACAATGGTGCAGTGCATATTGTTACTCTTCACATGCTTATACATTGTCTGTGCATGTTCTCCCGATATCTGGTTGCCCACTAGGTACTCCATTTGACTCCAACATCTCCAAAGATGTGCAGGTTAGGGGCGTCAGTGACTCTAAGTGGGCCACAGAGTGTGTGTGAAGGGGCCCTGCGGTGCACTGGCTACTGTACATGTCCAGGGTTGTTTAATCCCTTGCTTCCAGTGCTGCAGGAATTTGTTTCAGTCTTCTACAATCCTGGTTTGAGAACGTTGCTTGAATATTGTTGTTAGTTTTATTATCATCATTTGAGGTTGTATTGCTTGTATAATAATAATAATAATAATAATAATAATTACATAATTTAGTATAACATAACATTCTGAAGCAGTACTTTATGTTTTAATTTTCTTCAACAAAACCAATCAAGTAAAACTTGATTATATGCTGTGTTTTGTTTAGTCACATCATAGACAAAGTTAATTCCATCATCATGATACATCAGACAATACACCATCACACATAGAATTATTTTGTTCACATTTGCTAAACCATATTGATATTTCAAATCTTCACAATGTAACATTGATCATTGGAGCAATCTATACAAAAATGGTCATACTCACAGGTCACAGCAACACCCCAAAAATTGTATAAAACTGTCTATGCACAGCTAATCAGCAGCTCTAGTCAGGGTATGCTAGACAAAAGTTTTGAGTCTTTAGCCTGGATTTATATGCTGAGACTGAAGGGGCATCTCTTATCTTAGTAGACACATCAACCACAGATTTGGGGCCCTGTTACTAAAAGCTTAACCGCTCATTACTATTATATTAATCCTCAATGTGCACTCTGATTTGTAAGTAAAGATAAGATCAGATAAGTAAGTGGACCCTTGGCCATTTAAGGCTTTATAGTATACAGTAATCCCTCCTCCATTGCGGGGGTTGTGTTCCAGACCCCCCCGCGATAGGTGAAAATCCGCGAAGTAGAAGCCATATGTTTGTATGGTTATTTTTATATATTTTAAGCCCTTATAAACTCTCCCGCACTGTTTATAAATATTCCCCGCAGCGTTATACAGCATAATTCCTTTGTATTCTCTTAGATATTATGTAAGATTCATTGAAATTATGTATATAAACACACACTGTTTATATACAGTAAAACCTAAATATTATTTTAAAGATATTGAGTGTCTCCGATATCACATATGTTACAGCCATTACGATAGACAGGTCACCAGCAATAAATACGTACATTGCAAGAAAAATAGTATACAGTAAATGTATTAATTATTTATGGTTACTCACCAACAATGACACGATGACTTGTCCGATAACAATGAGTTTAATTTTACTGCACAACAAAGGAGAGCGTTACAGCCCTTGTAAAGGAGCCACTTCAGGCGATTGTGTAGCACTGCCGTTGTTGTTCTTCTGGCAGTCTTCAATCCAAATCCCTAAAGCAGATTCCATCCAGACTACTGCCTTATTACATCCACTTGCAACTCGTTTTGCACCCTGGTTAAAAGGAAGCTGCAGCCGTAGATCTTATATTCCTTTCCTACTTTTTAAATAAAAAGAATCGTAGCCTTCAACAAATCCAAAACGTTTACCTTTTCGGCAATCGTTAACATCTTCTTCTTGCGCTTGGGCACGGCACCTGAAGCAGTAGCAGATTGTTTTGGAGCCATAATGAAGGGCTTGACTATGCACAAAGATAAACACTAAAGAGCACAACTCTTTACACAGCGAAGCACGTTGATGCTGAATGAGCGAGATGAGACTTCCTGGTTAACACTGCATAGCTCCTGCGTGCTCTGATTGGTTAGCTTCTCAGTCAGGAGAACTTAACTGCGTGCTCTGATTGGTTAGCTTCTCAGCCATCCGCCAATAGCGTTCCTTGTATGAAATCAACTGGGCAAACCAACTGAGGAAGCATATACAGGAAGTAAAAAGACACATTGTCCGCAGAACCCGCAAAGCAGCGAAAAATCCGCGTTATATTTAGCATTTATTTAGTTATGCTTTCATATAAAATCCGCGATAGAGTGAAGCCGCGAAAGTCGAAGCGCGATATAGCGAGGGATTACTGTACTAGCAAAATACCCGCTCTTCGCAGCGGAGAAGTAGTGTGTTAAAGAAGTTATGAAAAAGAAAAGGAAACATTTTAAAAATAATGTAACATGATTGTCAATGTAATTGTTTTGTGACTGTTATGAGTGTTGCTGTCATCAAGGATTTGATTATCATTATTTCATTCAATCAGATTCGTATTTGGAGGATGTGTTGTGTTCAAGTTACATTCCGTGTTTGTCTAGTCTATCCCTGACCATATCATCTTCGTTGTCAACCGTTGTAAAGATAACAGGTTTCATTCATCGAAGTGTTCACTACCCAAATCAGTACTCGTGAATCTAAGATGTTTAACAGGCATTCCCGGTATTAAGTTGGGGATTTGCCAGCGAATATTTAGCGGCAGCGCGTCTATGAACTTAATTTAAACTTAAGCTTTACACCTTGCTTTCCTATTGATATGTCTACAAAGGCTTGTTCAGCTTCAGAGGGTTGTTCCTTTCTTACTGCATCAATAAACAGCTCGTCTTCCTCTTTATCTGAGACATCACACACTGCATGCACGGGTTTACTTTTCCCAGTCCTGCAAACTTTAGCAAAGTGGTTCAATTTAACACATTTTTTACAGTGTTTCCCTTTAGCTGGACATTGACTTTTTCCACCGTGTGCTTTGTTTCCGCTGTAGCTGCACTTATGAATATGCTTGTATGCGTCACTCGCTTCATATTCTTTTGCTGCCTTCTCAATTGTGTAATGCGTTTTTTGTTCAGCGCTCTTTGAAGCTCTTTGAAGCTCTTGCTTGTTGTCTGCATACTGCGTTCACAGTCAGTTTACATGAGCCGCTCGGAGTACATGCATCGAAGTTTCTCAGCTGTGCTTGTGCTATCTCATGCGATCTTGCGATGTCCACGGCTTTATTTAATGTTAGCTAAGACCCGGCACTTAAAGTTTCTTTCGCACTTTCGCTGAGTTTGTGCCAAACACTATTCTATCCCTGACCATCTCATCTTCGTTTGCATAAGCACAGTCCTTCACCAGCGAATATTTAGTGGCAGCGTGTCTATTGGATTGCTGCTGACGGACAGCCTTATATGGGCAGGCACTCAATTACGTGGGAGGCATGGTGATGGGGGACGCAATATAGGCAGGCAGCCAACTACGTGGGGGGCGTGGTGATGGGGGACGCAACTCCGCCTCACACGGCGACCGAGCTGCAGGCTATGGCCGTATATATGTACGTAAGTAGGATTCAGTTATGACCGTTACGCATAGAATTTCGAAATGAAACCTGCTTAAATTTTGTAAGTAAGCTGTAAGGAACGAGCCTGCCAAATTTCAGCCTTCTATCTTCACGGGAAGTTGGAGAATTAGTGATGAGTGAGTGAGTGAGTGAGTCAGTCAGTCAGTGAGTGAGGGCTTTGCCTTTTATTAGTATAGATTAAAAGGAGGATTTGTACACAGAGTCTGTTTGTTTTCCTCTTCTTATGTGAGGATAGACCTTGTTACTGCTTACCATTTAAAAATGGGTATATGTTTCCAACCTAATGCCAACGGTGTGAAGTTAAGGTCCAAGCTTAACTCTTATTACTATTCTGACCATATTTAGAATTAAGTTGTACTCTGTAACATCAGCTTGATTGACTTTGAATTATGAAGCCAGCTGGAGGCTACACAAAGCTTTCTGTTTGGAGAATATTGGCACTTCCTGATATACAGAATCATTTTGCTGTGACTCTTGTGGTCCATGAATGTCTCTTTTCTAGTCCACAACTTGGCCTACTCATAAATCCACATTATATTATCAAATGAAGAAGCTGCAACTGTGATCACCAATGAGCATTCCTTGTGACCACTTCAATTTTGGTCATTTTCAATGATGCCGGTCAATTCCCCAGTGGAAAGTTTTCTTAAAACACCTCAACGTGTCAGTTAACAAGAACAATAAATAATGTGATGTTGAGTCTCAGTTAGTGAAATCCAATTGCACAAATTTCTTTGATCTTATTATTTATTTATGCAGAAAGTGCTACCGCTTTCACTAATACTCTAAATTCTCAATGACAGATATACGTTTGGTCTTTGGATTAATTTATATTGTATTTTTCTCCTTGCTTGTTATACACTTGGCAGATTTCTCCAGTCTCCCTTTTTATTCAAGACTTCTTCAACTTTCAATTAAATAATCACCTCATGTCAAGTCATTTGAAAATGATAGAGAAAAATACTTGAGAAATTCACTTAAACAATATGAGAAATCAGGGGGACATTTATCAACCACTGAGCCATGCCCTTCTTCCTGGTCCCCGCCACCAGGGAATTAATGGCTATGGCTTTTCCCCCTGCTGCAGCCAGTCATGGTTGGGATGCAGAAAGCAATCTGTTATGTTTACTGTCGCTGTAGAACAAGTCCAGCTTGGCAAATGGGTTTGTTTGGCATTGATCCAATTTATTAATTTGGCTAGTTTTTCCATTCCAGTAAGTTTTTTTAATGGGGATGGTATCCCTTGACGGGATAAGACTCAGGTTTAAAGACGCATCCTGTCTCATTTATAGCATGCAGCAGCAACAATTCAGTTTTTTTTTTTTAATATTTATAAAATTACATGTTCAGATGAGGGACTTTTTTTTTTTTGCTTCAGTATTTCACAACTCTTCAAAGTAGTAGTAGGCACTGCTGTTCCACATTTCAAACTGTGATGGGGTTTTCACAATGGCAAACTTTATATGAGGCTTTTAAAAGACGCTATCAATGAAGGTCACGATGTTCATGGGTCTGTCCAGCAGACATACAGAAGGCGACTGCACTAGTCTTCCATCTCTTCTGTCCTTGGTGAAGTTCTTTGCTTTACTCCAGGAAAATGTTTTTTCCAAGTCAGTTGTTAATCCCAATTGCAAGGTGCTCTTTGGCCTTCCACTTATCATTTTTCTTGGGGGTTCCACTGCAATGCCTGTTTTGTAATGTTGCTGTACTTTTTTCTCAGTGTGTAGCCTATCCAATTCCACTTTGTAATTTTGTTTGCAGTGGGTATTGGCTGTTGTTTTGTACGTTGCCATAAGGAGGTATTGCTAATTGTAACTGGCTACCTCACTCTTAAGATGTTTTGTAGACAACAGATGACAAACACTTGGAGAGTTTTAATGGAGGTAGCTGCTTCTTTCCATGTCTCTGATCCATAAAGAAGTACTAATTAAATATTGGAACTGAATATTCACACTTTAGTGCTTGTCCTCAGTGCCATGTTTTTTCAAACTGGTCTTAGCCTTGTACAGGCCTGCTGTGCATTTCTCTTCCTGGCCTTTATGTTTTCATCAGTGCTTCTAGTAGTG
The DNA here is from genome assembly GCA_026402145.1 of Polypterus bichir lapradei. Classification (NCBI taxonomy): domain Eukaryota; kingdom Metazoa; phylum Chordata; class Cladistia; order Polypteriformes; family Polypteridae; genus Polypterus; species Polypterus bichir. The sequence continues at coordinate 9,066,737 of JANRMT010062803.1, read as the reverse complement.
CTCACTACACCTCCCAAGTATGTGAATTCTCGTAGATTTTCTATTTCTACACCCGTGATATGGATCTTGTCCTCCCAGAGTTAATTCCCAGCAGAGCCTCACCTGAACTCACCAGGCTTCAGATACTGCATGTTGGCTTCAAAAATGGAGAGGTGGAAAAATAACACAAGATGTATCAAAAAGCCCCAAAAGAGGAGAATAACTGTAAACCCCTGGTTTGTGTAAGAAGGACAAACAGGAATCTTTCTAAATCAAGAATTTATTTGCAAAAAGAGACAAAATACAAAGGAAGGCTCAACTGAGCAACAACAGACACAAGCAGTTGCTTAAAAAGGCAATTCAAAGCAAATGAGTTCCAATACATAAACTGGAAAATCAGAATTCTTAATCAGTAGCAAGATAACAACAAAACCAGTAAATCCACACAGAAAGCAGTACTTATGAAAGTCCACAGAAAACAAATGATCTCCTGCTCCTAAGCCTTCTCAGCTCATTTATATAGCCAGAGTGAGGGATCAGGAATAGTGAAGTCAAGGTGGCCCCGCCTATTGAGTCTCCACCCACAAAGATCACAGAGCAGCAGAACATAATTATAAAATTACAAATGAAATTAATAGAAATAAAATTAATAGCTGCATATGTACACAAATGACAATAAAGCATAAAATATGCTTAATTTTGAACCCACACACAACACAGTCAGTCTGTGTTTAACCGCTATCTGCGTGGAGTATCTATGTTCTATCTTCTCTGAATTTGTTCTGACAATTCAAAGACACGAGATGAGGAGGGTATTTTCTGTACGTCTCTTAAATCATCCGAGATCAGATGCCTCATCTTGGATGAATTAATGTCGGTAAAACTCATCCGGGATAAGTCAGTTTTTCAAACTTATTTGTATAGTAGATTAGTCTAGCTGGATCTAATTATCCGAGATGAATGCACGCGCCCGCGCTGATTGAAAAGCCCATATATATTGAGTCTAGAAAACGTGATCAGGAAGTCTTTGATAGGCTGCAACAAAATGATGAAAGAACGGGTGCATTTTTTTCACACAAGCGGAGCCGGACCTTTTACTCGAAGGATATGAAGAATTTCAAGATTTAATATGCACAAGGGGTAACACTGCAAAAGCAGCCCAAACCAGAAAAGACGGCTGGCAAAAAGTGGCCGACAAATTAAACGCTAAGCAGTGTGCATTGTACTTACTGAATGCAGCATTTCATTTCCTATGTGTCAGATTAATTATTATTTAATATGTCAGAATTCCAGATCAAACGTGAGCACAAGGAGAACATGGGTACAAGTTAAAGTGAAGTACAAGAAAACCTGGTAAATATTGGTATATAACTATTTAAAGAATTGTTGACATAAAGAATCAGATATAATATAAAAAACATTAATTTCAAAGCTAATAAGAAGGCAGACAAGCAAAAAACAGGTGGAGGTCCACACGGTCCAGACCTAACCCCTGCAGAAGAGCTGGCTTTCCACCAAAATGCCCATCGCCCTGTTTCTGAAGGCATTCCAGGGGGAAGCTCCTCCTCAGAACCAGTGGCAGGATGCAGTGGTCACTTCATTTCAGGTAAAGGGTGGTCATTGCATATATTTGTCCTCAATGTGTGCCATAGGTATGTTCCATATAGCCCTCTGTTTTTTGTTGGGTCAGTTGCAGGGAATGTCATATCCCTAGAACTTGTGTCTGACCAACAAGATATTGACAAAGGTCAAATATTTGATGAAGACACTGTGTCTGATTATTCTTCAGGGGTAGAGGTACATTTTCCAAATAATGTTTGATCAAACTCCACTCTGATCAGTCCCATGTGCCCCAATCACATTTGGAAATCCTGGGTGATGAGAATGTTAGGCTGATTGTGAAATTCTTTATGAAACTGTGGGTGTTTTTGCCTGTGTATTACCTACCTGCAATGGCATGAAACGTTTATTGTCTGCACACGCAGGTGTCAAGGAAACACTATGAAAACCCAAAGGAAATATTTCAGAGCCAAACAGACTTTACGAATTGCCTGGAAAACTACACTTTTAGATAGATTTTCCGCATCGCCTACAGTATATAAAAAAAGTGCCGCTTGCAAAAAACCTCAAAGCAATGCATACTGCCTGTGTGGTTGTGAGAGCCCGACTTCGCCTAGTTTGACTTCAAATATAAGGTGCTAATAAATCTTTGAGGTACAATATTCCCCCTCGGCTAAAGCGGTATCTTTCGAAAAGAATTTCCTCCAGGAGCAATAAAGGATCTTGCCGATCGTGCAAAACCCTCACTATATTAAATTCTCTTCTTATAATTTGCACACAGATATCAATTGGTTGCTCATTCATGAACGGCGAAGCTATGACTGAATGAATTCCATGCACGGACACTGATTAAGTGTGTGAGCTAATCCTTGTTTACATAAAACAAACCTGCTCCAAGCAGGTTTGAGGATTTGGATGTGCTGCTATGACAACACATCCAGCAAGAGTTTCGAAAAACCGACAGATCCAGGATCATGCCAAATCGTCAACAATTACATCCGGCTAAACGAGTAATCCACGTACGAAAAATACACCCCAGGGCTGTAAATGGCTCACTCTGATGGTGTGTATAGCCATGCCCTGTGATGGCCTGCGCACCCTTTTGTTTTTTTCAGGTCAGGCATCAAAATGACCTGAAGTTCCTTGCTTGCTAGTCTGTACAGGCTCCCTTTCTATAAAACTGTTTTCAGTTTTGTATATGACAGGGTTGGACTGGTTTGTGGTAAGTGTGGGCAAGCTGCTATTATTTTAACTCTTGCTAAAATGACATTTGCTTCCTTTTAAATGTTAGCTCTTATTATTTCAATTAAAAAACAAAAAAAAAACAACATGACCTTATGTACATGCCAAGCTTTTATGTACTTGGGTTTTCATTGTAATTATTATTATTGTTGTTATTTTCTTTTTTCATTTCCACATTTCAAAGATGTGAATGTCACATTAGTTGGAATCTCAAAATTAACCTGTTATGTTCTGATTTGTGGCAGAATGTGTTCAGACTCCTTGGGTTCTACTAGGAACCAAGTTGACCCTCAAATGGAATAAGTTACTTTGAAAAAACAGACGCTTCACTGTTTTCTTCTCAAAATTTTGCTGACAATAGCATGACCATCATGGATATTCCTCTTTTATCAAGAGAACTGTCCCTCTCTTCTCTTCTCTTCTCTTCTCCTTGTACTAAATCTTTCAACAGTGGACATGGAAGAAACAATATTACAGGAGTTGGGATTTTTAACAGTAGAAATTATTTTGTGGTCATTCTGCAATACCAGAGCTTAACAGTTGGTAAACTTCCTTTTAACAGTAATAGCTGTGAAATCACAACATATTATACTTGCCTTTCTTCTTGATATTATGTAGATACCTAAAAGTACCTCAAAGTTTCTGTATTTTTTTTTTTTTAATCTCAGTAGCACTTTGTTTAGTACCACTGCCTCATATCACCAAAATCCTAGTCTTTTTCTTTGTTTTTTCTCTAGGCCCTCTGGCTTCCTCCCATATTTTGTTACTTCAGTTTGACTCTCATGTCACCTTTTTCCTGTTTCAGCTTTATTTCATTTCAGTTTTCTTTAATGTTACACCTTTTCGTGTTGTCTTGTTTAGTTTGGTTACCGGGGGTAGGGACCTCTAGTTAATCCGTTCCCCGCAGGTGAAGTGGCATCATGCGTGCAGTCACCTGAGGGACATTTAAGAGTTCCTTGCTGTGGTATTTACTTTCAGACCCCTCCTCCTCTCTGAGTTAGTCCAATATTGTTGCTTAAGTAGTGTTGTATCATTTAGGTTTCCTTATTCTGAGCTGAGTTTTGTTTTATCTCCTATTAATGTAAAAAAATGACATCTTTAGTGTACAGGTCAACTCACACAGTTTACATAAAGTTAAAAGTTGATCATATGTCATGGATTCAAGTAACAACAAGTCAAGTTGTCCTGGGAAGCAATTTCACTCTATTAGAAGCTGACAAGTCTGCCTTGGCATGTCAATGGTGAAGGTGACCATTCCATGTAACTATCTTTAGATTTACATGGCCCCACTCCTCTTGTTAGCTTCTATGTTCCATTGTTTCCATCTGTTAGATGTCATGTAAGGATAGGCTCATCCTCTGAATTGGGCCTTGATTAAGACCCCACAAGTCTCAGGGTGGCTTAGCTCCTTAATAGAGTGTTGATAATACTTTTAACAATGCAGCTTTGTCAATACCAGGCTTACGTTCTGCACATGGGGACTCAATCGTTCCATCAGACAGTCTTTTTGGTCTTTTATTTGTGCCTTTGGGGGAGGGGGTTGGGGATTGGATTGCTCAAAAATGCCTATTGCTCTAATGGGCCCCTGGGCACACACTCACAGATCACACAGATCAGCCCCTGCTCCGAGTTCTCTTCACCTAAGAACCATTCAAAATCTGGATCATCAAGTACGTATATTGTCCTCTGTATCTGAAGTATTCTCTGCCTCTGAAACATTTTCCTCTACTTTACTGTCTCATTTCCATATCTGTGTTATGACTTCTTGTAATGTCAATCTTTTGGAACACTTTTTATTATGTTCATGATGGATTTCTGCCATCAAAAAGACTTGTTTAGTTTTAAAATCAGGTGGGCAGTCCACTGTCATGTAAACACACTGAAGATTGCTCTGGGGTGGATCAGCCTTCCTAAGCCAGTGACACTTAATGAGACTTGTACATTGTTGTCTGGCTTATGTGAAATGACGTGTAAATTGTTTTTTATGACTGGGGGTATGTCGTATTGTATGTTAGCAAAAGGTGGTGAGTGAGGGCAGTGGAGTAAATATACATCCGTAAACTGAGGGAGTGGATTGTGTCACCTCCTGAATACAGTCTAATCAGTAGCCACCCTCTTAATCAGAAAGAATTCACACTGGTTTTTACAAATGCCAGACAACCGCATACCACCCTCAACTACCCTCAATGACCCATGCCAGGGGTTTTTGTTTTGGGGCTGGACACCTTTATCTCAGCCTTAGATAATCCAAGTCAGAGTGACCTGTATCTTTGTATAAAACTCTGTACAGACTTTCTGCAATGCATTAGGGTCACCATACTTCAGATATAAAACCCTAAAAGTCAAATAAAATGTGAAATATTAACATTAAGCCATGTATTAGATGACTCAAAAAGGGAACTGGGTCAAATTGACCCATAATATAATAGGAGGGTTAAGGTTAATGTTATAATTTCTTCTTTGGCTTTACATTTAAGATATTGGAATAATTAAAGTGCTAAGTGATTCCAGCTGTATTTAGGATTGCATGATTATTGTCATCAAAATTATTTGACATGTTTTAACAGGGATATTCTGGGTTTACTCTGCTTAAGTTGTGATTCCCTACCACAGAAGTGCACATCAAGAGTGTCCAAAAATCCACACATAGATCAGCCCCAATTTAGGTTTAGGGCCTGGGAACAGGCCTCACCACAGGCAGCTTAACTCCTACTCAGATACTTCAGACCTCACTGTTGGGAATTTTAATCCTTTTCGTGTCTGCCTAAATTCTTTTTCCACATAATGGCATTTGTTTTGGGGAGTTCTTGACACAATGAATCCATTGTTGATAGCATTTTTTTCATGATGTGTATACTTTTTGATTGCATAATATATTTGGGTATTTCCGTCACCATATTTGTTTATTGCCCGGCAGTGCTATTTGTACGGCAATCATTAGAACTCTTTCTGCATTGTTAGGAACGTGTGCTCAGAGGTTACAACACGTTGGTTTTGACAGAACAGGATAAAAAGATCACCTTCTGCTCAATTCCCTATCTTCATTCATGGATTCCTAAAACTTTTATTTTGAAATCCTTTGTTGCTTACGTGTTTCTTTCTCAATGTTGACCTTTTGCTTTTGAACCTTTGACTCTGACCCTTGTCTTTTATTTTGGTTTTGATTGCTATGCATTTTTTTTTTTTTTTTGCAAACCACGATACCCATCTAGGCTCAATAATGGGACTCAGCATTGTAATCTTACCACAATTATCCAAGTGTCCACATTATACATAAAGAGGACCAAACCCATTACGTCTGCCCCAAAATGCACAATGCCAATAATTATATTTTTATTGGCCAATAATTACAGCTATACTTTTTAGATTAATTAAAGCAATGTTAACAAAGATGAATAGACAGAGATAAAGTTCCAAATGAAACAATAAATATCTTAAAACAGAAGTGAGGAAAAACCAGTAAGCAAGGGATACAAATAAGCACAAAGAAACCTCTTAATTAACAAAGTCAAAATGAAATCCCAAATGTATAACCCTGAAGACAGTGGCATTAGTGAAGCTGATTTGAAGGAGAAGATACTGAAGGGAAAGCTAATTTGAAGTAAAACCTTAATACTAAGGTGATGGTTAGAATCAGAGGAGCAGGTGGCATTTGCTGCATAGCAGAGGTGCTCAGTCTAATGCATGTTTTGAGTATAAAACATGGTGGAGTGAAAGGCAATCTGCAGACAAGTGTGATTCTTCTCTGCAGAAAGTGTTCAATAGGGGTGCAGGATACTAAGAATGACATGGTGAGTGCAGAATGAGATGCATGGAAGAAATTTTGGGGCCTGTAAAGTTTATGAAAGCTCTGTGAGGAGCAGTATTCTGTATGGGAGTGAGGCATGACTGATGAAGACAAAACACGAAGCACAGCTTAAAAGAAGAGAGATGAGAAAGATCATATGAATGTGTGGAGTGTCACAGACTGGAAAGAAGAACAATGCTGAGTTATGTTTTTGTGGGGGCTATAGGAGAAGGTGGCTTGGGCATTTAGAGCTAAAGGCAGAGGATAACCGAGTAAAGATTTGCAACGAGGTAGAAGGGACAAGGCCTAGAAGGAGGCCAAAGATTATGTAGTTGAAGGTGGTGTTTGATGACATCATAAGAACAGGTCAACCCTAAAGGATACTCGAGACTGTGGAGCGATCAAGGAAACAATTTCAGGTGCTGTGGCAAACCTGTTCTGACGCAAACCACAGTTGTTACCCTGGTTGAAGTATATTATTTTTATATTTAGTCTTTTTGTTATTGTTTAACCATTAGCCAAGTTACCTCTCAAACACAGGTAATTAAATAAATTTTAAAATATTGGAAATCTGGGCGGCACGGTGGCGCAGTGGTAGCGCTGCTGCCTCACAGTTAGGAGACCCAGGTTCGCTTCCCAGGTCCTCCCTGCGTGGAGTTTGCATGTTCTCCCCATGTCTGCATGGGTTTCCTCCAGGCGCTCCGGTTTCCTCCCACAGTCCAAAGATGTGCAGGTTAGGTGGACTGGCGATTCTACATTGGCCCTAGTGTGTGCTTGGTGTGTGGGTGTGTTTGTGTGTGTCCTGCAGTGGGTTGGCACCCTGCCCGGGATTGAATTCCTGCCTTGTGCCCTGTGTTGGTTGGGATTGGCTCTGTGTTCGGATTCAGCGGGTTGGAAAATGGATGGATGGATGGATATTGGACATCTCTTGCCCTATGCATACCTTCAGCACCTTCCCTTGTGTGCCTGAACGTCTCTTGCCTGGCACTCCTTCTTTCAAATGCGTCCTCGTGAAGCCTGCTTCTCAGATTCTGTCATTTCAAGGCTCCTTGACCTCTTCATGTCTGCTTTCATACTTCCTGTCTTTGGAGGCAACACTCAGAATGCCTTCTACACCTTTAGTCCTTCTCTGCCATCTCACACTCACCAAAGCCAAACTGACCAATCACACCAAAGCTAAACTTACCAATCAGATTGCTCGGAGGAACAAGACACACAGACAGACCTTAGCGTTTTATTATGTATTAGATAGTTTTGAAAGTCATGTTATTAATTATATTTTTGTTTTGCTGTATAGGTTTATTTAATTATGTATTATAATATTATGCTAAGTTTCTATGTAATGTTTGTTGATATTGGCCCTGTCTCCTTTATGGGTAGCCTAAGGAGGCAGGGCCACCTAATGATGAAACCATTAGGTGGCCCTTTAAAGGGAAGATAATGTTCTTATATCAGCTCCAGCATTGTTTTATTTAGTCTTCTGCATTTTGCTGTGATTTTTGTTTTTGACCCCAGCATTTCATTTAAGGTCCTGTTTTTTGGTGTGTAGATTATTGGATTTGTTTGCTTGTAGGTTTGCTCATAGTGGCAAACCAAGTTTAATATTGCTTTGTTTTTTGGCATCTGTATTTAATTTTTCTTTTACATATTAATATTATAGGAACTTTATCCTTGTTTGGCAAGAGGTTTTACAATTTTTTTTTCTCTTCTTAGTGCAGGATGTCATCATGCACCATTTTTGAGTAGAAATGTTGGCTTAACCCAGATTTACTTATGGATGAAAACGAGTGTAATAGGAAAGGTTTAGAGAGAGTCTGTCATTATTCAAGAGACATCCACACTGTATGCCACTGGGCTGGATGAGCTCTTTAGTTCAATTGGCTAAGAAGGCCGTTCAGTAATCGGAGGGTCCCATGTTCAAGTTTCACTGCTGCAGTCTTGGGTAAGGCAAGTGGCCGAGAGCGGGGACTTTACCTTGAGTAAATTCCTGAACGGAGACCTCACCTGATGATTCCAGCATAGACTCCATCCCCAGTGACCACGATCTGGATTGATCCAATTCAATAATCGATGGATGCATTTCTGAAAGCAGACACTCTGAAATCGTCCTCTCTGCTTCAACACATAAATCATTAACCAGTGGTCTGCCCTCTGTTTAGCTGACTTCAGCTTTCCTCTGCATCAGCACAATATAAAAAAGAAAACAAAAGAAGCCAGTTCAGACTTTGATTGCAGTGTGCAATATGTTTTGCCCTTCATTAGCATTGTGTTTTTTTAATTTACTGAATGGCTTTTTATTTCTTTCATATGGAAAATGGTTTGGCAAGAGACAATAGCACTTATTTGTTCAGCCGCCTTTCAGAGTGGAGTAGGAGGTCACTTTACAAATGCTGTTTCATAAATGGCATGTAAAACAAGGTGGGATTGCTCCTAATTAAATCCAGGGAAACGAGATATCTGTCAAGGATTTTGTCAGTTTTGCTGTGCCAGTTCACATTCCTTTCCTGTTTAAGTTCAGTTCTTTTTAATATACTATTTGCAGGTGGAACTTTTTTTTGTATCTAAATAATCTGAGTGGTAGCTCTGAGGCTAGAGATCTGTGCCGGCAATCAGAAGGTTGCCGGTTTGAATCCCGTAAATACCAGAAGTGACTCCGTGGGGCCTTTAAGCAAGGCCCTTAACCTGCAATTGCTCTGTCCTGGGTATGATGTTAATTTGCATCAGGTCCTCTACTTACAGGGGAAACGTGGGGGTTGGTGGCAGGACCAGCACTCCAGTCACCATTAGAAACCTCACACTGTTCCAGTATGGTGCTGAGGTGTCACCCGCTGCACTCGGGTCCCAATCCAGCTGGTTTGTCATGTGGTGGGCACAGTAAGGTACTATCAACGCCTGCTCCCAATCTAAATAGCCTGGATGGGTCTCTTCTTTTGAACTTGATGTTCACCTTGATTTCACCCTTGTAGTTGTGCCACAGATTCTGTAATAAAATCAGTTGTCTTTTTTATACTTGAAGACCAAAAATAGATTATAGCCAGAGAACTGTGGTGGCAGAGTCATGCTGTGGGGTTGATTATCAGCAGCATGCACTGACAGACTTGACAGAGTTGAGGGAAAGCTGAAAGGAGCAAAGTACTGTTAATGAAAACCTGCTCCACATCGCTCGGGAGTTCAGACTGGCCTGAAGGTTCATCTTCCAACAGGATGATGACCCTAAGAACTAAGCAAAGAAAACATAGGAGTGGCTTAGAGACAACTCTGTGAATTTTCTTAAGTAGCCCAACTAGAGTCTAGACTTGAACCCAACGGAACATCTTTGGAGAGACCTGAACATAGTCCATTGAATGGGTTTTCGTCCAAACTGACAGAGATTAAGGGGATCTGCGAAAAGGAATGGCAGAAAATCCTCAAATCTTGGTGTGCAAAGCTTGTTGGGTCAAACCCAAGAAAACTCCACATTGTCATTCTGGGGTATTGAGTGTTGTTTGATGGGGAACAATTGAATTTAGAATTTAAATGATTTTGGCATAAGGTTACATAACATAACAAAATGTGTAAAAAGTGAAGGGGTCTTTCTGAAGACACTGTGTATGTGTATGATTTTTCTTCATTTTTTGCCCGGGATTTCAAGAAAGTTGACAGCGTTGATGCCGAAATTCCGAATTCACTGGCAACATCTTTTTTCTTTTTGCCGCAATCGAAAGCTGCAAAAATGTAAAGTTTTTTTTTTCTTTTCTAATATGAACTGTTATCGTTTTTTCGTGTCTGCCGTTTCAATAGGAGGATGACAATGAGTTAAATTCCAATGGATGTTTTTCAAATGTTGATGAGCAATAAGCAAAAGGTATCACTGAAAACCACCGAAAACAAAAACAGCAAAAAAACAGTATGAGGAAAGTCCGAAGAAAGACATTTTTTTTACAGTGTTTCTATTTGGGGATCGTTATGCACAACTGAGCTGCGACCACAGAACTAACTGCTCTGTGGCTGATTCATTCAAGCATTTCAAGGTCACTTTGTTGTAATTAAAGTATCTGCTGAATGTTCTTCATAGTAACGAGATTTCTATAGACTCGTGTCATATGGGGAAACTGCCGGGACCATAAAAATACTTCGCTGTAATGAAAATTTCGTTGTAAAGATATTTGTTGTAATGGAATTTTACCTGTATGTATAACAGAGACATTGCAACCAGACAGATACATAGAGACTCACACAGACATTTACCCTTTTATTAAGCACTAGCAAAATACCCGCTCTTCGCAGCAGAGTAGTGTGTTAAAGAAGTTATGAAAAAGAAAAGGAAACATTTTAAAAAATAACATAACATGATTGTCAATGTAATTGTTTTGTGACTGTTATGAGTGTTGCTGTCATCAAGGATTGATTATCATTATTTCTTTCAATCAGGTTTGTATTTGGAGGATGTGTTGTGTTCAAGTTACATTCCGTGTTTGTCAACCGTTGTAAAGATAACAGGTTTCATTCATCGAAGTACTCACTACCCAAATCAGTACTCGTGAATCTAAGATGTTCAACAGGCATTCCCGGTATTAAGTTGTGGATTTGCCTGCGAATATTTAGCGGCAGCGTGTCTATGAACTTAATTTAAACTTAAGCTTTACACCTGGCTGTCCTATTGATATGTCTACAAAGGCTTGTTCAGCTTCAGAGGGTTGTTCCTTTCTTACTGCATCAATAAACAGCTCGTCTTCCTCTTTATCTGAGACATCACACACTGCATGCACGGGTTTACCTTTCCCAGTCCTCCAAACTTTAGCGAAGTGGTTCAACTTACCACATTTTTTGCACTGTCTTCCTTTAGCTGGACGTTGACTTTTTCCACCGTGTGCTTTGTTTCCGCAGTAGCTGCACTTATGAATATGCTTGTATGCGTCACTCGCTTCATATTCTTTTGCTGCCTTCTCAATTGTGTAATGCATTTTTTGTTCAGCGTTCTTTGGAGCTCTTGCTTGTTGTCTACGTACTGCGTTCACAGTCAGTTCACGTGAGCCACTCGGAGTACATGCATCGAAGTTTCTCAGCTGTGCTTGTGCTATCTCGTGCGATCTTGTGATGTCCATGGCTTTATTTAATGTTAGCTCAGACCCGGCACTTAAAAATTTCTCTTGCACTTTTGCTGAGTTTGTGCCAAACACTAGTCTATCCCTGACCATCTCATCTTCGTTTGCATAAGCACAGTCCTTCACCAGCAATTTTAACTCCGTTACAAAGTGATCAAAAGTCTCGTTTATACCCTGCGTCTTCCCATTAAACTTGTATCTCGCGAATATCTTGTGTGATCTTGCGATGTCCACGGCTTTATTTAATGTTAGCTCAGACCCGGCACTTAAAAGTTTCTCTCGCACTTTTGCTGAGTTTGT
>JANRMT010062803.1:9028928-9046382 GCA_026402145.1 Polypterus bichir lapradei | reverse complement strand
TATCTATCTATCTATCTATCTATCTATCTATCTATCTATCTATCTATCTATCTGTCTGTCTGTCTACAGTATCTATCTATCTATCTATCTATCTATCTATCTATCTATCTATCTGTCTGTCTGTCTGTCTGTCTACAGTATCTATCTATCTATCTATCTATCTATCTGTCTGTCTGGGAGCATGCACTGATTACAGTATGTTGCCTCACCCATCACATAACAAAGCACACGAATTGGGACCCGAGTGAATCGTGCAATGGGTGACACCTCAGCGCCACACTAGAACAGTGTGAGTTTTTTTACAAGTGGCTGGAGTGCCATTCCTACCACCAGCCCTAGAGTTTTTCCTGCAAGCTGGAGGACCCGCTTCTATCTGTGTAAAGAAGCCTAATTCATTTATAGCATTCTTTTTCTCACTCTCTTCTGAAATAATTCTAACTTCCCCTAAATTAAAAGGACTATAGCATAAATTATGTGTGTATTCTTTAATTAACCACAAAGTTTTACCCTGACCGAGTTGTGTAATCTGATCAAAGCTAAAGCAAGTTTCTCCTTCATCCTTTGTTTGCTGGCAGTCACTTTGCACCAGTGATGATGCTGATTTGTGGATGGAGATTGCCGGAATCTATCAGTGTGCTCTGTTTTTTTTATTTTATTTTACTTTTAACTTCTCCAGTGTGATATAGCACAGACATGAGCCACAATTACCTCTCCTGGAAATCCCTTTTGTGTGTCATTGCAGAAGTTCAGCCACAATGTGATAACATAAAAATTACAAAATCAATAATTCCATGCAGAGAGGGAATTGAAGCTCAGGAGATGGACAGCAGTGCAAGTCACAAAGGCAGATCTTTTTTTTCATAGCCTTTTTCATTTGTTATTTTCTTCATTATTCTTTGCTTTTTTACCCTCTTTTTATTAATCTGAAATAAAAGGGCTACTTTTAGTGCACATAATAAGATGACATTCCCAGATAATTGTAATCCAATTGAGGGATGTTGGGGCTCATAGCCCATCCCTACAGCCATAGGGTACGCGGCAGGAGATAGTCTTGGTCAGGATACATTCTAGACATATAGATGTATTGTAGATGCAGATGTAGTTGTAGCTGTACACAGTTATAAGCCTTATCTTATAGTATTAACATAGTATAGTCCATCATGTAATGATGGCTCACTATAATCCCTATCAGTTACCCATCCAAGGCCTCTATTGGTTTCAAAGTACTTCTCAGTTAGCCATTACAGAATTACAATTATCAGCATATTATCTTACTTGTATCCTTGTAGAAAAGTATATTTTTATAGGAGTGTCTGGCTAATAGACAGCACCCTTTTGGCTGCCTAGGACTGTCTGTATGTAGAAATTCTAATCTGTGATGACCTGTACCTCTCTCCATTGTTGGGTCCTGCCTTATGAGTAATACTGACATGATAGCCTGGAAACCGTGCAATACTTGAAATGGATCAAATAAATATGATAATAGATGCAGTGATGGATGGAATGTGTGTCATGTCAAGAATTAGAATTTCACACATCCTACATTGACCCTCATTGCAGTACTTAACTAGTTCCACTGCCAACTGGTTCCCCTTCTGTAGCAACTACTCACATGTAAGAGCAGTTAAGTACTAAAATACAATTTTATGTGCAAGACAGCATTTATACTTTATATATGCACTCTTGGCTGCACTTTGGAGAACACACTAATTCCATACCTCACTGACACTGCCAGAAAACACTTACAGTACAGTAGGAGGCCATCTACCAGCCATGGCTGCTGTTACAGTCGGCTCTGATGTTGCCAGGTTAACAAAGGTTCACGTTGAAGTCCCTTTTTGAACTGATTTAGCATTTAATAAAGTGATGAGCAAGGGGACATCTAATATGAACTTATGCTTGCCCTCTGGTGGCTGCCAGTGAGACTGCAGTGTGAGCCATAGGCAGTCTAATTTCATTTGTATTATTGTGTAACTACTGTATATATGGTGTACGCTAATTGTGATTGTACAAGCTGCAGAATCATGGGGTGTACTTACTTTTTCACACTTGACTTTTGCATTTGTAGAATAAGAATCCTAAGTATGTGTTGTTTGTTACCTGAGGTTAGATTGATCTAATTTAAGGATTGGAGAGGACTACAGGGTTGTTAATTAAGTACTTATACAGTATATTATAAAAGTATTTACATGTGATTTTATACAGTACATAAGCAAGCAATAGTTTATTATTTCTTTTTGAGCCTTTGATGTTTCTTGTTGAAATATGGCCACGATGATGATGTGCTTGTTGTAAGGCTTTTCTCTCTTTTTTTTTACAGCATTTGGTCAAAACCTAGAGACTGATAATGTCTCAGTGGTGGAGGGAGAGACGGCCACCATCAGCTGCCGAGTTAAAGACAACGACGACTCTGTTATTCAGCTCCTCAATCCAAACAGACAGACCATCTACTTCAGGGACGTAAGACGTAAGTCCTGACACAGCATTTACTGCATAATATATTTTTATGTAGCAAGTTTTGCAATTTGTAACACTAGGCAAAAATGAATAATATTGAAATAAAACTGGAAAAACTCTTTTATTAACATTTGAAAGGTGCTACATGAAATAAAATGGACTTATGCTGAATCCTTTTTTTCCTGTTAAAATGTGATTTATATGTATAAAATTGTGCCTCACTTATATAATTCATAGTAAACTTAATAACACTGAGGCATTGACTGTTGTAAACTAGAGTTCCCAAGCACAAAAGTCCCAAAACTTCTCAAAATACCCACTAGAGGGGGGAACTGTCAAACCCCAGCTAGTCAGAAAAAGAACAATGAAGAATCTTTATTAATTTTTATTATTAAAAAAACACACACACACACAAGCTCAGAAATGCACAAAAAACACAGAATGCAATCCAAGTGTCAACCACAGTCCCAATAAGAAATCCCAACAGTAAAGTCAAAATACAGAGAAAAAGGTCATAAACATGACCACAATAGCAATAAATACATGAGAAACTCACAACCCACCCATCACATTGACCATGAACTGCAAAGGACCTCAGTCTTTATAGGGCGGAGGGCTGTTCTTTATTGGAGATGGGCAAGTGGCCACTCGCAAAACACAAGATGCATAGAAAAAGATGTGGAGACATAAAGAAACTAAATCATCAACAATATTAACATAAAAAATAGGCATAATAAACACAATTGAGTTTTTTGAACCCAAGCCAGCTAAACCATGACATAGACCTACTGTGTTTTTGTATGACAGAAATCTCTTAGACAAATTCTGCAGTGATCCACCATCCATTCTCCTATATATAGCTGGTGTTATGGAAGAGCCATGGGGTCTCGTCTCTGGCTCAGGTATCTCTTCTTATTATGTATTTCTCTTTTTCTTCTTTTAAATTTTTTTTGCTTGCATATTCCTGAATTATGCTTGTGTCTTCTTTCTGTTTACGTTTTATTATTTCTCAATGCATTTGGTTTTATGTATTATTACTGTATTATGTTGAATTTATGTTAATTAAGAATTTCTTTGTTCTTTTTGTTATGCTGTTTGATTTTTAGATGTTAAGCCTAAGGGGATTGCACCCCCTGAAACTGCCACCTGGCCTTTAAAAGTTTGAGGAACACTCTGCCTGTGTGCAGTCATATGTTTTCTTGCCACTGCTATTTGGGTCTCCTTCTGAACTTCATATTATATTTTTTAGTTTCACTTTTGTAAGTCCTTTTGCTGATTTTTCTTTTGTGGATTGACTGAGTGGTTTTGGTTTAAATATAAAGAAACCTTATTTGGATATAGTGGGCCAGGATATTTTACAGTCCCTCTCCCTTCCTCATCCATGGCTACATTTTTACTAGTGTGGGCTGGAAGTCTTGCATTTTCAGCTTGGAGCCAGGCTGATCTGGTCTCTAAGCCTTTAGAACTAATTGTTAGAGAGCTACCAAATTGTAACTAATGTTCTGAATTTCTTTAAGTCACATGTAGCCTTTTTTGCAAACCACTTTTGCCTCGCCTTATTAGACTACTGTTTCATATAAGGACAGTTTTCCTAATGTAAGATGTCTATTAATAATGTTCTTTTCAAAAGCAGGCCTTTCTTTTGATGTTATTTTTTGGATATTGAGGACAGACCATAATGTGAATTAATAGGCTGGTATTAATTCTTGGTGGACAAAAAGAACAAGACAATAGAGCTAACATTATCTGAAGGAAAAAGGAACATGTCAAACCGCAGACATGGAAGAATTATAAAGAATTGCTTTTAGTTAAACCCCGGAGCTGGCATTGTCATTACAAAGAAAGGTGTTTGTGTTTTTTTTGCACTCTGAATAATTTTTAAAAATTTTACTAGAGTTTTATGTTCCAAAATGTATTCATTTGAATTTTATTTTCTTTGTTTGAAATATTTTTTAATTCTTTTTTTGCTTTATTTTTAACTGTGTGCATGCAAGCAAGGAGTTTCTATGAGTTGTTAGGGTCCAACCTCCTGATGCAATATATAATATAATGTATATATAGTATACTAGCTATGTAAGCCCATGCTGTAAAAAGCCCAGTGTCCTAGAAGCTATTGAAATCATCAGAAAAAAATTGAAATGTAGAGATGTCAGGTAATTGAAAGGAACTACTCTGGGTATCTCTCTTCTCGGAGGTTTCGTTTTGCCGACGTTCTCACATCAGGAGGAAAAGTAAAAGGGATACCGTTTTGCCGATGTTTATCAGCTAAACAACTTTGTCTTTCTTCTGAGGTTTCATTTTGCTGACGTGCTGGTCTTGCTAGTGTTATTAGCGGCTAAGCAAGTTTTCTGTTTCCTCAGCGGTGGCGCCCTCACCCTGACTTCACCTCTCAATTCCGGGCCGGACAGACACACACACGCATAGACGTTTATATATAAGATAATCCAATTGTGTCAGCTGTATTGTCCAGTGGCCTAGTGCCTAGTGCTCATGCAAAGTTTAGTGTTCGATATTCTGGTTTTGACTCACTTCTTTGTTTTGACTTTCAAGTTAGTTCTGGGAGTTGGGATTCCTGCTCAGTCCAGCTAACCATGTCAGCACATATAGCATTTAGAAGTTATAGATATTAAATACTTAAACTATTGTGGCTGTTTGTAGGAGTGCTTGAATGCAGGAAATCATTTGATGATAAGTGATTGCTCACCATATAGAAGTTACGATCCTCTTCCTACTACAACCGTCACCAAGAAAAACAGAGTAAAAGTTCAATTCTATTTTTGAGTTTGGATTAGGATTTGCAAATGTTACATTGTGTTATGTTGAACAAATCTCGTGTTTAATATTATATCAGGAACCAAAACAAATATAAACAGAAGGCACAAAACACACTACTGGCTCATGTAACATTTATTATTGAGGAGGAGACAAATGAAGAAAACAAGATGTGACATTAAAAACCTGTTGAGATTCCTACCATTCACAAATAATAAAAGGGGTGAATGCCTCAAAGAACAACTAAATTCCAGATCTGCCATTTTCACAGACCTATATTGACCAGGCCTCAACCCTAACAACCTGGCCCTAAGCTCAAGTAGCAGGCTTCCTGCCTGCACAGGCCCAAAAATGGAGCAAAGGCTTTTTAAATATCCAGTCTAAACATAGTATTAGGGTGTTGTACTGTGTTAACCATTATGGAAAGCTTCCATATTGTAATCTTTTTAGTTAGTCAATAAAAGGGGTCATTTTGCTTGACTTCTCATTACATCCAGTCTAAACACAAAGCTAGTAAATCCAGTATAAAAGAAGCAACAATAAAATGCTTTAATCCTAAACATGTTGCCAAAACTGCAGTGATCAAAAAAGTTTACATTTTTATAGTATGGGGCAGTTCGCCAGCTCTGTCAGTAGGTGGCCCTGCCTCCTCGGGTTCTACATAAAGGAAAAAGAGATTACTAAGACATATAATACGGACAAAGGACACAATTGTATTATAATAATAATATAATAAAATATATAATAATATATTAAAAACCACAATAGTAATCAAAATCATATGATATTATATTACAATAAAGACAAAGATAAAAAAGGGTTAACCATAATATGAAAAAATAAAATTTGAAAAACAGAAAAAGAATAAACAAATAAAGAACATCCTTCAGCTAGACAAGGCAAAAGAACATGGTTTAAATATTTCAATTAGTGTTAATATGAAAAAAGGAGCTGCAAAATGAAACTCTATGATTGAACTCTCTCTGTTTTACTTACTTAACTACATCTACCTCACCATATGCAGGTACCCACCTTACTGACCTGCTTCTAGTTGGCCCAAATATAAAAAAAAGAAATTTTGCAAAAACAGTTGGCATAAATCAGTACCAAAGACACAGATTTCTGTGTTAATATATAAATTATGGATGTGCATGCTGTGCATGTTTAAATGTTTAATAGACTGACCCTGTCATTTCTTCTTTTGGTTGCATTTTACTGGACATAGGAATGGCGAGCTGTCCCTGTAGTCAGCCCTGTCAGTTCTTTTACTGACTCCAGCTCCTAATGACCCTCTGACTTTAAACGCCAGCTCCAAAGACTGATGAGTAGATAATTAAGTTTGCAGAGTGTCAGTTCCTGTGAGAATGGCAAGAGCTGCATGGATTGTAACAGCTGTCTGTGAGTCATTGCCACCCGACGTATCCTGCTGTGAGCGTGTTTATCAACATACGCTTAGAACACATTCACGTGAGCTTCGTTCTGTGGCCTAAACCATCATTCATACACAACATATAGACACGTCAGCACATATAGCATTTAGAAGTTATACATATTAAATACTTAAACTATTGTGGCTGTTTGTAGGAGTGCTTGAATGCAGGAAATCATTTGATAAGTGATTGCTCACCATATAGAAGTTACCATCCTCTTCAACAACTGTTAGAACTGATTCCAGGTCTTCCTGGAGAATTTCTAGGCATTCCCAAGCTAGCAAAGAGATTTAATTCCTCCGACTTGTCCTGGGTCTGCTGCAGGGTTCTCCACCCTGTGGGGTGTGCCCAGAGCGGCTCCGAGGGGGGTTGGAGTTTGGCCAAATGGCGGGGCATTCTTATGACATGCCCAATACACACCTCAACTGGCTATTCTCATCCAAATCGCTGGGCTTCTCTTATGACAACAAAATAAAACCTTTTATCTTACAATATGAATTGTTTGTGAGATGTCTTTGGTCGTCTTTATTTTTATTATCCACCTGGTAAAAGAGAAAGCCGGTGTTAAAATGCTTTTTTATATCATGCCCTATCATGTTCTGTTATGGCATATCATATCATGCCATATCATGCTATCACATTATATCATCTCCTATTATGTTGCATATGTCATGCTTAGTCATATTATGTCCTTTTATGTCATGTTATGTCATGTCTTGTCCTGTTATATTATGTTCTATTATTTTATGTGCTGTCATGCTATGCCCTTTAATGTTATCATATGTTATGCCATGTCATGTGTTGTCCTGTTACTAATATGTATGTTCGGTTATCTTATGTACTGTCATGCTATGCCATGTTATGTCCTATTATGTGATACCTTGTGATATTTTAGGTCATCACATGTCATGTACTGACATGCTATATCTTGTTATGTTCTAGGTGGTTTGGTCCTTTTTGTCCAATTTTTGTCCTTATGTCAGGTCATGTTAATTTTAGCCCCATTATGTTATGTCTTATTATATTGTGTTCTCACATCATATCGTGTTATATATGTCCTGTCATGCTTGATAATGTTTATCCTATTATTTTATGGCCTGACAGACCATGTTTTGTTATGTTATATTATATTACATTCTAAACTATGTGTTTTCTTCCCTTTTATATCATTATATTATGTCCCATTAAATTATATCATCATGTGTCAGGCCTTGTTATGTCCTTTTTATGTCATTTTCGGCCAAACTATGTGAACACATTTTGTGTATTATTATGTTGTGGCCTGCCATGAAATGTCTTGCAATGTTATGTCCCATTATGGTACATCATGTCATGTTATATTCTGTTCTGTTATGTCATGCAATGGTGTGTTTTAATAAAAGTATCAATGGTGGTACCGTCAAGTGTACAGAGTAGATAGCAATTTTTATTTGCATATCCATATCTAATTATGTCATGTCCAGTCATGCTATGTCATGTTGTGTCCTGTTACTCCATGTCCCTTTCCCTTTTTATGTTCCCTATGGCCTGTTAGGTCATGTTATGCCATGTCTGTTACACTCAGAGTTTCATGTTCTTTTCCTTTCTTGTGCTCCCTTTTTTATTGCTGAAGTATCATTAACATTTAAGGACATTTCAAGCTGGATCTGGAAGGCCTAAGCAATTTCTCTTTTCTGCTTAATAAAACTTTGATAAGCTCCTTTAAAGCTCAGTAATCAGAACTGATTATGGTCGCTTGTGATAAATGGTGTGCACGCTTTCCCTTCTTGTATTCAGTGGAACAAGTTATAAATGCTATGTTTTAGAGGAAAAAGAAGAATTCCAACAAAAGAAACCAAGTGTATATTGTGACAATATCATATTTGTAAATATGAAATTATGGACTGTTTCTTTTTAGAACCATTTGTTCATTTTTACTACTATTATTTAAATATTTGTTTTTATTTATTTATTTGCCTTGCATACCCTAATTGTAGAAAGCAGAATGCCACAGATGCTGCCATGTAGATCCAGAGCCCTGGGTTTGACTTCTGATCCAGTCACTGATTAGAGTTTTTATGTTCTCCTGTTTTCCATGTGGGTTTCCTCTCATTACTCAATTTTTTCACTTACATTCTAATGATAAGCACATTGAGCTAATTGCTCAATTTTATTCATTTTCTAACTCTGTGCTGGCGGCTTTAGGAGTCAGCAGAGTCAACAGGGCTTCCTCTGGCACTCAGAACCCAGATTTAGGATGACTGATCTACTTAACCTGCATGTCCCTAAGATTTGGGACATAACAAAAGTGAACATGGAAGGAATGCGCAAGACCCCCACAGTATGTGGACAGGAATTTGGAACCCGATGGTGTAGCTGGTCTTCACCCTGTGATGCTCTGTTAAGACAACTGTTAACTGTATATATTGGATCATAGCTGGTACCCAGTGCTCCTGGGTTAGGCTTTTAACACTCTGACACCCTGTAATAGGAAAATGAGATTCAGATAATAAATGGATAAATCACTTTTTGAAAGCCTATCCATGTGATGTGTAGTACGTTTTTATCCATTTTGTGTTTTTTGGGAGCCAAAACTATAAAGACTGCAGTAGACCCAAAGCGAGAACAAACTCTGGAATGGGGGACCCGTTTATCACAAGGGGCATTGAGGCACACCATCACAGTTAACCCTAAGATGCACAACCCTAAGATGGGGTGTGATAAGTGGTTCATGGCGTAGGACCAGGTTTAAATTAATAATCACAACCCGAAAGTGTGCAGGCTAGAATTTGGCTGTGCTGGGCTGATTGCGCACTCATATGCATGGAGAGCAGATCAGCCAGGGTGCAGCATGCATGCCTTCGAGGTAGCAGCACATCGCGGCACATCGCAACTGCTCCTAGTCAGGCCATATAAAGAAGAGCTTGCACGTCAGACAGGGAGAGATAGAAAAAAAAAGAGGAAGAACAGAGAAGAGTGGAAGTTAAAGTGAAAAAAGGAAAGAAAGAAGAGAAAGAGAGACAGGAGGGAGTGAGTCCATGCTAGAGAGAATGGGGGTAGGTGGCAGGCTGCAGGAGCCTGAGGATGAGGAAGGGCCGCTCCTACTGAGCAATCGCCTAGAAGTAGGAGCGACCCAATGTGCGGTGTCTCTCGCAGATGCTGAGGGACTGACCGCAGGAGATGTGTGTGGCTCGGCACAGCATCCCATGATTGTCAAGGGCCTGGCAATGGACACCAGAGTCAGGAACAGATGGCTGACTGCACCTGCCGGTAGGACATCTCCTCTGTAAGTGCCCAGTCAGGGTAAGTGGAGGAGATGTCAATTTCAGACAGAAGGATTGGGTCTCATGAGTTTTTTTAAAGGAACTGCTCCGGGATGTTAACTTCATTTTTATGGATTTATTTATGGGATTTTTAACCACCACAGTTGTCACTATTTTTATGGAATATTTATTTATTAAAGAGATATGATTGAGTTCTGTTTGTTTTGGACTTGATTTTAAATAAAAGCACTTGACGCTTTTTTATATCAACCCCTTACTGTGTGTGTCCTCTTTTGCCCGGCTGATTTCGGTACATGCCTATCATTGGTTTGGGTTCAAGAGGCTTCCAATCTCAACTGGGAACATGGAGCCGACCCGGACAGTCACATGAAGCACGTTGAGAAAACCCTCACAGATACTCAAGTCCACACAGATATATGCCAAGACTGGCACACATCAAATTACAATATAAACGCTGAAATTAAAAACCTGTTCTGATAGGGTAGATTCCAGCTCTCCCGCAGTCCTGGATTGGAATAAGCAGCTTTCGAATGCTCTGTGAAGTTCCCTACAAAGTAGTGTCAGGTCTCTGGATAGGTGAGGCAGTTAAACAGTTATTAAAAAGTAATCGTTTTTCAAAAATAAAAACACTGCTTTTTGATTTGCCGTACGATTTTGGAGCAAATGGTAATCCATTATTATAAGTTCATCATGTAGTACATTGGTGGCAACAGCAGAAGTATAAGCTTATAAGAGACTCCTCTCTTTTTGATCATGATTTTTCATGCCCTGTGTAGTAATTAATCCCAGTGAGCTGACTTTCTCTTGACTCACGGCACAGCCGACTAAAACCTGGTTTCACCAATTTTGTTATAATTGGACACAGTGCTAGCACACACCTAATTTCACTTTTTTGTTTACATGAAGTTAATGCCACATTGAGTCATTTTTAAAGTCTTGTTATTAGCGCAGTAGTTTGTACTGCTCTAGCATCCTGACCTCCAGTATTTTCCTGGGCACTGCGCGTGTCAGGTTTGCATGTTCTTCATAAGTGGGCTCTTCTCAGGGTACTCTGGTTTTGATCCTAAAAGCCTTTACCTACATAATCTATTTCTGAGAAGTTTGTGGGGGCCTAGCACCTATCCTGAGGTCATAAGGCACATGGCAGGAGCCAAATCTGAATGGAGCTCCAGTCTATCACTAGGTTCACTCACACTTAGGGCCAGTTAAGGATCAAACCTTCCGTTTCATGAGGATGTGGGAGGAAACCCCATGCAGACATGAGGAGAACTTGCAAATTACATGCCAGATTCAAACCCAGGACTATGGAACAGTGCTACTCCCTAATGGGGTGCCTGTTAGATTAATTGGAGATTTTAAATTGGTCCAGTATAAGTTAGTTTGTGTGTGTCCGTATAAGTGTACCCTGTGATGGACTGGTGTACCATCCAGGGTTGGTGTCCACCTTGCACAGGTGTGCCTACAGTAGGTTCTGACCATTTACAGCCCTGATGGAATTAAGTGAGTACTTTGGGGCCTTTGAAATTATTACTCAGTAATATTTTGAAGAGGTTTAGACATTAAAACATTTCATATACTGAAATGTTATTTTGATAGATCAGAAAATTTGTCAATCCAAAACTAGCAACCCTGTTTTTTTGCTAGTCTATAATGAAGTTAGGTGGCATGGTGGCTGTTGATGCAGTCACCTGATTTAATGGATAGTTTTGATTATTTTTCAAGTATAATCAATGTAGTTATTTACTTGTAATATGAAGTGTGTCCTGAAGTGAATAATCTATATATGTATAAAATCCAGCGTCTGTCTGTATGTGTGTCCGCTTTTCACGAGAGAACTACTTACCGGATTTAGATCAGGTTTTTTTTATATAATTTGCTGGAACATTCCAGTTGATTTTGTGACCTTCCTAATTGCGCTTGCACAAGTGATTTATTTGCACTAATCTGAGACAGAAGCAGCGAGCCAAGGGAAGGGGAAAGCGTGACGTCAGGAGAGGGGAGCCAGGCAGGGCCGTTCTCACTCATGTGCCAGCCTCAGAGCGTACCTTGCCTCTGCTTAGCTAGTTAATGAGAGAACGACTTGACGGATTTAGATCGGGGTTTTTTTCTATAATTTGCTGGAACATTCCAGTTGATTTTGTGACCTCCCTAATTGCTCTTGCAAGAGTGATTTATTTGCGCTAATCCAAGACAGAAGCAGTGAGCCGAGGGGAAGGGAAAGCATGACGTCAGGAGTGGGAAGCCAGGCAGGGCCCTCCTCACTCATGCGACAGCCTCAGAGCGTACCTTGCCTCTGCTTAGCTAGTGAATGAGAGAACGACTTCACGGATGTAGATCGTGTTTTTTTCTATAATTTGCTGGAACATTCTGGTTGATTTTGCGATTTCTCTCATCGTGGTAAGTATCATAGTTCGCTTGCAGGAGTAATTTATTTGTGCTAATCCGAGACAGATCCTAACTCACACGCCAGCTTCCATTTGAGTTGGTCTACCTCTGTTTGTTTATTGATTTTTAAAGTTTGTCCTGTTTCACTACTACGCAGGTGGAGCCGCGGGGGACAGCAAGCTGTTTATAAATTTTAAAAACACCTAGCCTGTTATTGCATTATAAAACCGAGGTGAAAGGGCCGTTGTCCAAACATGAAAATTAAATTTTACCAGGATTATTAAGAAATACCTTCAACTTGATCAATACTGAACTTTCCCTTTAAATCTTTTACCTTGTCACTTGTCTGTGTGGAGTTCACATGTTCTCCCTATGTCTTCTTGATTTTTCTACAGGTACTCTCATTTTCTTGTGCATCCCCTAAGATGCATGTGTTAAGTCATTTGTCCGCTTGAAATAATTACTTTGGAATTGAATAGCACCTCTATCCACATAATTACATTTGCATTATAACTGCTTATAGATCTTTTTCACAACTGAAGCACCAGCAAATGAAGTAACTTGCCTGAGGCAAAGGTGAAAATTGAACATGGAACATCATTTGGAGTTAAGTTTGGATTCACCAATTAACTTAGCATACATGCCTTTGAGGGTGGCATGGTGGTGCAGTGGTAGTTCTGCTGATTCGAAGCAAGGAGACAGGGTTTCACGTTCTGAATTGGCGTATTCTCACTGTGTCCACGTGGGTTCCTCCGGGTGCTTTGGTTTTCACCCACAGTCCAAAGACATGCAGGTTTGGTGGATTATTAGTATTAAATTGGCTTGTGTGTGTGTGTAGGTGTCTGTTTGTTATCCCTGTGATGGGCTGGCACACTGTTCATGCTATACTTGCTGAGATATAGTTCATGCTATACTTGCTCAGTATAAAGCAGGTTTGGGAAATTGATGGATGAATGGACATGTCCTTAAAACGTGAGAGATGAGAAAGGCAAATGGGAAGACCATGGAAATTCCACACAGACAACAACCAGGCACAAGATCTGGATTCTGAAAAGCAACTTATAAAAATTCTGTGTGTATAAAACATGAAGCATTCATTTAAAAACTCAGCAATAATACCCCAATTAGGGGCCACATAATGGACGGGGTGGGGTGGTATTTTAAAGTGAACCTGAGTTTTGTAGTAAAGCAGGGCCAGCTATTGTGTGTACATACTATCTGCTTATCTTTATTTATTAAATACTTGGTGTGAGCATGCAGGCTCAGAAGGCATGCCTAATTAGAGGACTTGTCCTGGAGGCTGAAGAGGCTTTGTCAGGCGCAGTACAGATAAGAGCTAATGATTTAATTCAATGTATCAATTCCACATCACACGAAAATTTAAAAACGCCCAGTGGACAAGGATGCAAGCAATGTAGTTTATAATACGCTGTGTCAAAATTGTGATAGGAAATAATTAAGTCATTACTAAAACATTAATAAGTGTATTCCAGTTTTAACAGGAAGATCCCGGCTAGAATACTGATTGGACAATATTCTGGTCTGTGATGGGCATGGGGGAAATGATAGTAAAATGTGTGCATTCAATTGGGTTTCCTAAGACCCCAGGCTGCCAGAAGGCGACTGAAATCCAAAATGCCAAAGAACTAAGCTGGCTGTACAGAGACTCCCTGGTACATTTGGCTGGCACCGAATTGGATCTGCCAAGGTGCCCACCTATTCATACATTTGCTGTAATGAACTGGTGTCAAAGTCTTTCTCTAGGCACACAAAACACCGTGATTAAAAATATGATTTGTGCAGTGAACCCCAAAGGAGCTGCCTGAAATTCATTAGAAAGAGAAAAAAAGTGACAAAGGGGAACATTTAAGAAACAATAAAGTCTTACAATTGTGAGATTTGAGTATGTGGGCCCTGTCATGGACTTCTGCCTCCCATGACACTGAAATGAGTTATACGAGTAAGAGATTGTTATGTTATATACTGTACAACAATAATAATAATAATGATTCATATAATGTGCTGGCAATCTGTGTTGAGATGGTTCCTGCCTTATACCCGTTACTGCCAGAATAGGCTTCTGCCCCCTTCTGACCCTGAAATGGATTATAACATTCTGTATGAGAATATTATGTTATTATATAATAACACCAATACTAATGCTACTACTACTCCTACTATTAATATTTGACATGATGGGAAGGTGCCATGTACAGGGATGATTCCTGTCTTGCAAGAGATAGACTCTTACCCCCCAAGCCTAAATTGGATTAAGAGAATCTGAGAATGTTATAATAATAATAATAATAATAATAATAATAATAATAATAATAATCAGATTCTGTGATGGACAGGCGCTTTGTTCAGGGCTGCTTTTTGCCCTGCTCTCAATGTTGCCAGTGTAGGCCCCTGGCCCCACACATCTCAATTGGATTAAGCAAGTTTGTGGATGTTATGTTAATAGCAGAGCAAACATGGCAGTGAACACCAATTGTTACCTAATATTTATTTATTGGCTGACACTTTTATCCAAGGCAATTTATAACATTTCAGATATAATTGGTTACATTTATTTTAATTTTTCCAAGTGGAGCACAGGCAGGTGAAGTGACTTGCTAAGTAGCAGGATTTGAACCCACGACCTCAGGGTTTGAAGTTCAAAGCCTTAACCACTATGCAATAATGAGCAGATGTCACACTCCATGACTAAAGTAAGAAACTGTGCCTCTCCATCAAAGTAGCAATTCCAGAGGCCTCTTTCATGGAAGCAGAAAAGCTGAACACCTACAAACTCTTGTGGCAGACATCTTGTGCACATTGAACACAAAGGCTTATGTGATTCTGGTTGTAGTCAGAGAACTTCGTACCATTAGACACCAAAAACACCTCAATGAACTGCCCAACATGTGCTGTATGCTGTTCAGTTGCAGAAGAGTGTCCTGCTCAGAACAGCCCACATACTTCACAAGTTCTTGGCCATCAAACAGCAACAACAATTTCAAGAAACATTCTGAGAATTCTCTGTTAACAACGCTAAGCAGAAGCTGAGCAATTTATTTTTAAAATAATAAGAATGATAATAGTAGATCAAGCACTGGAGTGGTGCCTTTTTCATGGCTGATGCCTGCCTTGTGATCGATTTTGCTGGTATTAGAACATTAGAACAGTTTAGACGAGAACAGGCCTTTCAGCCCAACAAAGCTCGCCAGTCCTATCCACTTATTTCCTCCAAGAAAACATCAAGTTGAGTTGTGAAAGTCCCTAAAGTCTTACTGTCTACCACACTACTTGGTAGATTATTCCAAGTGTCTATGGTTCTTTGTGTAAAGAAAAACTTCCTAATGTTTGTGCTAAATTTACCCTTAACAAGTTTCCAACTGTGTCCCCGTGTTCTTGATGAACTCATTTTAAAATACAAGTCTCAATCCACTGTATTAATTCCCTTCATAATTTTAAACACTTCAATCATGTCACCTCTTAATCTTCTTTTGCTTAAACTGTAAAGGCTCAGCTCTTTTAATCTTTCCTCATAATTCAACCCCTGTAGCCCTGGAATCAGCCTTGTCACTCTTCTCTGGACCTTTTCTAGTGCTGCTATGTCCATTTTGTAGCCTGGAGACCAAAACTGCACACAGTACTCCAAATGAGACCTCACCAGTGCATTATAAAGGTTGAGCATAACCTCCCGTGACTTGTACTCCACACATCGTGCTATATATCCTAGCATTCTGTTAGCCTTCTTAATGGCTTCTGAACATTGTCTGGAAGTCGATAGCTTAGAGTCCACTATGACTCCTAAATCCTTCTCATAAGGTGTACTCTCGATTTTCCGACCACCCATTGTGTATTCAAACCTAACATTTTTACATCCTATGTGTAATACTTTACATTTACTGACATTAAATTTCATCTGCCACAAATCTGCCCAAGCCTGTATGCTGTCCAAGTCCTTCTGTAATGATATAACGGTATAGTCTTCTGTGCCTGCAAACCTGAATAATATTAAGCAAGTTTACGATTGTTATGTTAATAATAATAATAATAGCAACCCTGAATTGTATTAAAAGAGTCTGAGAATGCCATGTTGCATGTATTAATAACTAGCTGTCCCCCTTGGCTCTGCCCACATACTGTAGAACTGAAACAGGACAAACTTTAAAAATCAATAAACAAACAGGTATCATTAGCTAAGCAGAGGCAAGGTCCATTCCAAAATGTGGCCAGAGGTACACCGATTCGAACGGAGGCTGACGTATGAGTGAGGAGGGCCTTGTCTGGCGTCACGCTTCTCCCTCCCCTCGGTCCGCAGCCTGTGTCTCGGATTAGCGTGAAATATATCACTCCTGCAAGCGAACTATAATACTTAGCATGATGACAGAAGTCGCAAAATCAGTCGTGTTCCAGCAAATTATAGAAAAAAACCTGACGTAAATCCATTAAGTCGTTCTCTTGTGAAAAGCGGACACACATACAGACAGACAGACAGATGTTGGATTTTAAATATATATACAGATGATAACAGTAATAATAATATGTTCATAATATGTTTAGGGCTGACTCCTGCCTTGCGCCTGATGATGCCAGGACAGGCTTTTGTCCCTGGGATCCTGAATTGGATTAAGTGGGTCTGAGAGTGCTATGTCACGTGAACTGTACATAAGACAGCATTATCTTAATAGTACAGACGTCATTTTATTTCTTCACTGCTTATTTCATGTGAAACAGTGATTCCTCAAGCCTCACACACGGCCACCAAGGAAACTGCCATGTCAAATTCTGAAGGCAACTCTGAAACACCAAACAACCTGCAAAAGTAGCTCTAAAAACAGAGAGCAGAGTGCAGCTGGGTGAAAATAACTTGAACAAGCACCCCTAAATGCATCCATCCATTATCCAACCCTCTATATCCTAACTACAGGGTCACGGGTCTGCTGGAGCCAATCCCAGCCAACACAGGGTGCAAGGCAGGAAACACACCCCGTGCAGGGCACTAGCCCACCACAGGCACCCCAAAATGAAAAGTCAAAATGAGAAAAGCCCCTATAGTTAGGCATAGGGTGAGGGAATGACAATTAGATAGATAGATAGATAGATAGATAGATAGATAGATAGATAGATAGATAGATAGATAGATAGATAGATAGATA